>CM068370.1:513410477-513862977 GCA_034769895.1 Magicicada septendecula
CATATCAGTTTGTCCTTATAAATGACGTTCAGTAATAAATGAATTAAGAAAGAAATGAAATAAGAATTCACAACTACAGTATCTTTCACAAAACCTTTATTTGAAGGACGAAACAAAATGTGTAGTTAACAATAAGTTGAATGAGCTTTACTATGAGTTTTAATTTATACGAAAGCTTTCAACCAAATTAGTTGTTAATATAAATCAAATTATAATAACCTAAAACTACGTACTGTATAATGAAAGGACCAAGTGAAATTTACATTGTCTAAGGTTTGAAAAAGTCTGTAATTGAGACCTGCTTCTTTCCTCGCATTAATTTCCTCGCTGCTATATCCTTCCACTTACGTAAACATAATCTATGATGTCTGCTGGTGTTGCTTCTTCTTGCTGGCCAATGTATTCCACTGCCGTTTCAATCGCCTTCAGCCCTTCGGAGTGGGTTATACGATCGGAGGGTTCATCGCCTGTTCCTCTTCAATCGGCTGTTCATTTAATACCATCGCTACAATATCTTCGTCTGCAATTTCTTCGATTTCGTCCTTTGCCAACCATTCTGTGATGTCTTCCAATGAAGCTTCCCTCACATCCGGGAACTCTTTTCTAACAGCGATACAAGCGCAGTGTTATCAGTTGCATTTTCCACATCACATTGCTGTTCTACTCTTCCCACTTATCACTGGCTCTGTGATCCAGCAAAATTTTCCACGATTGCACAAGTGTTAAAGATGGAATTTCATCCCATGCCTCGGACACCCATCTGATGACATCAAGCATGTCTACTGACTGTAGTGCCGTCGCAACTTCTGTATTATCAATTGTCGTGATGATGTAGCTTAGTAGCCTACGTCGATATTTTCTTTTTCAAAGCTTGAGCACTCCCTGATCCATTGGCTGACATATAGATGTAACATTTGCAGGCAAGAACAAAGCTTTTATGTCTCCATCTTTTAATTGGTCATTTGCTGGATGTGAAGAAGCGTTATCCAAAACTAGGATTGCTTTCCTTGTTAAATTGTTTTTCAGCTATATGTTTTTCAACTTGTGGCACAAATTCCTATTCAAACCAATTTTTGAAAATTTCTCCATTCATCCACGCCTTTTTTTGATGGGTATAATGCAGGGGCAAAGAACTTAAATCTTTAAGATTTTTAAAAGCCCTAGGCTTAGTGAGATTTTCCAATCAACGTCAGTCTCAACTTGTGATTTCCGGTTGCGTTACTACAAGCTAAAACTGTAATGCGGTCCCTTGCTCTTCTTGAACCCTGGTGTGGCCTTTTCCTGTTTAGACGCTAGTGTTTTAAGACGGCAACATACGGTAATTCAAACCCGTTCTCATCACAGTTGTACACTTGTTCTCCGGAAATACCTTCCTTATCAAGCAGGTCAAAAAAGTGTTTTTTAAAGTCAGGGACAGCGTCCTTATTAGCAGGACAATGCTTCACCACTAATCGTCATCTGACGAACACCAAAACGTTTCTTCCAGCGATCAAGCCACCCGTCACTGGCAGTAAACTCACACCATCGTCTCCTTCGATCTGTTTTTTAAACTGAATCGCTTTTTCTTGAAGCAAGGGGCCTGAAACGTCAATCCTTTCCCCCTCACATTTTCATACCACAGATATAAAGCCTTTTCAACTTCCACATGTTTTCCTTTTTGCATAGTTTTTTCTAACTTCACGCCACTGCTACTTGCTTGCTTAGAACACCATTTTTCAATCTCTGCGCGATTTCTTCGCCAATCACCCACAGTAGTTTTTCCAACTTGTAACTCCAGTGCAATTTTGTTTACCAACTCACCAAAATCCATTCTTTTTATTGCTTGCAAGTTTTTCTTCCAAAGTTACTACCACTTTTCTTTCGTTTGTCACCCATATTTCACTTAAAAATAAAAGCCACCAACAATTACTGTAAACACACCTTTATAACAAATTAACAATCCACGAACGACTGAACCGCACGGACTGACTTCTGGATACAGACTGACTGATGCACCTGTTACAACACTCAAGTAGGAACACGAAACTTTCCTGTCACAACATGAATCAATTGGTGTACTGATTGGTAACTGGTGATTCACGCGTAAGCGCCTTCACCCACGTGGCGGGATTGCTCACATGACGTTTGAAGGTGCTAGTAATCGGATCGGAAATACTGCATACGTACCGTACTCAAAAAATTCTTTTTCTTTTTTTTTTTGAGTAGAGCGGGGTCGGATAGGCCGGAGGTCGAATAGTCGGTAGTCGGATAGCCGAGAGTCTACTGTACTATTAAGATACTGTAAATAATATTTTACTAAATATAATTATTTCACTACCGACTCGGAACACAATAATAATTAAGTATTGGACACGTCATGGACAACGAAATCCAAGAATTTAACACAGCAAGACGACCTATAGTCCAAACCTACAAATTCACAGTACTGAAGGTTAGAAAGATCGCTACGCACATAACTTTTAACAAAACATGCCTCAACAAATCAATCACACCAAAATACGCACAAATCAAAATCAAACACACAATCAGGCCACACAAATAACACAAAACATTGCACAAAGGACATACATAAAAGAGTCCATAAAACAGTTGTACAAGAAAAAAGACGCTCTCAACCGCAAAGCAGTGATGCTACACACTACAGATCGCCAACATATATGGACACAATTACATGACCGAATTAATACACCACACAAATGACTGGACAAAAAAAACAAATACAAAACATACGGACAAAATACGAGAGAAAAATAAAAAACCTCACACCAATTCAGCACAAATATAATTCCCTCACACAAATTTACCCACGTACAGTAAACCTCAAAAATTATGTTCTGAGTCGGTAGTGAAATAATTATATTTAGTTAAGTAACAGAGCACATCATGGACAACGAAATCCAAGAATATTTTACTGTTTGGTTTTCATTGTACACACAGTGCATTAAATCAAAAGTTTGTAATATAAAGAATTAAAAAAAGTGCATAACTCCCTTTATTTTAATGAAAATATAGATTGTTCTAAAAAAGAAAAAATTGTAACATTTGATTCAGAAATAGCAAACAAAATATTATTTTTATAGAACATGGAAACAAGAGTTTTGAAATTTGGAGTTAGTTAAAATGATTATTAAAATGGTCTTCAAAATGTTATGAGAAGTTTTTAGATCATACACGTAATGGAGGCTGAAAAAGAATCAAGACAAGAGGACATAGAAAAGACTTGAAAAGGAGCTATTAAAATTGAAAGTCAAAGTAGAGACATTGTTGGTGTTAGCTTCACTTATGAAGAACATTAACTTTATGAGTAAACACCAAAATTTTAGAAAAGTTTAACAGTAAAACTGAGTTGTATGCATCTGTGTTGACAGTATTCAAAAGTAATTTTATATCATTGATAATTTGTATAATGATTATACTGTTGTGTCCAGTATGTACTCCTGTCCTTATATTTAATTGCTTAAAGTTTACACACTTCTTTAATTACTTACTTAACTGTTATTTTTTAAATATTGTTTACGTGTAAATAAAATTTCATTGTTTTTGTGGAAACAAAATGGTAATCATTTATGGTTAGTGAATAACAAGTATTATATTCATATGAGTTACAGATACATTATCAGATAATTATACATTCATATGAATTATTGTTACAGATACAAGTGGATGACATGGTCTGATGTAACAGGATGGGTTGGACAGGGTGGTGCTATTCTTGGTACTAAAAGGACTCTGCCCAATCAGAGAATGCCACAGATAGCTGCTAGACTAAAAGAATTCAAGATACAGGCTTTGCTAATTATTGGCGGATTTGAGGTAATTCTTGATATGAATCTGAAAGTACTGGAATTTCACAAATGATTAATATAATTATATGTCTTGTACCACACTTTTATAATGCTACCACTTATGTAGCACGCTTATGTAATGCTGGGCCCCAAAAACATGGACATACAATATACACTAGAAATATCTTAATATACCACAATAATATAGCGCAATACACCACAATAATCTTAATACTTGCTACCACCTATAGTTCATTATGAATACAAAGTACTTCTAAAATGCTCATGATAATTAATTATAATATAAGGAGACTGGAGCATTAAAAAAAGGTACTACCAGCTAGTGAGCAGAGTTAAAAAGTGAGTTTATTGACTTCAAAACAAAATTAGCCTCTTGATCTTGTTCAATTATGAGTCAGCCAGCAATTAAGGATTAATAACTAATTAATTAGACATTGAATAAGTTGAAAACTGAATAACATGAATACTGAAAAATTAGGTCCTGAATAAATTGGTTACTAAGTGTCGGTTTACCGAGTAAATGAAACGCTGATTTGAATTAATTAGAATAAATCAGCCAAATGAATCAATATCAGTTTACAGTTTAAATTCAGCGTAACAGGCATGCTACGATCTGTTAGTGAATTTTATACACTTCTTTATACTACAAAGTCTCTGCAAAATATGTAAGTTCGTGTTCCTCTAAGAGAGCAATTTACTTCAGGTTTCCTTTTACTAGTGTTCTGGAACTTGGAACTATCACTGGATGTAATTACTAAAGAAACATTGTTACTTGAAACTGCACAAGGTGTTTAGCGGCGTCGAGTTTGTCGCTGCTCCGGCATGTGTACGTCTGTTATAGATTCATGTTTCTGCTCCATCTGCAGAACGTGTCCTCGTAAGTGAAGTGAACAATTCAGGTCCTGGAGTTTCTGGCCCCGTTCGTGGAATTCCTGACCCCATTTATCATGGTGTCTACAAGGTCTTGAAATTATTGAAATTCTGGAAATATTCTGGAATTGAAAATTGACTCTTGAAATTATTGAAATATTCTGGAATAGGATTTCAAAATCTTTGAATATTGGAATTAAAGCGTTACGAGCTTTATTAAATTATTGAAACTGAATTTTGTCACTTACCTTTACTGAATAAATGCAATTATTTACCAGGGTGTCGTCTGATGTACTTAGGCAGAGAAAAACGACTGGCAGTGTAATGACAAACACCTATTTTGCAAGCACAAATAAATGTTACTTTATTTTTTGTAGCATGACAATTTTCTGTTCACCTTTTGGTTTAAATTTACTGAAATAACATTCCGAACAATAATTGATTCCTAACCCTACTAGTTTTACTAATTTGAATACATATATATATATATACTTACAACTACTTATAGTATAACGAAAACCAGCGCTTTTACACACACACACACACACATATCCAATCCCAGATTTTAAGAGCTCAAATTAAAAATGCCAGTATTTTAAATAATTTTGAAATGGTATTTATTGCTGAAATGTCTACTTCCCTGCATAGAATTTCACCACATGGCGTGCGTTGTTTACACTGTTTGCTGTTGTACTTTTCTGTTGCACTTTCATATTTTACGGCCGAACTGTCAATTTACTGCAATTATGGATGAATATTTAGTCAAGAACTGTTTGTATTTTAAAATAGATATACATTCACATTTTTGTTGTATGCGGGCCAAAACGGTACGCAGCCGGCGGTGACCGGAACTGCCCACGTCCGCTTGGTGTTGATGTTAATTGCTGACTGTTCTTTGTTCTGTGGGTGTGACGAAAACTAGTGGCGCTGCCATACCCACATTCCAGCATTATGTAATGCGCTGGCGTAACATCGCATGATGCCCAATTACATAACTTGTTGGCTGGTTTTTGTGTGCCATTAGTTGACCTTGGGACAATTCCAGCTTGTCGATTCCTGCGTTATAGAAATTCACTCATAATGAATAAATTAAATTGTCACACAGCAGTGCTACCACCGTCGCTATTGTCGCTACAACTGAATTTTACCTTTTGTTTATACGTTTTGTCCCAATTGTTGAAAAAATATTATTTGCTTCATTAAACATTACCAATTTCTTTATATTGCCTCAGGTAGGCCAAAATGCCACGTTACAATACCCCCCTCAATAAGATATTTTATGCCGAAGCATAAAAAATCTCATTGACACATTCATACTTGCTAGAGGGATCAGCCAGGATATGTTGCCACAACCCCCTGTATGGTTTACAAAAAATATAATCAACTCACCCTTGGTCCGGTGACTGTGACCGCACCTGAATGACAATACTGGACTTCTCTATCGAGATCCCAACACCGTAGAGTCAGGCAGATACGTAACGCCCCTGCTGTGACGCGCTGGCCAGCTCAGGTCCGCCGCCACAGCATCACCAAACACTGAAACAACAAATCAAATATCAAATAGTGGCCTTATACAACACCATATCCCCAACTGATCTGTTTCCCCCTAGCTGTGCTGGTTTGCGCTAAGAAGCACTGGTTTTGTTTTTTACTTACTTCTAACATATTTAAAATTCCTAACCACAACATGATACCCATTTTAAAATTCCCTAATCTCATTCCGTCTACTTTCTCTTATTAACTTTAAAATCCCAAAATTCAAAATTATTGCCCTGATTCCCATCAGAATTTAAATAAACAGACGACTGACTCATAAACATTTCCCATTACCATATTACATTTCTGTTATCCCCAATTTGCATTTAAAATATTTAAATTCATAAAATTGTCTTACACTAACAAACACAATATAACATAAGAAAACATAGTACATTCATAATTCACATTGTTATTATTATCTTAAAATAAACAATTCGTATTTAAAATGTTACACACTTAACATCATTAAATTTGCATATAAAATCAGAAAATTACATTTTAATCTCAATTTAACTTTTATTAATTCGTTTCTCAAAAAAAAATTTTTTTTTTTTTCAATCTTCGTTTTACCCCCATCATTTCATTTATTATTCCCTTTCATTAATTTGGGTGATTCTCAGTTATTCATTATAATTCACTTTATCAACTTGGCATTTACTCATAATCTTACCCCTTTTATTACTCTAACGCTCCCTTACAAAATCTTTAACTAGTATGATACCCCTGATGTATTATTTAAAATACCACACATTTTTTTTATTTCGTTACCCCCCTGGATAACCTCCCTGCCACACACACTCACATCTTGTATAATACATTAAGTAACATAATAAACAAATAGATATTAACCTTGATTATTAGCATACATTAAACAAACAATTCTCTTTTACATAATTTATATAAAACTGATAAACATTCTTGTTTAAAATTCTTCATTAACTCCTCTATATATCATCATTTCATTATTTATCCTTTGCTGTAATTAAGGTCCCTCAAAATTTTCAAATTTATTATTAGTCTATATTTTTAACCATTATGCTATTCCACAAACTAAACCATTTAACATTTGTTTATTTATTCATTAATTGTTATTAAATTGAAATCTCATCAAACAATTTAAATTTATTATAAAATTCAAACATATAACATATAACATTCAATCACAATATTGAAACATCTCAAATTATTTACTTCAATTGATTATTAAAACACAACATATTTCCATTATTATCAAAAATTTACAAATCATTAATTATTGCCTTCATAATTATTTTTATTAATGCAAAATATTAATAATATTATTATTATTACCACAACATTTTTCTACTACATATACACCTAACATTTCATAATACACACAATTGAATACACTACATTATTTACAAATTATTCGTCCATAACTGTTCAATTGTTTCACACTTCATATGTCCCAATCTGCAAGGTCATTACCAAAATTTACAATATTTAACAATGTCATTGATTTTTTAGTTCAGCCTCCATCATCGTATAGATATCTAATATATTTGTAACATGCATCATTGTTATCCACATACAATTTATTATTATTATTATTATTATTATAATCCAGTAACTTTATTCCATTCATTATGCCATTATAATTTATAGGGTTATTCCCTATTAATATTTCATACGACTTGTCAACATAAGTTATTAATGTCCAGTCTCCCTCGGTATTATTGGTCAATGTCAGGTAAGTTGTTGTATCATTTTTATATTCCTCTATTACGTCAGGTAAGTCATTATCGTTTATAAAAATATTATCAAAATAATTCTCTATCTCTCTTTCTACAGGTAGGTATTTTATATGGTTCATCTTCACCACTTTTAATATTTTTCTCAATACATCATAATTTCTTTTTAACTTATACAATTCTATCTCTCTCTCAGTACACAACTCTCTCTCTTCATAACACCACATCACACTCTCACAATTATTACAGACAGAGGGTACAACATTATACAACATCAATATACATTTCAATTCATTTACCAATATGGGTCTCTCGCCCTTCAAAAACAACATTTGTGAACACTCTGGTTCAGAAAAATTAATAGGAAAATTTACCCTCTGCCCCACAGATCTCTCTTTCCACTTTCTCTCTGACTCAAAATAATTTCTCTTTAACTTATATAATTCTATTTCTCTCTCTGCACACAACTCTCTATCTAAATCTCTCTCACTCACATTAGTTAATTTCTGATTAATGGTTACATTCAAGTCTTTTCTGACTTTAATTATTTCACTCTCATGTTCTGCTTGTTTATTCTTTAAACTAGTTACATTAATTTTAATTGTATCAACTTGTTCAAAGCTACTTCTGAATTCATCATTTATAGTCTTATTCTGTTCTTCTAACTTATTGTCTATTTCTCTTAATTTTTGGTCTTGTTTGTTTATTTCTGTTTTCAACTCTATGTTACGAGCATTTATTTCTGATTTTATTTCAATCTTAAATTCATTGAAACTCGTTTTCAGATTATCGTTTTCTGATTTCATCTCATTTTTAAATTCACTTAAACATGTGTTTATATTATTATTTTCTGTTTTAATTTCATTTAAACTCATATTTACGATATTTATTTCTGATTTGATCTCAGTTTTCATTCCTGACATCATCTCCATCATCAATGCTAATTGGTTAAATATATTTACCCCCTTGTCTCTACTACCCCCCGCTACTACAGTTTCGTCTACATTTGTTTCAACACTTTCATCAACAAAATCATTGGTTGTTACCATATGATCTTGCGTAATATTTAAAATTGACCCCTCCACAACATCTGCACCTAAATTTACACTCTCACTTTTCTCTGTCATTTTTCGATCAGTTTGAAAATTTTTGTTAACTTAATTTACAAAGTCCATGTTAAACGGGCGCCATTAAAGCGTTACGAGCTTTATTAAATTATTGAAACTGAATTTTGTCACTTACCTTTACTGAATAAATGCAATTATTTACCAGGGTGTCGTCTGATGTACTTAGGCAGAGAAAAACGGCTGGCAGTGTAATGACAAACACCTATTTTGCAAGCACAAATAAATGTTACTTTATTTTTTGTAGCATGACAATTTTCTGTTCACCTTTTGGTTTAAATTTACTGAAATAACATTCCGAACAATAATTGATTCCTAACCCTACTAGTTTTACTAATTTGAATACATATATATATATATACTTACAACTACTTATAGTATAACGAAAACCAGCGCTTTTACACACACACACACACACATATCCAATCCCAGATTTTAAGAGCTCAAATTAAAAATGCCAGTATTTTAAATAATTTTGAAATGGTATTTATTGCTGAAATGTCTACTTCCCTGCATAGAATTTCACCACATGGCGTGCGTTGTTTACACTGTTTGCTGTTGTACTTTTCTGTTGCACTTTCATATTTTACGGCCGAACTGTCAAATTTGCTGCAATTATGGATGAATATTTAGTCAAGAACTGTTTGTATTTTAAAATAGATATACATTCACATTTTTGTTGTATGCGGGCCAAAACGGTACGCAGCCGGCGGTGACCGGAACTGCCCACGTCCGCTTGGTGTTGATGTTAATTGCTGACTGTTCTTTGTTCTGTGGGTGTGACGAAAACTAGTGGCGCTGCCATACCCACATTCCAGCATTATGTAATGCGCTGGCGTAACATCGCATGATGCCCAATTACATAACTTGTTGGCTGGTTTTTGTGTGCCATTAGTTGACCTTGGGACAATTCCAGCTTGTCGATTCCTGCGTTATAGAAATTCACTCATAATGAATAAATTAAATTGTCACACAGCAGTGCTACCACCGTCGCTATTGTCGCTACAACTGGATTTTACCTTTTGTTTATACGTTTTGTTCCAATTGTTGAAAAAATATTATTTGCTTCATTAAACATTACCAATTTCTTTATATTGCCTCAGGTAGGCCAAAATGCCACGTTACAGAATTTTTAATTTTTTGAAAATTGATATAATAAAAAATGTCATTTTTTGAAAAATTTGAAAATAAAAAATTCGCGCGGAAAGCACAGTCGAAATAGATGAGAGTCCAAATACTATTTCCTTTCCTTTTGCGCCCTCTAACGCTCTACATAGAAATCTACTCAGTCATTTGATAAATTTGGTTATATAGATGCAACAAACCACAAAAACATCCAGCCGGCTTCGCAGTTCAAAGATTATTTTTCTTTATTTACAAGATTATTTTTGTAAGGTGACAATTGTTTACGTTAGTTTTTTCCACACGTTATTAATGTGAAATATATATTTTCAAAGTAAGTAATATTTGTCTAATTATTTCAAATGAGATTCTTTAAAATAAGTAATAATTTTAGTTCCGATACATTGTAGCGTGACAGAAAATCCACTACATTGTAAATCATATGAAATGATAAAATTTAATTACATCAACAAATGTTGTAATAATATTCAATGACATTTAAATAAATCAGAGGAATGAAACACAATAAGATAAAAATCCTCACTACATAATATATCAAAACCACTGTTAAAAGAAACCAAAGAAAGTATTGAAGCAACTCATCAACTCATAGTATAATACCAGTAAGTTACCCAGGAAGCTCAGAGCAGTAAACCAGTTACATAAGACAATATCCCGAAAAAAGAGACTCAATCGAAGAGTGGTGAATACCAAAATACTCTAAAAACAAATAGAAGAATAAAGTCAGTTCAGTGAAGAAATTCAATACTCCAAACTAAACCTCAGTCGTGATAACACCAAGTACCTTGGTTCCCAAGAATGAGGAAAGAAGAACAGAAGAGTGAAGACTAGACGAGGGACAAGAATGAAAACTAGAAGAGGGACAAGAATGAATACCAGAAGGAAGATATGAAGAAGGACAAGAAGGAAGACAGGAGGAGAGGAAGACATAGTATGAAAGAAACACCGTAGTAAAACCTATTATTATATAAACTACTATCAATCCCAAACCCACAAAAACTATGCCTAAGAAAGTATAACATCCCCAAAATCTTATAAAAATGTAATTATTGAGAAAACTAAAGTGTTGTATAGCGTTATAAGAAGTGCACCGGCTAAAGCTATTGTGTAATAAAGAAAAACTAGTCTTAACGGTCCATGATGACTAAAGGTTTGGTCTGAGATAATAAGACTCAGAATATCAGAACCAACAGTGAAAGTGAATTTGTTTAAGTGTTTTTTTTTTAAAAAAAGCAATAAACTTAAAGTTGGTGATACTATAACTTAGTAGTATGCTATATCACAACTTTAAAATCGAAATAATAAACAGCATAATAAAATAATAAAATGGAAGGTTTCCAGTATTTATTTATTTTAATGTAAATCCTTATTTAAAAGACGTTTGTCAAAAAGGATGATAATAAATAGAGTATGGGAATTAATGTTTGCTGATGTGGGGAATCACAATAATAATGATTTAAACCAAAAATGAATGGTACTAATATAGTATGAATAAGTGTAACATGTTCAAATAGACTGTTCTTTCACAGTCCTAAAATCAATGTATTAAATAAATGTATTTGTAAGGTTTATTAGAAAATAAGATTTATGTTATGTGTTTTAAAAAAGAATTATGTTTGATAAATAATAACCTACATACCAGTAATAATGTACTAAAAGGTATGCTATGTTAGATTGAAAATAGTCAAAAGAGATATGTTTAAGCTGTATCTGCAATATGTTAAATTGTGCAGATTACTAAACAATGTTCATAATTAATTATTTTAATAATTGTAGTGTTAATTAACTACTACACAAAACAATAAGTTATAGATCATGTTATTTTCATATAATTGTAATTATGTAAAGTCAGAGGAGGAATCAAGTTTAATTTATTGAGAAAGAAAGAAATATAAAATTCTAAAATCTAGGCCATTTGGTGAAATCAGAGAACCAATATAAAATAGTAAATTCACTAATAAATCCTGTAAACTACCCAGATTTATATAAGATAACATAATTAACTACTACTAGGAATGATCCTATGAATTAAAATGACAATAAGGAAAAATACCTTAACATTTTGTAAATTGTCAAAATATATAAATTAATTAATTTTAAAGAGCAATATCAAATCTACAAATTAACACAAAAAACCAGTTCAAAGGTGTAATTTATATGTATTTAAGGAAAGGAAGAGAAATATGACTAATTAAAATTTATTATAATAGTATTAATAATATTTAAAATGGAAGGAATTTTATATAAAAACGGAAATCCAATTTTGAGCCTATATTTCCAAAGTGTGAACAAAATTTGTTAATTTCCACAAAATGTCTACAGATATGGACTATAATACATCAATTTAAAGGGAATAAGATGATTAAACTAATAATAAGATTAATAATTCATAAAATTAAGGAATAAAATAGAAAAATTCCATATATAATGTAATATTTTCTAATGTGTATGAAATCGAAAAATGTTAACAATACTTTTTCAAGGATTAACTGGGCAAGATTTATGACCAAGTTAATTAGTCTTTTGTTGAATATCAAGCTGAATAGGTGTGTGACAAAAACGTTCTTTAAACCGAGTCGAACATGAAGCTAACGTTTTAGCCATTGAAATCAGTGAACGAGAGTTAGACAAATTAAACACTTTTTGAAGCCAATACTATAAAAACATTCACGACAATAGTGAAAACAAACCTCTAACTTCACTATACGAGTGACAGCAAACGGTAAAACATTATATTACAACTGATTTACTCTACAAACCTAACCGCAACTTGAAAACTTAACCGTAATAGTTGAACAAAATAGAAAATAACCTAACTAACGCAAGTTTACACTGAACACTTCACCAGAATACACTAAATAGATTAACAGACTTATTACACAAGTGCGGGGACATTTTAGACCTTGAAGAAGGTAATTTTATAGTAATTTTCTGACTCGACGCATATACAATAGCCGAGACCAACCCAAGGAGCGGCCATCTTGAAAACGAAACCTGCCTACTACATCATAGTTACTGACGTCACAGCAGTCTTCATTGGTTCGACAAAACATTTATTCTAATATCATAACCTGAATTATTTAAATACTATTGAATAGTAATTATTGTATTTATATGTGTTAACTGTTAATGTTATACTTTCTCGTCACCCTTCTCTGACTATTAATTCTTAATCGCTCAAAGAACCTGTCTTTAATATAATATAACATAAAATTTTGTTCTGTATGACAATCGATAATTCCTGAGACAGAGTCGATAATTGCTCTCCATCGATAAAATATCGATTATTTATCTAAAATTGTCAATAAATCTTTATATTTCTATTATTTTGTATCTGTATTTATTTCACAGAGTAATTTAAGGGTATTTGTAAGGTTGAAGGTATTAAGTGAAAAGAATATACTCTATTTTGAACAAGATATTGGACCAGTAAGGAAAGTCACCAATCGATTATTACCTGGAGTTAATCTATTTAACTCCAGACTTGGTGCAAATATTCAAAAAGTGCTCGACGGTCAATAAATACTTACCTGTTATTAAAATTTTCACAGAACCCTTTAAAAAACAGATTTATCTAGTATACATACCTCTATAAACATAAACAAAATTATTTTATTGTTTGGAAATTCTAATTAATAAAATTTCCATTTTATTTTTATTCTTTTGTAACGACCGGCATACAGCGGTCTGGTGACCAAGTGGCTAGCCCAAACAGTGGGATTTGATCAGATTACAGTCATATATAAGGTCTTCTCACCAAAGTGACGAATCCAACACGGGGCACTAAGGAAGAAGACAGCCACCGAAAGGTCGTCCTGTTATAACATATATGTACCTATATGCTTTGAGGTTAAGTATAACTCGAAACTTTGCCTGTAATGTTTTTCATTATTTCAAATCCAATGGTTTAAAGAAATTAATTTTAATTGTAGTACATGTATGTATTTAATTGTTTTGAGGTTAAATATAACTCGAAACTTCTCATGTAACATCTGTAAATTAAATCGTTATCAAAAAAATTTGTGTTTGTTTATCAGCGAATAACGAATAATATTCAATTGAAAGTTTACGTTTAAAATATTGTAACATAACAAAATTATCACGCTAAACATTTGACTTAATGCAACATAAATAAAGGAAAAAGTTCCATAGTGAGTGAGAAGAATGAATTGTTTTAAGGATTACACTAGAAACTGTATATTAAGTCAATAAAATGTTAATAAAAAATGAAAAATAACAAAGAAAACCATTGATTAAAATAACTTACTATGTAAAAACCAGTTAAACCAGCAGTATACCCAGTAGATTGGGGAAGCAGTAAAAAGGGAAGGACCATAAAAAAGGAAATAAAAGGATGAAACCATATTAATAAGGGAAAAATAATAAGGTCAAGATGCAGAGAAACCACAAGACCAGAAACTACTTATGTAATATTGAAGAAGGGACAAAATATATCAAGATTCCCACAAAGAGACCAGAACCAGGAAGAGATATTCCAAACAATGATAATCATGTAATACATACCATGAAACAAAATTAAAACTGATATATGTAGACCCAGAACAAGTTACAAGATACAATCCCAGAAAACCAAATTGTATACTAGTTGTAAGAATAATATGTCAAAAAACTATTAAAACAGACTACTATTAGTGTAGCCAAAACAAAGGACACCTTATAATAAAGCGTGATATAAAAAATATATTAAAACAGACTACCATTAGTATAGGAAATACTGGATAAAACCTAAAGAGACAGTCTAATGACTGAGTGTAATTTAGATAATAAAAGTGTTTTAGTGTTTAGGCATAATAACAATATGATAGGTATAAAATGTTTTTATTTTATTGTATAAACAAATTAAGTATAGGGAACACGAAAGACAGTCAGTAACTGCAAGTGTCAGTAGTTATAAGATGTTTTTATTTTATTGTATGAACAATTTAGGTATAGGTAACACAAAAGACAGTTAATAACTGCAAGTGTCAATAGTTCTAAGGTGTTTTTATGTTAATATTTTAGCAAAATAGTTATAGTAAATAAAAAGAGACAGTGAATAACTGAAATTGTTACTAGGAATAAGATATTTTAATAGAATAAGGTTGTGATAAAATGAAACATAAAAACAAAGGACAGCCAAAGACTGATAATAATATGTTCTCATTATAATTCTAAGTATAGAGAAAATTAGGCATAAGATGTTCATGTTATGGTTCAATGATGTTATTATTATAAAGAAAGTTTAGTAGATACAAGATATTCCAATGTATTTTAATATCATGTCATTTAATTTTCCATTGTGTAAGTCAGAGAGGCAAGTAGGACATAAAAATGTAATAATTTTATTCAAAACAGTAAAGCATATATAATGTACAAGCAGACCAGCTAAGACACCATTTTAGAAAACACAGACTGGCATATAAACCAAAAAATTATCTATCAGAGAATCAATCTATGTAATAGGAATAGAATTCAATACATACAATACAGAAATTGAAAATATAATTAATACAGATACAGTTAATAGCAAATAGAAGGACAAAGGAAAAGAAATTAACTTCTTTTGGAAACAGATAATAATAGGCCTATAATAGTAATCAAATCAGACTAAACAGTAAATTAATCAATCTTGAAATGTTTTAACAACCAAATTATTAACAACAAAGTAATCACTGAGTTATTAAGTATATTCCATGGAAATATTATAAAAAAAAAAAACAAATAAAAACCTTTAAAACACTGAATTTGTACAAAATATGAGGCATACAATCATTATATAAAATTGTAATTTTTGGGCTTAAATGAGCTTGAAACAAACCCAGCTATATATCAAAAGATGTAAAATTAACTAATCAATATTACTGAGTAGTTAGATTGATGTAAAATTAAGAAATATTTGAAATACAGTAAAAACTAAGAAAACTTATTATGTATATTTAGATGGTGAACCAAGTCTTAGACAGATATTTTTATAGTTAAACAATATAAAGAGGAAAAAGACATAGCACAAATTACCCTAAAACGACGACGTTGCGTCGAGTAGTCTATTGTTAATCGTAAAGCCGAGTGGTTGGAAATGTGTTAGCAGAGTACTGAAAACAGAATAATTCGTGTAAAACCAAGTGTGGTTATGCGGCGTGTAACGGAGATGATCTAAAAAGTGAAAATAACTTTAACTATCAATTTCTAACACTTCACAAATTTCCAAAACACAGTAATAACACCATAAAACTCAACACAAGAAATCAACAGCCATTTTGAACAATTTTGGACCAAATTCACAGAACACCAATACACATATTTGAACACCGGACACTTCACAAGAAACCCATCACGAAAACGACATCACAGAAGACGAGAGGACACTCTACACTACATTCCTGGACCAACACCACTTAGCAGAAAAGGGAATATCATTTTATTTCTGCGGGAGAAGCTCAGCCAATTCCAACAGCATAGCAGTTAAAATCGAGGAGACGTCGGCCATACTAGATTTACTCACCAGTACGAATGCAATGCCAGCTTGAAGGGAGTGATGTCATTTCTTCGACTTGGTTCGAAATTCATTTTTTTCTAATTGACAATTGCAATAATAATTTTGTTCTATTTCAGCTATTACCATTTAGTTTAAGAATACCTGTTAAGAATGTATCTTGTTCCTTGCCCTCTGACCATTTCGACTCGTTAAAAGAACCACAAATTTAACCTTGTAAAAATATATTTGTTGATTTTTTCGCTACCGACTGGAGCAACTAATAGCCAATGCCTTGGTCATGCGCACTTTGACTGGCGCATAATTTTGAATGTTAATAAACGCAAATCATTACTCAGTTACCAGAATTGTTTTTATTTCTATAATTAATGTTACTATTATTTTTTTTAAACAAAAAAATAATTTACAGTGAGAGAATAGATATATAAGGAAATTACACACTCAATTAATTAATTGATTATTAATTAATTAAATTAAATAATTAAATCAAAACTCAATACAAGAAAAAAAAAATATTTTCACAATTTATAAAGTTTGATTTATTTGTTATTTATCAATCAATCACACCTAGTTATAACATATTTATATTAAATCTATTCTTTGTATTTGGTGAATCCAAAGTGGAGCTGTATCATCGGTGAGTTCAATACCGAGATCCAGACAACATACACAATTCTTATCATCAATATCTTTATATTTTATTTATTATTATATTTGAAATTATATTACAAATTGACTAGCCTAAACAGTGGGGCTTACAGTCAGGGCAAATCAACAAATAGACACATAACACATATCAATATATACTTTTTATTTTTATATCTTAAATTTGTAATAATTATATTACAAATTGGCTAGCCCAACTAGTGGGGCTAAAAGGAGAGCACAATACCTTGTTATCACAAATTCTACACACAATATTTATTTTAATTTTTATTTTTATAAATTTGTAATTTATATTACAAATTGGCGTCCAACTTAAGGGGCTTTAAATAGGAGGTAATAGTGTTGTAAAATAAGGACGATTGTCCAATTTCCTATTTTTAGCTTGGCAGCGGTCAATAGGTCGGAAGAGGGAGCGAGATGCACAGGAGAGCTACATCAAGGAAAAGGGCTATGGAGGCCGAGCAGGAGGTAGACATGGAGGATAAAGAGGCGACACCAGTGGAAGATGTGGAGTCGATGTTACCGCCAGCAGAACCAAACAAGCCTGCACCACAGAAGGAACAGCCAGAGAAATCCACCACAAAGGAAGAGACAAAATTGGATAGAATGATGGAGATGTTACTCAAAGAATTTAAAACGACAAAGGAAGAGTTGGGTAATAAAATGGAAGAAAACAGTAAGAAGATGGAGGAGAAAATGGAAGAAAATAGTAAGAAGATGGAAGAAAATAGTAAGAAGCTGGAAAATGATAACCAACAATTGAAGGAGGAATTAAGTAATAAAATTGGAGATACCAGTAAGGAGATGGAGGAGAAGGTGGACGAAATAAAAAACGAAAATAAATTATTAATGTAGGAAAATATTAAGAAGATCGAGGAGAAGATGGAGGAAAATATCCAGAAGATGGAGGAGAAAATGGAGGAAATAAAAACTGACAACAAACAATCGAAGGAGGAATTGACCCAGATAAGCCAGAAACTGGAAGAAACCAATAAAAAGATGGAGAATAATAGTCAGCAATTGAGAGAAGAATTGAAGGAGACGAACCAAGAGAACATGAACCGGTTAGACGGAAGAATGGAAATATTGAAGGAAGAATTGAGCCAGAAAATAGCTGAAAACAACGAAACAATCAGCAAGAAGATAGAAGAAGAAATAACGGTAATCGAACAAAGGGTTACAAGAGCTGACGAAAAATGGAGTCAAACCGAACGAGAAGTACAGAGTATCAAGACCGAAATAAATACGAAGGTTAACAACATTGAAGAAACGACTAGGAAGACATTGGAGGAAAGACTAAAGGAAACACGGGAAGACTGGGAGCGAGTGCAGGACCGATTCACAGAAAAATGTGACGGCATTGAAGCTACTGTAACCAGTATCAACAGTCAGGTGTGACAGAACCAGACAGATATAGACCTATTCCACAGTCGACCGACAAGCATTACCAGTTGTCCTAACAGCGAGAATCGTGAAGGAATTAATTTCAGGTTTTATAAAAACAAACCAATGGAGTTCCTAGCCAGAATCGAAGAGTACTTCACCAAACACAGAGGTAATCGCTGGAGGGAGAATAAAGAAGTGCTTGACGAATCGTTCAAGGAGATAGCAGATAATTGGTGGATGGCGATAAGAGACGAAGTGACCGATTATCAACAATTCAGAAGGCTATTCAAAGCCAAATATTGGTCTGAATCAACACAAAATATCGCCAGAGACGGGATCTGTCATGGAAAGTACAACCCGTATGGAAACCAGACTTTAACGGCGTACTTTTTGGGAAAGGTGTGCGTGGCCAAACATCTAGAGCCCCGAATACCGGAAGAATGCCTGGTCAGCAAACTCTCATACCATTATGAGGAGGATATTATAAGGGCCAGAAGAAACAGTCAAATAAAGACTGTGCAAGCCATGACCGAGCTTTTAGAAATGTATGAGCATGAAGACTATTACCGCCAAAGTCGCAGGAGATATGAAAAGCCGGAACCAAGAAGTAACAACAATAATTTGAATAATAATAATCGGCAGAATGTGGGTAACAATAATAATTATAATTCCGCAAATCGGAATAATGCCGAATACAATTATAACACCCGAAATAACAATAATTTACCTAGATTTAACAACAATAATAATAATAATAATAATAATATTCCTCGCATTAATAATAATGACAACAACCACAACAATAATAATAATGATAATAATAACCGTCCACAAAATAACAACGGTTATTATAATAATAATTGTAACTATGTTCCAAATGGTCAGAGGAACCCCAACCTTTCCAATAACAATTATCATGGTAATTATAACCGGAATTACCCGAATGGAGGTAATAACAATAATTACCGGACATATCGACCCAATATTAACTACATCAGAGCGGAAGGCAGTGGACAGAGGAGGTACCAGCCTCAACGAAGGAGCCGATACTACGAGTACGAGACCTTTCAAGGAAGTCAGGGAAGTAATCGGTACAGAGAGTACGAGCCCAGACGTAGTTCCAGCCTGGACAATCAGCGAAGACTACCTGTAACAGAAGCCCAACAGGACGATCGAGCAGAACCAAACGAAGCAGTCTCAGGACTCCAAGCTGATGCTTTTAACGGCATAATCCGTAATGAAGCGGAACATTTAAACGAACGGAGGCAGTAATAAACTCCAATAACCCTTTACTGCTCCAATCTGCTGGGTTTAACCAAGAAGGAATGAATTCGAAGAAAAACAGAAAAAATTTTACCATAATATACAGCAATTATTTGAAAGATATCTGTAAGGACCTACTAGAAGAAAGTGAGATTAATATTAATAATAATGATAATGAAATAATATACATAATTGCAGAAATTGAGGGTATTTCTGTTCCTATAATGATAGACACTGGAGCCAATGTCTCCATAATAAATCGAAATGAGTTGGACCGGATACAGCAGGAATACCACAAAAACTTACCGGTACTACCTATTAATAATATTGTACTTGTAGGAGCTACCGGCCGACAGAACAAGACCATAAGAAAGCAGGTATCCCTAAGTGTCAACAGTCAGGGCATTAGTGTGGATATGATATTTCTTGTTGCAGCCGGATTACCTTTCAACATCATGATAGGATGTGACATATTGCGCAGAAACTCAGCAGTTATCGACTTGTGCCGAGGAAAGGTATCACTCTTTGCTGAAGGTTCGACCTGGGTAGCCAATTTAACTAATAACAAGACGTTAGACTCCAGACAACTTCTCGACCACCAAAATAAGGTGAATTACTTGTCCAACTACTCAACAAACAACAAGCCAGTACATCAGGATTCGGAGGATGACCTATGGCAACAAAAGATTCAGGAGATACGTAACTTCCAGTGCCACAGTACTAACGAGCAATTAAAGGAAAACCAGCTGAATCAATTGGTCGAAATATATGAAAAATATCGAGCTGTATTTTCGGACGAACCTGGAAAGATCAGGAACTACCAATGTTCCATACGATTCAGAGAACCGGTAGAATTTAACCGAAAGTCGTATCCAATAGCACAATCTTTGAAAGAAGCCGTACGCACAGAGATCCAGAATATGATCAGTAGAGATATTATCGAGAGCAGTCAATCGCCATACACTAGCCCAATTGTGGCCATACAAAAGAAAAATGGGAAGGTAAGGCTTTGCCTTGACGCACGTGAGATAAATAAAATGATAATTAACGATCGTACCTCACCTGGCGAAATTGATGAGATTTTGAAGAGGTTCCACGGAACACGATTCATTACCACTTGGGATACCGTATGCGGCTATTGGCAAGTGGAGTTGCACCCACCAAGCCGGCAATACATGGCGTTCATCTTCGAAGGGCGCAATTATCAGTTTAAGAGGTTGCCCTTCGGGTTGGTGAATTCAGTAGCTGTTTTTGTCGCCTGTATGGATCATATACTAGGACCAGAAGCGCTCCAATTCACGACTGTCTATGTTGATGATCTCCTAATAACATCAACCAACTGGGAAGAACACTGTTACCATGTGGAGCATGTCTTGAAGAAGCTTGCTGAAAATAATGTCACCCTTAAACTAGACAAGTCCAAGCTTATAGCTAAAGAAGTACAATTCCTGGGTTTCCAGCTAAACAGTCAAGGAATAACACCATCAACAGAAAAGGTAGACGCCATACAACGATTCCCTACACCAAAAAACAGAAGGCAACTACAATCATTTTTGGGCCTGTGTAACTATTATAGGAAGTTCCAGAATAATTATTCCGAACTGACGGCCCAGTTTCAGTACCAGTTATCGTCCAAGAATAAATGGCGATGGGGTCAAGAACAAGACGAGACCTTCAAATCAATTAAGGAGAAGTTCTTAGAGGCAGTAATGCTCAACCATCCAGATTTTAACCGACCCTTCTTTCTAAACTGTGACGCTAGTAACATTAGCTTGGGGTCAACACTGTACCAAGAAGATGAAAGTGGAAACCATCTAGTAGTGAGCTTTGCTAGCAGAACCCTTAACCAGTGTGAAAAGAACTATAATGTGACGGAAAAAGAACTGCTAAGTGTAGTCTTTGCCTGCAGGAAGTTTCGGATGTATATCCTCGGATATCCAGTGACCGTTCGAACAGATCACAAATCAATATCATTTCTGAGAAGATGCAAGTTAAGCCATGGTAGATTGACCAGATGGGTACTCGCCCTGCAGGAATACGATATACAGTGGGAGTATGTTCCTGGAAGTAAAAATGTAGTAGCCGACGTATTGTCGAGAGTGAATCTGGAAGAACAAACGTTCGAAGGCGAAAAGGAGAGCATCTTGAAAATCTATAATATTATTAAGGACAGATCCGATTTAGAGAAGATAGTGCAGGACATCAGCAAACACCAGCAGTCCGATCCGAAGTTAAACCATATTAAACTTCGTCTCTCCAACCAAGATGACACAATAAACAAATTTTATTGTATACATAATGGAATTTTATTCATCAAGACATCCCTTGATGAAGAGGTATGGAAGATCATGATCCCTACTACGATTGAAAAGGATATCATCCTGGACTATCATCTACGATACGGTCACATGGGAGCCATGAAGGTGATCAAGGCAATAGAAGAGAATTGTCATATAAAAAGTATCAATAGAAAAACGAGAAACTACCTCAAAACCTGTCTGATATGTCAATTGGTGAAAACCAACAATGAGAGAAAGGAGGGTATGATGATACCAATTACCTCACAAGCCAAACTGGAAAAGGTCTTTCTGGACATATGTGGTCCATTTCCCCGCAGTGGCGGACGCCATCGATACAAATATATTATTATTATGATGGATCATTTTACAAAATTCACAAAACTATACCCTGTGAACAGAGCCACCACTCTGAAGACCCTAGGAATAATAACAAATCATTACATTCCAGAGATAGGAAGCCCGACATCCATAATCACAGACCATGGAACGCAATTTAAGGGTTGGAGGTGGAGAAACACTCTGAATACATTGGGCATTAAGACATACAAGACATCTGTCTACCACCCCAGCAGCAATCCAGCGGAGAGGGTACTGCGAGAAGTCGGAAGAATATTACGGACTTATTGCTATAAGCAACAAAAGAAGTGGCAAGAATATTTATTAGCTACTGAAGAATTCCTTAATTTGTCATATCACCCCGCTATAGGTACCACGCCATACACAGCAATGTATGAAAAACCGCCTCCGAGAGAAATACAAGACATAATAGAGTTCCCCAGGAGTCAAGAATACAAATTCAATCGAATCAGATTCTACAATAAATTGGCAGAAGACCAGGAAAGGCGCAAGAACAAATATCAAAAGGCGATTAAGAAAATAATAAGCTATGAAGTCGGAGAAAAGGTACTGCTAAAAAACAGGGAATTACCCAGTACTTTGGAAGGCATTACCAAAAAGTTGTTACTGCTGTATACCGGCCCATACCTGATTATTAAAAACAATAATAACAATACGTATGTACTAAAGGATATCATTTCAAATAAAGTAAAAGGAACTTATAATCAGTTATCCATTAAAAAATATTTGGAGGAGGAATAAAAAACTTCAAAATTCAAAAACATTAGTAAGTACAACTTACAACAAAACATTTGAAAGATTATTATGAATGAAAAAAAAATAAATAAAAAAAAAAGAATTTTGAACATAATAAATTTCAAAATTCCAAACTTAGTAAGTACAACTTACACAAATCATTTGAAAGATTATTATGAACGAAATAAGAATTTTGATGGAATAATAAAATTTCAAAATTCAAAAATCAGTAAGGACAACCTACACCAAATATTCGAACAATTATGAATGAAGAAAAAAGAATTTTGATGAGTAAATATGTTCATCATATTGAGAAATAAAAATTTCAAAATTCAAAAATCAGTAAGGACAACTTACACAAAATATTCAAAGACTATTATGAAAGAAAAAAGAATTTGGATGGAGATAATAATTTTCCAAATTCAAAAACTTAGTAAGTACCACTTACACCAAACATTCAAAGACTATTATGAATGAGAAAAGAATTTTGATGAATAAAGATTTTCAAAATTCAAAACAATAATAAGTACAACTTACACCAAAATATTTGAAAAACAACTATGAATAAGAAAGAATGTAGTTGAATAAAAAATATCTAAAATTAAAAAAAATATTAAGCTCATATCATTACTCATACAAATGATGAGAAATAACTCTGAAATATGAAAAAAGATTTTGTAAGAAAGAGATACAAAATTCTAAAGGAGAAAGGAAACCAGAATATCATATGACTTAATCGAAACAACTTAACCAAACTCACAAAGAAAATAATTTAATAAAAATGGAACAATGAAAAAGGACCAACTCAGTAAAGACCAAATAGTGAGACCAGAAACCAAAAAAACCTGATACTAATAATGATAATGTTGTTGAAATAACCACTGTTATAGTGAAAGTGATAAAGAATTACTTCATGTTATACCATGAGCAATAAAAATAACTCAATGGATACCAGATGGTAGAAAGAGTAAATATAAATACTACTTACTATGTAAACATGATGAAATGTATATTATACCACATACCTAAACCACCTAATATGGAATAAGCTTTAAGAGAGAAGAAGAGTCAAGTGTATAAAAGTATTAATTAATATAACGTATTATGAAGTGAAGAATCTAAAGATGTTTATTTTAGTCAAAAATGACTACTTTTACTGTTTATTTATTTTTATGACTGGATGTAGAAAATGCCATCAGTCTTATATTTTGAGCAGAGATGATAATACCTCTGGACTCAATTGAAGTGTTGGACAGCAGGGATTGAAGCCAAAAGTGCCACTCTGAACTGTTCCAATTAATTTGTTAGGGAATGTTAGGGAGTAAACATACTAGTGAGGAAGCACCAAATAAGAAAGAATATAAAATGATAATGTTATACACAAGATTGAAGATCACTTATTAATGAAGAAAGAAACTAATGAAGGAGATACACATCATCTGAGAGGAAGCAACGGTGGAAAAAGAAGGTATATAAAGTGAAAACATGTAATCACGAAGAAAATGTAAATACAAAAGAATTAGTAGTAATTATTTCATCCATACTAAGAGTATGATCTGAACTAATCACTTTTACAGGAGAGCATATGTAACATAACAAAATTATCACGCTAAACATTTGACTTAATGCAACATAAATAAAGGAAAAAGTTCCATAGTGAGTGAGAAGAATGAATTGTTTTAAGGATTACACTAGAAACTGTATATTAAGTCAATAAAATGTTAATAAAAATGAAAAATAACAAAGAAAACCATTGATTAAAATAACTTACTATGTAAAAACCAGTTAAACCAGCAGTATACCCAGTAGATTGGGGAAGCAGTAAAAAGGGAAGGACCATAAAAAAGGAAATAAAAGGATGAAACCATATTAATAAGGGAAAAATAATAAGGTCAAGATGCAGAGAAACCACAAGACCAGAAACTACTTATGTAATATTGAAGAAGGGACAAAATATATCAAGATTCCCACAAAGAGACCAGAACCAGGAAGAGATATTCCAAACAATGATAATCATGTAATACATACCATGAAACAAAATTAAAACTGATATATGTAGACCCAGAACAAGTTACAAGATACAATCCCAGAAAACCAAATTGTATACTAGTTGTAAGAATAATATGTCAAAAAACTATTAAAACAGACTACTATTAGTGTAGCCAAAACAAAGGACACCTTATAATAAAGTGTGATATAAAAAATATATTAAAACAGACTACCATTAGTGTAGGAAATACTGGATAAAACCTAAAGAGACAGTCTAATGACTGAGTGTAATTTAGATAATAAAAGTGTTTTAGTGTTTAGGCATAATAACAATATGATAGGTATAAAATGTTTTTATTTTATTGTATGAACAAATTAAGTATAGGGAACACGAAAGACAGTCAATAACTGCAAGTGTCAGTAGTTATAAGATGTTTTTATTTTATTGTATGAACAATTTAGGTATAGGTAACACAAAAGACAGTTAATAACTACAAGTGTCAATAGTTCTAAGGTGTTTTTATGTTAATATTTTAGCAAAATAGTTATAGTAAATAAAAAGAGACAGTGAATAACTGAAATTGTTACTAGGAATAAGATATTTTAATAGAATAAGGTTGTGATAAAATGAAACATAAAAACAAAGGACAGCCAAAGACTGATAATAATATGTTCTCATTATAATTCTAAGTATAGAGAAAATTAGGCATAAGATGTTCATGTTATGGTTCAATGATGTTATTATTATAAAGAAAGTTTAGTAGATACAAGATATTCCAATGTATTTTAATATCATGTCATTTAATTTTCCATTGTGTAAGTCAGAGAGGCAAGTAGGACATAAAAATGTAATAATTTTATTCAAAACAGTAAATATATTATGTATATTTAGATGGTGAACCAAGTCTTAGACAGATATTTTTATAGTTAAACAATATAAAGAGGAAAAGACATAGCACAAATTACCCTAAAACGACGACGTTGCGTCGAGTAGTCTATTGTTAATCGTAAAGCCGAATGGTTGGAAATGTGTTAGCAGAGTACTGAAAACAGAATAATTCGTGTAAAACCAAGTGTGGTTATGCGGCGTGTAACGGAGATGATCTAAAAAGTGAAAATAACCTTAACTATCAATTTCTAACACTTCACAAATTTCCAAAACACAGTAATAACACCATAAAACTCAACACAAGAAATCAACAGCCATTTTGAACAATTTTGGACCAAATTCACAGAACACCAATACACATATTTGAACACCGGACACTTCACAAGAAACCCATCACGAAAACGACATCGCAGAAGACGAGAGGACACTCTACACTACATTCCTGGACCAACACCACTTAGCAGAAAAGGGAATATCATTTTATTTCTGCGGGAGAAGCTCAGCCAATTCCAACAGCATAGCAGTTAAAATCGAGGAGACGTCGGCCATACTAGATTTACTCACCAGTACGAATGCAATGCCAGCTTGAAGGGAGTGACGTCATTTCTTCGACTTGGTTCGAAATTCATTTTTTTCTAATTGACAATTGCAATAATAATTTTGTTCTATTTCAGCTATTACCATTTAGTTTAAGAATACCTGTTAAGAATGTATCTTGTTCCTTGCCCTCTGACCATTTCGACTCGTTAAAAGAACCACAAATTTAACCTTGTAAAAATATATTTGTTGATTTTTTCGCTACCGACTGGAGCAACTAATAGCCAATGCCTTGGTCATGCGCAGTTTGACTGGCGCATAATTTTGAATGTTAATAAATGCAAATCATTACTCAGTTACCAGAATTGTTTTTATTTCTATAATTAATGTTACTATTATTTTTTTTAAACAAAAAAATAATTTACAGTGAGAGAATAGATATATAAGGAAATTACACACTCAATTAATTAATTAATTATTAATTAATTAAATTAAATAATTAAATCAAAACTCAATACAAGAAAAAAAAATATTTTCACAATTTATAAAGTTTGATTTATTTGTTATTTATCAATCAATCACACCTAGTTATAACATATTTATATTAAATCTATTCTTTGTATTTGGTGAATCCAAAGTGGGGCTGTATCATCGGTGAGTTCAATACCGAGATCCAGACAACATACACAATTCTTATCATCAATATCTTTATATTTTATTTATTATTATATTTGAAATTATATTACAAATTGACTAGCCTAAACAGTGGGGCTTACAGTCAGGGCAAATCTACAAATAGACACATAACACATATCAATATATACTTTTTATTTTTATATCTTAAATTTGTAATAATTATATTACAAATTGGCTAGCCCAACTAGTGGGGCTAAAAGTTGTATTACTAGTTATGTGACAAATGAAGATGTAACTCATGCAGAAATTATATTTTCTTTTTGTCATGTGAGTAAGCAAGGTTCTTTAAGATGTTTTTCAGAGATTTCTGATTGCTTTCCTATAATGTTTAAAGATAGTGAAATTGCAAAAAAGTTCAAGATGCATAAAGACAAGCTTAGTTATTCAATAACCTACGGTTTAGGACCGTATTTTCAAAAAGTAACAGCAAACGAAGTAAGAAATTGTGATTATTTTGTGATATCTTTTGATGAGAGCCTCAATAAGATTGCACAAAAAGCTCAAATGGATTTGATTGTTCGCTATTGGAAAAACAATGAATTTGTGGAGACTAAATATTTGACATCTTGTTTTTTAAATGATGTGACAGCTGTAGGACTTCTAGAAGGTTTCAAATCTGGTTTGTTAGAACTCAACCTTGATGCAAATAAAATTATCCAAGTTGGAATGGACGGTCCAAACGTCAACTTAAAAATGTTAAGTGATTTGAAAGAATTTTTAACAGCAGAAAGTCCTGATAGCCCTAAAATAATTGAAATTGGCATGTGTTCATTGCATGTAGTGAATGGAAGTTTTAAAACAGGACATGCGAAAACTGGTTGGGAAATTGATAAGTATTTAAGGGCTTCATATTATCTCTTCAAAGATTTTCCCACTCGTAGAGGTGCTTTTATGCGCATTACACAATCTTATGATTTCCTTTGAAGTATTGCTCCATTAGATGGATAGAAAATTCTAGAGTGATGGAAAGAGCCAAAAGTATTTTATCGAAGATAAAAGCTTATGTCCAAGCAGTATATAAAAAACCTCCAAAATCTAAAAATTTTGATGTAGTTAAAGAATTTATAAAAGATGACATGTTGGAGGCAAAATTAGCTTTTATGATAAGTGTGTCTCTAGAACTAGAAAGTTTTTTGACTATTTATCAGTCCAATGATTGTGTATTGCCTTTCATGCACAATGATTTATTTGTAATGATGAAAAATTTGCATTCAAGAATAATAAAAAGTGATTACATGAAAGAAGTAAAAAATGTTCGGGACCTACTGTCACTTGATTTAGATAAGAAGGAGATTCTTTGTGACCCTAGTAAAGTAGATGTTGGTATTTCTGCAAATTTGTCATAAAAAAGTTGGTCAAACCAAAGGAAAATGATATTTTGCATTTTCAAATGAAATGTCAAAAATTTATTTTAGAAATGTGCAAAAAATTACAAGAAAAGTGGCCGTTAGGTATGAAATTCGTGAGGGGTGCGAGTGCGAGCTGTTTGTCTCCTTTAGTTATGTTGGTACCTGATCTAGCAAAGACTAGAGTAAGATTAGTATTAGAAGAGTTATCTGATTTAAATCATTTTGGCAGCATTGCCACTGAAAAGATTGAAAAAGAATATATTCATTTTATTTCAAATGAAAATGTTATAAAACAACTGAATAAATTTAGCCGTAAAAAAGATAAATTAGATGCATTTCTTATGAAGCTATGTACAGAGCAAATTAGATGCATTTCTTATGAAGCTATGTACAGAGCAAGAATGCTCTAAGCACTTTGTTGATTTTGTTAAAAGAATTTGAGTTGTTTTTCACAGGAATGCTGTGGTAGAACGTAGTTTTTCTTTTAATAAAGAATTTCTAATTGAAAATTTGCAAGAGCACAGTCTCATCGCTCAAAGAAGTGTACATGACTTCGTAAAAATTTTTTAGCAAAGTTACCGATATTTGTATTTCTAAAGATATGATAACGGCTGTCAAAAATGCTTCGTATGATAGAGTAGAAGCATTGAAAGAAAAAAAAGCAGCAGAAGATTCCGCTAGAAAAAGAAAAAGAGTTACAGAATGAAATAAATACATTACATGCAAAGAAGAAGGAAGCATTAGACACTCTGACATATACAGAAAGAGAAATTGAAATGTACGACAGAGAGTTAAAAAAACTAGAAAAGTGACTCCTTCTTCAACCAAACTAAATGATAATAAACAAATAGAAAAAAAGAAAAATAAGTAAGCTGGTAATAGGTAATAGTAATATAACAGAGAATTTAGTTTCTGCATTTTTAATTATTTTAGATTATAATTTTATACAGTATTGGCTTAGAAAATGTAATTACATAATAAATATTCCTTTTACTTTTTACATGTAAAATATATTTATAATTTAATTAATAAAATTTAACATTTTTTATGTCTGAATTTTGAATATTTAATGTTTAAATGCAAAGATTATTATTGAATATTTAACCAAAAAATTGCAGCTTTTTTATTTCATACAATTCAAAAAAAAAATGTACTTTTTTATCAATTACTACAAAACCACTGTCAATTAAAGAATTTTTTTATGCAGCTAAAACATGTTACACTTGAATTCTAAAAATAATTATTTTTTCATGGAAAATATTTCAATAGGTAAAGAAGGCAGATAAATTTTAAACCACAGACAGGCGAGTTCAAGCACCTGAGTGTAGTTGAAGTACCATTCCCAAGCACCTGAGGTTTCACTCGCCTGTCTCTGGTTTAGCTGCGTTGAACTCGCTTTCCCCCGGGCATCTGGAATTTAACTCGCCTTTCTCTGGTTTAGCCGCGTTGAACTTGCTTTCCTCTGGGCATCTCTGATGTAACTCGCCTGTCTCTGGTTTAGCTGCGTTGAACTCATTTTACCATGGGCATCTGGGGTTTAACTTATCTTTCTCTGGTTTATCCGCGTTGAACTCACTTTCCCCCGGGCATTTTGGATTTAACTCACCTGTCTCCGATTTAATGCCCGTTATTGTTCAAAAAATCACATACCGCAAAAGTCGGTAATCAAGTTGTACATATGGGCTAAAAATCGCATATTTTGCGATAAATCGCACGGTCTGGTCACTCGTATAAGATTACTGTCTTCGGTTTGAGACAAGATGAACTTACCTACTTCAAGTTTCAGGTTTGGGTTTAACTGTCTACAGTTTTAAAAACATTTAACTTGATTTATCCCAGGTTCTTGGGTTTAAATTTACCATTAACGGTGTTAAGTGTGTTGAATTCGATTTTTTTAGGATTACTCGGTACAATATTTCATTATAAATAAAATTCAAAAACCCGTAGAAAATATTCTGGAAATTTCTTAAAGTGGATTATGGAAATTATGGAAAAATTCTGGAATCGCGAGAAAATTTTTTTGTAGACACCATGTTTATGGAACCAAGTTTACACTGCAAATTCCAGAACTTTTAGTAAGGGTTAACAGCTACTGTACTCGCATATTCAATTACATAATACCTGATCGCCATTTACAAAATTACAGTTATTATAATTACAAATTACGGCTCAAATTCTATAACAACATTGAAATTAACATTAAAAAAATACATATCTTTCTTTTTCTATAAACTGACTGGCTGGAATTGGTTTCAGTTAAGAGGCTTACAGTTACGAACATGTTACATCATGGTCTGTTACAAATTGCAATTTTTCACATAAAATACACATGATTCTTTTTACAAAAATGACAAACAAATATAATTTGTTACTAGTACTGATCCATAGTGACTGAAATAATTATAAATACCTCGGTAAAAGAGGCTTTCGAACCGAAAGCCGGATCGGCGGTGGCCAGCTCTGCCCACTATGCCGTCAGATGGTCGACTGACCCAACTTGTCTAGCAAAAACTTTACTAGAAAAGGGATGGGGAGGGGCGTGACGTTGAGCGACGTCGGGCAAAGTACGGGTACAATTCCATAGCGGGACTATTTAATTTATTTTACTCAAATCGTTATTAACTGGCTGTTGCATTCTGTGAAGGGGGCCGAATAACTGCAACAGAACTCCCACCCCGAAACGCAAGCGTTGGGTGAAAACACAGCGATTGTCTAAAGGCAACTTTGCAAAGGGCAGAATTTCGAGACTCCATAAACCGTAATAATCTGTATAGTGACACCGGGTAAGGCTTCTCCCAAAACAAGAAATATTCCCAAACTAAATTAACAAGAAACACCCACACGAAGGCCAAAAGGCATCCAATAAATTAACAAACAACAGTCAAACACAATAACATGATTACAATTTACCCTAATTCCAATAATATAATAAGACACGTACTCCAATACACATAAAGCAAACAAGACATAAATGTCCAATCCATGAGTATCCCGTGCACGGGGGATAGGGTTTGGGGCAATCAAACATAATAATACAATTATAAACCATCCCGAATTTTAACACCATGATAAGACACAGACTTCAATACACACGAATAACCAACAACATAAGAACGCTGAACCAAAAGTGCTTAGGTACAGGAGGTACGGTCAGTGTAACCGAACAGAGTCGAGTCCGGGGAAACCCTTACTTATGTACTGTCACCGGACAAAAGGCTTGCCGCATGACAAATGGCGCCAATCGTACACTCTAGTTATTTTGGTGGCCCTAAAAAGGACCTGGTGGCGAGAAAGCTGATGTTGGTTGTGCCGCGCTAAGATGTTCGGCGGCTGCGCCTGCTGTTCGTGGCGTACTACAGTCCTCCTCTTCTTTCAGCACCGGTTGTAGAGTCGGCTGCCGGCCCAGCGAAATCCATCGCTGGTGCGGAACTGGAGGGCGAAAACGCAAGAACGCCGGTTCTATTCTTCGGCCGTTCCTTCCGGCTGACTCCTCGCCGATGTCGTCCGAGAGAGGAGAGGAGATGAAGTGCGTCCGATGGCGTGGCGATGAAGAGTGTATAAAATTTTCTGCCTGCCCGGGTTTTATTAACTAACCGGGATCGCTGATTGGCTAGCTCCGAACGCTGATGCCGGATTGGCTCGCTGTGTCCACCGCTGGTACCGGAGAGCAGATTTTCGCATACCGCTGCCGTCACAACTCCACTGGGTCTTGAATGCTCTCCGGTAGCCACCCTACTCCTCTTCTCCAGATGTTGTGGAGGTGTCTGTTGGGCGCCATGTTGATTGGTGTGCCGGCTGGTAGCTCGCTGGCGTGGCTGGATCTTGCATCCGCAAGATGATCGTCGCCCCACGTTGGGCGCCACTTGTCACCGGACAAAAGGCTTGCCGCATGACAAATGGCGCCAATCGTACACTAGTTATTTTGGTGGCCCTAAAAAGGACCGAGTGGTGAGAACGGTGATGTTGATAGTGCCGCGCTGAGATGTTCAGCGGCTGCGCCTGCTGTTTGTGGCATACTGCAGTCCTCCTCTTCTTTCGGCACTGGTTGTAGAGTCGGCTGCCGGCCCAGCGAAATCCATCGCTGGCGCGGAACTGGAGGGCGAAGACGCAAGAACGCCGGTTCTATTCTTCGGCCGTTCCTTCCGGCTGACTCCGCGCCGATGTTGTCCGAGAGAGGAGAGGAAATGAAGTGCGTCCGATGGCGTGGCGATGAAGTGTGTGTAAAATTTTCTGCCGGCCCGGGTTTTATTAACTAACCGGGATCGCTGATTGGCTAGCTCCGAACGCTGATGCCGGATTGGCTCGCTGTGTCCACCGCTGGTACCGGAGAGCAGATGTTCGCATACCGCTGCCGTCACAGTACGTAAACGGGAAAATTCAGATACTGGCGCGGCACTAGTTGCCATCTGAAAACAACTCAAAGGGGTACCTTCTGTCACCTTAGAAACGTTGCCCGACTGTGACAATGAGGGGGTGATTAGTCCCCGCATCGCCCACCAGGCAAGGCAAGTGAAGGGGTTACAAATTAACATGCTAATAAACATGGAACATGTTCACGTCTGAACATGAGGACTACGACTCAGCATGTGAGGGTACAACAGACTTGAGTTACAGCATGAATTGAAATATCTCTAACATGTTACAAACCAAGCATTTGAAAAACAACAGCAGTAGAGTTAATTGTCCGTATTATAGGCAGGGAAACTGTCAACTTTGGAAACGGAGCTATGGCAAGAGCCGATAAGAGTGATTGATCAAGAGCATCAACAACCAACCGCGCAGCCGAGAGAGAGAGATCGAATCAGAGGGGTCGCTCACCTTAAAAGCGCTGTATGGCCACAGCAACCTTTCTTCACAGCACACGGACGACAAGGTGGAGAACACGTCTTCACATCGTCCGATCATGCGAGGTGAGATAAAAGGGGGCACTAGACACCATTACCATTACCCAGGTAAATGGCTAAACTGGGACAGAGGGGGGTCACACCAGACAAGACTGGCAACAAAGGGGTCACACCAGGCAACACTGGGGGGGGGGTCACTCTTTACGAGTCTTTGTTTCTCGACTTTTCTCCCTCAGTGTGGAAGTTTCGCACGACCGCTTATTACAAAATGGTTTATAAAGCTGATCATAAATGGCAAAATAGCGTTATTAGGAAATACCGTAAGCAGGAATTAACTCTTTTGCAAAAGGTGCTTAATGGCAATGGGGGGGGGGGGAAACAAGTAAGCAAGGAGTTGGTATTATTGACCTACACACAATAATATTTAAACACCTGATTAAAGCTGTTCGCAACCCAACAGCTAGATAAACAACACAATGGACGAATAACGGGATTATTAAAAGATGTAACTGAGATAAGCGAGCATATCGATGAAAATTCTATTGCACTAACTGTTATCGCTCGACTAGACTTCAGGACTGCAGACACACTAAGCGTGTGACTGAGAGAGAGCAAGCAAACAAAGGGGGTTACTCCAGACTACACTGGGAAAGGGGACGCACCAGACTACATACTGGCAAAAGGGGGACGCCAGACTACATACTGGCAAAAGGGGGATGCCAGACTACATACTAGCAAAAGGGGGCATGCCAGGCTATCCTGGCAAAGGGGTGTCACACTCATTACGAGTTTCTTTCCTGACTCTTTCTAAGCGCGAAATCTGTCACTTATTATGAAGTCATTGATTTATTATAAAATAATTTACCGTGATGAGGAACAGCTAGTTGCCACTACTTGACAGTCCAGTTCCGTTTTTGAATGTCTCGAGCTTTTATTTTAAATGAAAAATCGAGTTTACGTAGTAGGTCAATCTTCTTTAATAAAGCCATATTATAGGTAATAAAGAAAATAAGCATACGGAAAGCAAGGTTGCTGACCTACATCTAGCGATAATTAAACAGCTGATCGGGTGGTGATTAGCGAACTGGATAATCAGACATACAGCACGGTGAGCAAGGTACGGGGTTACTAAACTGAGTATGCGGAGTGACGTGAATACCGCAGTGCTCGCCATTATCTCTCAAGCAAAGTTCATCTGACGAACATTTCTTCCCAACACAATAATTCAGACAATTTAGAATAAAAATTATTAAGTATGCCTACCAACAACGACCAAATATTTAACCCAACATCAAAATTCAAAATTTCACACGACAATAAATTACATAAATTACACAAAACAAATTATCAACGTGTCATGGGCAGGAGGGAGCCTGGCGTGGCAAGAAAGTACGGTGCCTAACCACGCTCCCGCTACCACTTCTATACCATGCTTTTACAATGTAGCACGCTTATGCAGTGCTGGGCCCCAAAAACGTGGACATACAATATACACTAGAAATATCTTAATATACCACAATAATATAGTGCAATACACCATAATAATCTTAATACTTGTTACCACCTATAGTTCATTATGAATACAAAGTACTTCTAAAATGCTCATGATAATTAACTTAAATATAAGGAGACTGGAGCATAAAAAAAAGGTACTACCAGCTAGTGAGCAGAGTTAAAAAGTGAGTTTATTGACTTTAAAACAAAATTAGCCTCTTGATCTTGTTCAATTTGTCACCGGACAAAAGGCTTGCCGCATGACAAATGGCGCCAATCGTACACTCTAGTCTTTTTGGTGGCCCTAAAAAGGACCTGTGGCGGGAAGGCTGATGTTGGTTGTGCCGCGCTGAGATGTTCGGCAGCTGCGCCCGCTGTTCATGGTGTACTGCAATCCTCCTCTTCTTTTGGCACCGGTTGTAGAGTCGGCTGCCGGCCCAGCGAAATCCATCGCTGGCACGGAACTGGAGGGCGAAGACGCAAGAATGCCGGTGGTTCTATTCTTCGGCTGTTCCTTCCTGCTGACTCCGCCTCGATGTCGTCCGAGAGAGGAGAGGAGGTGAAGTGCGTCCGATGGCGTGGCGATGAAGAGTGCGCAAAATTTTCTGCTGGCCCGGGTTTTATGCACTAACCAGAATCGCTGATTGGCTCGCTCCAAACACGTAGTTGGTCACGTCTCAGCAGCTGCTGATCCCGGATTGGCTCAACTCGTATTATTCAGGTGTCACACGCCGTGTCGCTAGTACTGGAGAGCAGACGTAATGAATCTGTTGCCACAACTTCCCCGGGTCTGGAATGCTCTCCGGTAGCCAGCCTACTGCTCTTCTTTGGATCTTGTAGAGGTGTCTGTTGGATGCCATGTTGTTTTGTGTGCCGGCTGGTAGCTCTCTGGCATGGCTGGATCTTGCATCTGCAAGATGATCGGTGCCCCACGTTGGCCGCCACTTGTCACAGGACAAAACTAGCGCGGCTGGTGCCATTTGTCATGCGGCAAGCCTTTTGTCCGGTTGACAAAACACTTAGACCCATTATTACTGTAATGGGTCTAAATTTACCTAAATATTATTGTGTAATTTCATAAATTCTATAACATGTAAAGATGAGGCCCCTTTGAGGTGACACGATAGCCAGTAAATATTTTCATGACCATGTATGGTTATGAGATTATAACGAAAGTCTATTTTTAGCCAGTGACCAACACATCAAGTATTTGTTGACGAAAAACATTTCGCGACGAAGTTAAAAATGTGATGTTAAGTCCAACGGAACGTTATAGTACTGAGGACGAGACGTACGGCGGGGAGCAGAGAGAACCAGCTTAGAGACGAACCAAACAGAAATTTGTAACACTGAATGCCAGTCGACTACCATCTTTTGCTGTCTACAGCAGCAATCGCGGGCGCCCGCACAAAGCGTAAATCTGAAAATGTGAATTTATATATATTTCTAAATACAAACAGTTCTTGGCTAAATATTCATCCATAATAGTGACTAATTGCAGTAAATTGACAGTTTGGCCGTAAAATGTGAAATTGAGAACTATAAAACGGTAAACAGTGCACGCCACGAGGAGACGCCCCAGGTGGCGAACTTCTACGCATCAACAGGAAAGTAGACATTTCAAAAATAATTAAAATACTGGCTTTTTCATAAATTATAAAGTTGAGCTCAACCAAAATCAAAAAAGTATGTAAATGTGTATGATTGTGTGTGTGAAAAATATGCATATATGCCTAACCAGAAGTGTTGAGTTTGCATAACCTTTTATATACGTATTCATATTTTGTAATAATTATTGGAAATCAATTTTACGCCTTAAGGCGGAATAAGTGTGTTCATGATCTTTTTTATGTTCTCGAAGAAAAATAAATAATGTTATATTTTACTTGATTTGCGCATTGTTATTTGTATTTGCCCACTGTTCTCTGCCTAAGTACACTAAACGAATGTCTGGATTATACCTTACAGATAAGAAATAATATTAAATTAATAAACAATTACTGAGTAACAGTTCAGTTGACACCCGAACAGGGACATTGTAAATTAACAGTGAAATTTACATTATTTACGTTAAAATTGATTTACAATTTAGTCGAAAAATGGCAGAGAAAGGCACAAATACAAATTTAGATGAAAGTGCAGAGGTAGGATCAGTGTTGAATGTTACACAAGATAGTATGATAACCACGCATGAAAATGTCGAGAGCGTAGGCGAAATACTGAATGTAAATGAAACGGTCGAAGGGGGCAGTAGAAATAATGAGGTAAATATATTTAACCAATTAGCGTTGATGATGGAAATGATAAATAATAACTTTGAACAACAAAATAAGAATAACGGTAAAAATAATGATAATTTGAACACGAGTTTAAATGAATTCAAAACTGAAATGAATGAAAGGAATAATAAACTTGACAAACAAGACGAGAAATTAGGAGACATGAATAACAAATTCGTGAGACATGAATAACAAATTCGTGAATATAAGAAGCGAAATAGAAATGAGTAAATTAAGTATGAATAACCAATTTAAAAGTATAAGTGAGAATTTTAATGGAGTGCGTGAGACATTCGTGGAAATAAAAATAATAAACTAGAAAAACAGAGTAAAACTATTGCGGGAGTGAAAGGTGAAGTGACTATAAGTATAAATAAAATACAAACCGAGATGAAAAATGATATAAAAATAATTAACGAAAAGCAGGATAAGAAACTGCTAGAGACAGACAAAAAATTCGAGGCATTAACTAGTAGATTTAACGATAAATTTAAAGGACAAAATGACAAAATTGAAGGTAATGTTCAAGGTGTGATTGATGAATGTGAACAGATTAAAAAAGCAAATAAGTTACAAGAGAGTGTGAATAATAAGTCAAAAGTAACATTGAACAACTTAATACAATTAAAACTAGTGTAACTGATTTGAAAAGTAAGCACACAGAACATGAACAAGAAATAATTAAAGTTAGAGAAGATCTAAGCTTAGCGATTAATCAAAAACTAACCAATATGTGTGAGAGAGTGAATGTTGATGTTGAATTAGGTTATTTCAGTAATGAGGGTAAGGGAGTGAACCCCATACAATTTTTAAATTCTATAAAGAGTTTTAATAAGTATAACAAAGAAAGCTGGGAAATAAAATTAGTACGAATTTTGAAATATTTTAAAGGGGATGCTAATATTTGGGCGGACGCTCATAATGATAATTGGGCAGACTTTGATGAATTTGAGCGTTTAAAAATAAATATTGGTCAGAGGAAAAACAAGAGGGTTTACGCAGCACAATAATGGGATGGGGTAGTTTCAATATTAAACATATTGTATAAAAACAAATTATTTAAATTTTTATTGGTTGTTAATAATCATAGTTCATAGCTCGTACTTACCAATATTCGGATATTTCTCGGGTCCCAGGGTTCTTTCATAAGCGAGGTCAGAAACAGTGTGAGGTTACGAAATGAATGTTAATGCACATTTTGAATGAAGAGAATTAATATTTTAATTTAGTTTTGAATCATTTAAATTTTTTACAAACTTTACTACATCTGAAAGATTTTCGTAAGAATTGATTCTTTGCTTGAGTTACATGATTACCACTCCTATTCTATCTTATACTACGGCTTACCTTATTTTATATACACACACACACACAAGACTGCCCAGCCTGCAATTTTGCACACACACAAACACACAGAAAATTACCCCGCCCTTAACATGTTAATAAAAAGATACCCATTCCGGCCGGCACGTGGTAACCCCTTCGAATTCGTTTTATCTGCTTTTGGTAATTACGTCGCTGTCTATTGTAACTGATTTTGTTCGTCTCCCATACTCACTGCTAACACTGACACGTTTTGTTACTTTTAGTTCATTTTTTGAAATTAATAAAATAAAATACTGATAAAATTTGGCAGAGCGCACTTGGCCCTGTGTCGGCCGACACAAACAGAGACGAACTGGCAAGCGTTCCTTGCGAGCGGGAGGAAGTTACTGTCCACAGCCAACGGATTTCGTCGACGTTCCTAGTTGATTTGTTGCGGTTTATTGGCTAGGCACATGCTACATAGTGGTTGTTTCTGTAGTGTGTGCCAATGATATTTAGGCACTTCTGGTCTGACGTCACTAAAGAGGTGGTCCTTAATTTGCGTATCCTTCAGGTCGGATGGTAGATCTCACAAAATGTTCGTTTCTGCGCCATTTTCGACAGTGTCGGTTGATTTGCTTCGCGTCCCACCCGCGCGTATACCCGTGTCATGTGTACAGGCGCATGACCACACATAAGCAAAGTTCGTGGAAATTTGAGGTGTCCACATACTTCAACTGATTTCGCAATGGAATATTACGTTGCTGCTTTGTTACAAACTGTTATGGTCACCACGTGTTCTGTCACAATGGGATTAAAACTTGCACAATATTTTTTATGAAACCCCGAAAATGAAATAAAATAAAATACCCCAAATTTTTGACACGTTACAATACCCCCTCAATGAGAATTCTATTGTCCAAAACAGAAGAAATCTCATTGATAAAACCCCTAAGAGGACCGGTGAGGAACTGGTGCCAACAACCCCCCTTTTGTTCTTACTCTGCATGGGTAAACGACCCCCCTGGCTCTGCGACTAAGGACGCATCTGAACGAGATCACTGGACTTCTCCGAAAGAGATCCCAACACCGAGAAATCGAACAGACACGCACCACGGCGCGCCTCACCTTCTATCATGCTACCCCAAAAATCCTCAATCCCTGGCTTAGATCATGGCAGATCCTCAACCGATATGTTTCCCCCTTATATGCAAGCTGGGCTGCCTTTAGCAGATACTGGGCTCACACACACTCACATTACATATTATAAATTGAAAAATTCTTTAAAAAATTGTTTAAATCACAACTCACTGGTTGTTTCCATTTAAAATCAAATCATAAATTTTGTATATATTTTAAATTATTCTCTTCGTTGGTTTTTATTTTTTGTTATTAAACTTTACATCAATAGAACACTTCTGTTGCCTACTGTGTCAACCTCAATACTTCTCAATTCTATAACTTTAACTCACAACAATATTACATTACTTCAAAACAATATTTCGATCTTTACTACTTCAACTTTAACTTCAACTTGGACTGATCTATATGTCCCACAAAATACTCATCACCCAAAAAACTATCTTTTATTAGCTTTCACAAATTATTCACAATGGCCTAGAGGGGAATTGTTGCCTTGCACACGTCCCCATGAAGGCGGATATGAAAACTTAAGATCTGCCCATCTCGTGACGTTAGCCAGTGCCTCACTGAGATCGTATACTGTCGTCACTCCAACAACTACATGGATTGCATGGGACGAAAGCTACGACGAACAAATACAAGGCTTTGGTTTCCTCAACAACGACGAAATCGAGGTAGCGGCGAACACCTTACCGTTCTGCCCAGTTTTTGCCTAGCTATAGTACCTGCAGGTACAAAGCCAAGTGGGCTCTTCAAAATTTTGTTATAATTATCCGAAAAAAAGTGAGTATGGACCAGACCACTGTACGGGGAAGCAAGTGAGGTCCAACCGTTAGAAGATGTCAAGAGTAACGTAATTAGAACAGATATAGTTGCCGATCTACTGGAGGAAGAAAACAATGCAATCGAGGTGAGAGCGGGACTCACAGAAATACAGGTAAATGAAGCTAATAAATATTATAGAACACTTGTAGACACAGGTAGCAAGATTTCCGTTATTGCTGAAAACATTTTAGGAGATTTAAAAGAAAGTATGAAAAATATTCCAATTCTACCAGTAGCTGGGGTTACAGTAGTAGGAGTTACAGGCGTACGCAGTAAGAGAATAACAAAACAGATACACTTAAGTTTTTTGATAAATGACATAGAATTTGAGAACACATTTTTGGTAGTTAAAGGGTTAAGTTTAGACATTATATTGGGTAATGATTTTCTGCAAAGAAATAAAGCTGTTGTAAACTTTAAAGAGAAAATAATAGAGTTAGACGGGGGTGATCGGTCTGTAAAGGTTAATTTTGAACAAATAATAGATAAAGTTAGAACAACGGGGGTAAAAATACTACAAAAGAGAGTAGGCAAAAGTGATATAGATACTAGAGTAAATTTATGTAGAGAGAGTGAGTATATTGATGATTGTGAAGATGAAATGAGTAATATTAATAATGCAGTATGGGAGATAAGGGCGGATGAATTTTGTAGTGGAGGTGAGGTGGTAAGGAGTGACCAGCGTGCGGCGTTGAGACAAGCAGATCAGCGTGCGGCGTTGTGGCAAGTGATCGAGAAGTTTAAGGGAGTGTTTGCCGATATTCCAGGAAGGGCAAAGGATTATGTATGTACATTGCAGATACGGGAACACACACCATTCATGCAGCGAAGTTATCCCGTGCCTTATTCCAAAAGACGAGCGGTGCAAGAGGAGCTGGACAGGATGATGGAAGGAGGGATAATAGAAAGGTCAGTATCACACTATTCGAACCCATTAGTTGTAGTAATTAAAAAAGATGGCAGAGTTAGGCTATGTTTAGATGCCAGGAGGATAAACCAGATAATAATACCAGACCGTGAATCACCAGAGTCAATCAATGAAATATTTCAGAAATTCAGCGGGGTGAGATATATGACGTCATTGGATCTAACAGCAGGATATTGGCAGGTACCATTGGCGGAGGTAAGTAGGAAATATACAGCTTTCCTGTTTAACGGCAAGAACTACCAATTTCAAAGATTGCCATTTGGATTAAATACCAGTGTAGCCAGCTTCATAAAATGCTTAGACCAAATTTTAAAACCCAAAGACCTAGATTTTTTAACGGTATATGTAGATGATATTTTAATTGCGTCGAGAACTTTTGAGGACCATTTAGATCATTTAGGATATGTGTTAGCCAAATTAAGGGAAGGAGGACTTACTGTAAATTGGGACAAGTCAAAATTTCTACAAACGCAAATAAATTTTTTAGGATTTATAATCACACCAGAAGGAATCTCAGCAAATCCGGATAAAGTGGACTCCATCATGCGCTTCCCTGAGCCGAAGAACATCAAGCAGCTACAGAGTTTTTTGGGATTGTGTAATTTTTATCGAAAATTTCAGAAGAACTACGCACATGTAACAGCCAGATTGAGTGCAGTACTCCAGAAAAATAAACAGTGGAGATGGGGATTAGTGGAACGAGAGGCGTTCAACGAAATTAAACAGAAATTTAGCAAAATGATAATGATGAACCACCCTGATTTTAATAAAATATTTTTCTTGCAGACAGATGCTAGTAACGTGGCCGTAGGTGCGGAACTCTACCAAGAGGACGAAGAGAAAGAACACTTAACCATTGCATTTGCGAGCAGATCCTTGTTGATAGCAGAGAAGAACTACACTACCACCGAAAAGGAACTATTAAGTATTGTATTTGCCGTTGGAAAATTTCGCACTTACATCTTGGGAAATAGGACGGTGATCCGCACCGATCACAAGGCATTATCCTTCTTAAATACATGTAAACTCGCTCACAGCTGTCTGACCAGGTGGGTACTTGTTTTACAGGAGTATAATTTCGAATGGGAGTACATCAGGAGGACAGACAACAAGATACCTGACACTCTTTCCCAGGTAGACATGTTAGACAATAAGACAGGTAGGGATTTAAAGGAAATTGAAATTTTTCAGATTAGCAGAGAAGACAGAATTTTTGGTGAAGAGTTAAAGGACATCAGAACCATGCAACGAGCAGATGGTAAGTCAGGTAAGATTATGGATAGTCTAGAAACAGAATTAGCGGAGTCAGAGTATAATCAGCATTTTCAGATTTATCAGGGGTTATTATTTAAGAAAGTAGTAGGGGGTGAGCGTGATTGGAAATTAGTTGTGCCAGAGGGGCTAGTTGATAAAATCATTTGGGACTGTCATATAAGATATGGTCATTTTGGGGCGAAGAAGTGTGTTAATGTTTTGAAAGAGTCATGTGTTTTTAAAAATATGGAAAGAAGGGTTAGAAAATTGTTAAGGGGTTGTGATTTATGTCAGAAATCGAAGGTAGTAAATTATAGAGTAGAAGGGGAGATGAATTTTATACAAGTGAATAGACCTTTCGACTTAGTTGCGGTAGATTTGTTTGGGCCATTGCCAAAGGGTAGAGGCGGAGTGATGTATATTTTTGTGATGCTTGATACTTTTTCTAAATATGTGAGATTGTATAGCGTTAAAAGAGCTACCAGTCAGGTATTGAGTGAGAAGGTGACAAAGGACTACATGATTCACGTGGGTAAGCCGAAAGTAATTCTATCAGATCATGGTCCACAGTTCATCAGTGGGAAATGGCGTCAGACCCTAGGATGGGAAGGAATCATCACGAAACATTGTAACGGTACAGAATTGTGAGCCACCCCAGTTTAATTTTACATCATTTTAAGCACTTTCCAAATTGCCAGACTTTCACCTGTGGGGAGCCTCCAGTACAGCAATGCAACATACATACAGTCAGCCAAAACAATTGCCAGACGTATTGCGTAACCACCTAGCAGCAGGCTTGTGTGAACCCAGTCTACAGTGTGTCAGCAGAGAGAGTAGAAGTAAGCAGCATACAGTGCAGATAAAAATTACATAGTGGCCTCGGGTGTAAGATAGGCCGTAGTTAAGAGTCGGCCTATCTTTTAAAGTACTAAAACTAGTATAAAAAACAGTATAACGCGCGGCCAACCTAAGCGAGCTAAGTGTTCGAAAATTTATGTCGGCCGACAAAACAAAACGAAATGTTATTTTAAAGTGGATTAAAATAATAGTGGCGCATCAACCTAATATGAAATAATCAATAACAGTACCGCGGTTAAACAGTGTCAAAACTAAATTATGGTGTGTTAAACAGTGCATTCAAAGCAGAGGTGCAAAACAGCGGAGTTCTTCAGACGTTAAGTATTAACTGAGTTTTAACCAAGATTATTTTCCCTTTTTCCCCAGAGTATAATTCAACATAAATAAATTGTAAATCTAAAATGTACATCAGAGATCTCGAAGTGGGGTTTAAATAGAACGACAAAATCAAAGAACGAATGTGTGTGAGTGTGTAGCTAAATCATGTATTGGTTCATTGCAAATAATAAATAGTTGGGGTATACCATAGTTGTCATAAGCTAGTTAATTAAGAAATATTTTGTTACTATGTTTGATTTCACCAATTGTTACTCATTCAACAAGTATTTAATCTAAATGTCATGAAAGAGAGACGAAGTAGTTATTTTGCATAATAAACCAGAGGCAATTTGTTTTAGCACAAACGGTGTATTTGATCTTTGCCCATATCAAATCCAAATAATCCTTTTTGCAGCTGTTTTCGTCTGAAAGACTCTGGAAGAAAACCCTAAGGTAAGAGTTAATTATAATGTAATTAATTATAGAGTTACAACATACGGCTGTGTACCATCCCCAGTCCAACCAGGCTGAGCGTGTAATGAGAGAGATAGGCAGGATCTTTAGAGCCTATTGTCACGCTAAACACAGCGAGTGGCCGTTGTACGTCCGAAGAGTAGAGACTTGGCTGAACAGTACCACCCACGAGTCCACCGGCTATACACCTCACGAGTTGATCAAAGGAACACGCCCCCCGAGAATCTTGGAACAGTTGTTTGATTACCCACCTGAGAGTGAGAAAGCGGATGTGAGTATAAAAATCAGGTTGGCAAACGAGAGTTTATTAAGTAAAGGAGAACAAAGAAAACGTAGGCACGACGCAAAAGGTAAGTGGATGAAGTACGAAGTAGGACAATTGGTATTGGTGAGGAGACATGATTTGTCGAGCGCTCAGGACAAGGAGATCAAGAAGTTTTTCTTACTCTATGAAGGACCGTATGAGGTAATAGAAGTTAAGATGAAGAATTCATATATATTACAGAACAGAGAGACAAGGGAGATAGTAGGGACACACAATGCTACAAATTTGAAATTGTATTGGTCATCATAGGAATTTTACCATGATTGTTATTAATTATTATTGTGTGAATGAAATTTAATCTGATTTTATATGTTTACAGAAGGGAGTCTCCCCCATTTTCGGGCGGCCACGATCTTACCAGTCCTGGCCGTGGTATTCGGAACTCGGAGACGGGCCATGGTTGGAGGATCTTCCTTCGGGCGGTGAACGCAACGATGGTCCGGCTCCACCAAAATTGGTTAAAATTTGAAAACTTACAACACTTTGAACGGGGAGGGGGACCCATAGTTCGTGGAAAGGTAGTATATATATATTTTTTTTTCCCGCTTCACGAAATATTTTAGTTTTGTTTTAGAAATTGTAAAATGAAACAACCAAGAATATGAAATTTGAATACTTAAATTTTCAAGGAATTGTTTTCCCTCAGAAAACAACACAAATGTATTTTATTTTGATGTAACTGTATAAGATGATCCATTGTGGTACTTATTATTTTGTCAGAAAGAAAATGTTAGTGAAAAGTGAAAGATTGGACTTGCAGAAGTGTCTATGTGAAAATTTTTAAAAAACTAAATAAAAGAACTTGTTATTATACAAGATTAAAGGGTAATTTTAGGGGGTATATTGGTGTTTAAAGAAGTGACATAACAGTGGAGTGTGGAACTGCAATGGTAGGAAGTTTTAATTTTTGTACTTATTGTTTTATGTTAATGAAGGTTAAGAAAGAGATGTATGGGGTTAACACACCACCCAGACTAATAATGTCATTTAATATATATTGTTAATTTTAGTTTTACAAAAGATATTTTACTTGTGATTCCCCAACTTTTCGGGCGGTCACGGCCTCACCGAACCCTGACTGTGGAATTGGTTTAGCTTTAACAGCTATGGTTGGGGCTCATTGCGACACGTTCTGCCTTAACTGGCCATAGCTGTTATCGTTGTCAAGGTGAATTTTGAAACTGACAGGGGGGAATTAAGGGGAATCACCAAAATAGGGAACAGCGGCTGCCACTCTGTTCGAGTAGGAACAGCAAGGCCAGGTGGTAGACCCGTTTTAAGGGCGTTTCAATATAATCAAGGGTATGTTGATATCCGCCAATTTTAAAATGTAACTGCCGAAGCAAAGACACGGAGGGGTCCAATCCCTCCAAATGTGCAGTCTTTGTGGAAGCAAATAGGCGCTACAGTCTAACATAACTTGCAATAGAGTATGTGGATGGGAGGTGTCTCAGAGGAGCCACGAATTTTAAAATAACATAAAATTTGCTAACTCCAATTTTGATCTAATAAAAACGTTTATATTCCGCTCAAACAATTGAATGCTCATACATTCAGTATAAGGTGTTCATTCTATGTTTTAAATGTAATATTGTATTGTAGTAGGTTAGATATAAGAGTTGATAGAAAGTATATGTTTTATATAATTTGTGTATTTTGAAACTAAGCAAATAACTAAACCGACTGGCAGGCGGTTAACATAAGATTACCAGAATCAGGTAAAAGGGGAAACATTGATGGTAGATGTAAATATTCATAAGCATATATATTTAATGTAATCTTCACAATTTTTTGAAATGTGTTTACAATTAGCTAGGAATATCAGCTGGTCAGTAGTCAAAGGTCACTGCTAAATTGTTGATAAATGTTCCAGGTAATTAATGTTTAATGTAATGTTTCAATGTATTACAGATGCTATTTTAAATAATGAGAAATGTAATTTGATAAAGTATTTAGCGAACAGAAAAGTGAAATTAGAGAAGTTCAAAATAATTTTAACGTAAAATTTGAAGAAGTAAAAAATGAAATCAGAAAGCAGAATATTAGTTTTGACAGACGAATCAATGAAATAGATGTACGTTGTACAAATATGCAAGAACAAGTAGTAGAAATAGTTAATGAGAAATTCGATGCTAAAATAAATGATTTAGATGATAAAATCAATACAATCAATGAAACAGTAATTAGCACAGTTCAAAACCAAATAGAGACACAAAGTAAAGAGATAGAAAATAAATGTTTAGCTACAGTAGATAAGCAGATAGAGATGAAAACCAAATTTGAAATAAATAAACAAATAGACGTTAAAACAACCGTTTTACAAGATCAGTTAGAAAATTTTGAGTCAAATGTAATAAGTATAGCAGAGAATATAGAAACAGTAAGTAAAGTTATTTCAGAGCATGCAGATAGTACCAATTGTAAAATAAGTACCATACAAAGTAAGCTTCGAGAAATAGATGAATTCAGTTTACAAACTAGTAATGATATATATGACAAATGTACTGTAATTGAGAATAATTTAACGAGTGTGAAGAATGAATTACGGGGGGAAATTAACAAAAAATTTACCGGGGTTACTGAAAGGGTTATCATAACTAGAGTTTACACAATGAAATTGAGTTAGAAATGTTTAGCTATGAAAACCGAACAATACATCCAATGAGATTTATAAACCAAACCCGGGAATACAACCGTTTCAACAACAGTAATTGGGATGTGCAATTAACCAAAATAATTAATGTTTTAGGGGTAGTTCAGTAGTGTGGGCGGAAGCACATCGGTCAGAATGGGACTGTTATGAGACATTCGAAAAAGCATTTAAAGGGAAATATTGGACCGAAGATGAACAAGAAATACTAAGAAGCCGTATAATGGGAACGGGCGATTTTTTAGGACACCCTAATAATAATAATTTAACGATATACGTGACCAAGTTATATAACGAAGCGAAGTATTTAGAGCCGCAGATACCATTTAAATCTTTTGTTAGACATGTAAGTAAACACTTACCGAGAGATGTACAAACCACTTTAATGACAAAAGAAATTGAAGATATGAACGAGTTGGAGAGAATACTAGATATACTACAGAGATCGAGAAGGGGGTAGGCGAACACAACAGAATAATAACAATCATCATGTTGAATATAATCAAAATAAGAATAATAATTTAAACATTTTTCTTGCCTCCAGAAACGATTAAGACTATAAAATAGGTTAATTACCTTCTGTCAACGTTTCTTAAAATCCTTTTAGGATGACTCGAGTTTCGACACCATTTGGTGTCATCATCAGATCGGAATATGAATCAGGTTAAAACATTTAGATGCATATACATCGCGTCAGATATTAAAAAATTAAAAACAACACATAACATTATATAAATAATAAATAAACTATATCACACAAATAACTTTACAACAATAAAATATAAAAACAACGCGGCCGCAAACGAACCTGTACAGGAACGCCCCCACGGTAAGACTAATCAATGCCGGTTTGACCTTGGTTCAATTTTATCGATCTGATATAGCCAATTTCTCGCTCTATAAGATCGATTCTATTAAATAAAACATTATTGGTATGTATTGCTTTCTCATTTAGGATAAGATTGTGATCCTTCTTTATGGCTTTAGGTTCGAGATATATACCAAATGGCTCGATATGCCAAACCGGCATTGATTAGTCTTACCGTAGGGGCGTTCCTGAACAGGTTCGTTTGCGGCCGCGTTGTTTTTATATTTTATTGTTGTAAAGTTATTTGTGTGATATAGTTTATTTATTATTTATATAATGTTATGTGTTGTTTTTAATTTTTTAATATCTGACGCGATGTATATGCATCTAAATGTTTAACGTGATTCATATTCCGATCTGATGATGACACCAAATGGTGTCGAAACTCGAGTCATCCTAAAAGGATTTTAAGAAACGTTGACAGAAGGTAATTAACCTATTTTATAGAATAATAATTATCGTGGGTATAATAATAATGTGCATAGAGATAATGTAAACAAACCAGGTGAGTGGAGTTGTTCCAGGTGCAAATGGGAAAATTTCGCCAGCAGACAACGGTGTTATAAATGTAGTTTACCAAGAGAAGAGCAGAGGAGGAGAAACGAAACCAGGCAGTACAGAGGAACAAATAATTTATCACCAGGGACCGCCGCGGGATCACCAGGTACCCACTACAAGCAATCATAGACAACAACCGGAAAACTAGAGCATACAGTGGACAATTTTTGACACGTTACAATATAAGTATTACGTTGTATGTGACGCGACTATATAGCCAGGTTAAATATTTAGAACCATCAATGCCTCTTTCATCTTTTATAAGGTATGTCAGTACATCCACAATTAGAACCCGGGAGTTTACTGATATAGCTGAATTAGAGAAAATCTTAGAAGCTTACCAGAGTATGAAAGAAGAAGACAATAAATATCAATCAATAAATATTATAGATAGAGAATCGAGGCCAATAAATACCGAATTAAGACAACCAGACCATTTTATTAGACATGATAATATTATTACTAGATCAGAGGGGGGGTGCGTGGTTATGTCCACACCCTAATTGTAGAGCTAGCAACTATAATAGTTCTCGAACTCAGTGTTATAGGTGTCGGGGTCCTAGGGGTGGTGCCTCAGGGAGAGAAGATAATTATAATAGAGGGGAAAATTATAGTAATGAGTTTAGAGGGAATAATAGAGGGAGAGGGTTTACCAGTAATAGGGGGATGCCGGGAGTTTTGAACCACAGAGGGAGAGGGGGATATGTTGGTAACCTAAACGAGACTAGGGGCGTTGAAGCACCTTCTAATAATCACAACAGTAGAGGGGATCATAGGGGGGTTTACAGCGAACCACCACCTCCAGCACAGTTAAACTAATAAGGACAGTTGAAAAGGAAAGTCTCCAGCCGTCTAGAAATCACATAACAATAGGGTCACTTATTACCAATATACATAATGAATTATCCGATGAAGAAGTAGGGGAGAGTAGCAGTAATTTTAGCATGGCAGAATTCGAACCCGAAGTGTTTAATTCCAAATACACTTTTCTAGTAGATTCAGGGAGTGAACTGACCGCTATAGATGATAAAGTTTTTGAAAAAATAAAAAAATCAAACCACTGAGACAATTCCACAACTACCAGTATTGGGAATTAGTGTTATAGGTGTAACAGGTGTTCGGAGTAAAAGAGTAACTAAGCAAATAATGTTACAGCTAAAAATAAATAAACACACAATAAATGTACCTTTTTTAGTCATTCCAGGTATAAATGTGGGGGCAATAATGGGTAATGATTTTTTAAACAATTTTAAAGTTGAGTTAAACTATTATACACAGACTATGAAATTAAACAATGAAAATAATATAATTGAAATACCATTTATACGAAAAAGATCTGTAGAAATTAAAGCATTAAAAATAATTAGTAAGGGAATTTTAATTTCTGATAACGACATAAATGAATGCAGGCCCTTGATGATTAATTATTGTAATTTAAGGGTAAATAGTCATGAATTATTTGAACCTGAAGATAGTTGGGTTGAAAAAATGAATAAAATCCTATATCAAACTGGGGGATTTAGTTATCAAGATAGGGAGAAAATAGTACATGTAATAGACAAAAATAAATTAGTTTTTTCAGACGAACCAGGTCTAGTAAAAGGGTTTAAAGGTAGATTAATTGTTAAAGAAAAAACACCTTTTGCGCCTAAAGCATATCCGGTACCATACTCTAAAAGGGGGTTAGTACAAGAGGAAATAAACAAGATGTTAGCAGAAGGGATAATAGAAAAATCCACCTCACCATATTCCAACCCTTTAGTAGTGGTTACAAAGAAAGACTTATCGATAAGACTATGTTTAGACGCGAGACAGGTAAACAAAATAATTATTCCAGATAGAGAGTCGCCAGAACCGGTGAGCGAAATTCTACAACGTTTAAATGGGACAAAATATATTGCAACATTGGATTTAACGGCTGAATATTGGCAAATAGAACTGGAGGAAGGGTCTTGCCAGTATGTAGCATTCCTATATAATGGAAGGAACTATCAGTTTTGTAGATTGCCTTTTGGACTAAACGTAAGTGTTTCAATTTTTATTAAATGTTTAGACTACGTATTAGGGAGAGAGATTTTATAGTTTACAACTGTTTATGTGGATGACATAGTAATAACTTCACCAGATATTAATACACATCGTGAAAGGTTAGACAGACTATTAAGTAAATTGCATGAGTATGGCATAACTGTCAAGTTTAAGAAGTCAGAATTTTTAAAAGAACAGGTTAACTTTTTAGGCCACATAATTTCAGCCAAGGGTATCAGCACAGACCCTAAGAAGGTAGAGATAATACAAAATTTTCCAGTACCTAAAAATGTGAAACAATTGCAAAGTTTTTTAGGCCTGTTTAATTATTATAGGCAATTTGTAGACAAATATTCTTACTTCACGGTACAATTGGGGCATTTGTTAAATAAAGGTAATCGATGGCAATGGAGTTTACAAGAACAAACTGTATTTGAGCTAATAAAAAATAAGTTTTTAAACACTGTCATATTAGCTCATCCTTATTTTATAGAACCATTTTATATACATACCGACGCATCAGACATAGCTTTGGGGGTAGAACTATTTCACTTAGATGGGGATGGTAACCATAAAGTGATAGCTTTTGCTAGTAGATCCTTAGTAATTAGTGAAAAGAACTATACAATAACAGTCCTGTGCTGGCTTGCGTGTCAGAGCAGGAGCGTCAAGTGCCTGTCTGGCCTTGCGGTGTTGGGATCTCGTAAGAGAAGTCCAGTAAGGTCATTCAGTGCAGTCACAGTCACTGGACCAGGGGTAAGTTAACAACAATTTTGAATAAAACGTAAGCGGGTTGTGGCGACATATCTTGGCTGATCCCTTTAGAAAGTATGAGAGTGTCAATGAGAGCTTTTATGCTTCGGCATAAATCCTCTCATTGGGGGTATTTTAATGGGTCTAAAATTACCTAAATATTATTATTTAGGATTTATACCGAACCATAAAAGCTCTCATTGGGTGTATTGTAATGGGTCTAAATTTACCTAAATATTATTGTGTAATTTCATAAATTCTATAACATGTAAAAATGAGGCCCCTTTGAGATGACGCGATAGCCAGTAAATATTTTCATGACCATGTATGGTTATGAGATTATAACGAATGTCTATTTTTAGCCAGTGACCAACACATCAAGTATTTGTTGACGAAAAACATTTCGCAACGAAGTTAAAAAGGTGATGTTAAGTCCAACAGAACGTTATAGTACTGAGGATGAGATGTACGGCGGGGAGCGGAGAGAACCAGCTTAGAGACGAACCAAATGGAAATTTGTAACACTGAACGCCAGTCGACTACCATCTTTTGCTGTCTGCAGCAGCAATCGTGGGCGCCCGCACAAAGCGTAAATCTGAAAATGTGAATTTATATGTATTTCAAAATACAAACAGTTCTTGGCTAAATATTCATCCATAATAGTGACTAATTGCAGTAAATTGACAGTTCGGCCGTAAAATGTGAAATTGAGAACTATAAAACAGCAAACAGTGCACGTCACGAGGAGACGCCTCAGGTGGCGAAATTCTACGCATCAACAGGAAAGTAGACATTTCAAAAATAATTAAAATACTGGCTTTTTCATAAATTTTAAAGTTGAGCTCAACCAAAATCAAAAAAGTATGTAAATGTGTATGATTGTGTGTGTGAAAAATATGCATATAGGCCTAACCAGAAGTGTTGAGTTTGCATAACCTTTTATATACGTATTCATATTTTGTAATAATTATTGGAAATCAATTTTACGCCTTAAGGTGGAATAAGTGTGTTCATGATCTTTTTTATGTTCTCGAAGAAAAATAAATAATGTTATATTTTACTTGATTTGCGCATTGTTATTTGTATTTGCCCACTGTTCTCTGCCTAAGTACACTAAACGAATGTCTGGATTATACCTTACAGATAAAAAATAATATTAAATTAATAAACAATTACTGAGTAACACTTCATACCTGATCGCCATGTACAAAATTACAGTTATTACAATTACAAATTACGGCTCAAATTCTATAACAACATTGAAATTAACATTAAAAAAATTACATATCTTTCTTTTTCTATAAATTGACTGGCTGGAATTGGTTTCAGTTAAGAGGCTTACAGTTACGAACATGTTACATCATGGTCTGTTACAAATTGCAATTTTTCATATAAAATACACGATTCTTTTTACAAAAATGACAAACAAATATAATTTGTTACTAGTACTGATCCATAGTGACTGAAATAATTATAAATACCTTGGTAAAAGAGGCTTCCGAACCGAAAGCCAGATCGGCGGTGGCCAGCTCTGCCCACTATGCCGTCAGATGATCGACTGACCCAACTTGTCTAGCGAAAACTTTACTAGAAAAGGGACGGGGAGGGGCGTGACATCGGCCAAAGTATGGGTACAATTCCGTAGCGGGACTATTTAATTTATTTTACTCAAATCGTTATTAACTGGTTGTTGCATTCGGTGAAGGGGGCTGAATAACTGCAACAGTCTTAAGAGTCTTTTAAGAAACAATAAATAAATTTTTTGGGGGTTTGTCTCAAGTAGACAAATTCTGAGTTTGTTGATTGTTTGCTCCTTCATCATATTATGCGAGTATGTCAAAAACCAAATTTTCTTTAACTTGCTTGTTTTTAGAGAAATTATGGCATCATTAAATCATCATAGGCAATTATTACAATTACTCAGAACTAGTAGAAAATATAGCCTTGAAATAAAACTCTTTACTCTCAGTGAAGTTTTAACACTATGCATTGTTTTCCTAATTTCTAAAAATTGGGGGCTTAATCAGAATCGAATAATTGTAGAACCAAGATGCATCTTGTGTTGGGAAGAAATAACAGGTTTCAGATTTTTTAAAGTAATTTAGAACTAGGATTTTTTTGGTTTTGTGAAGCACTAGGTTCTAGTAACTGAAGTAGAAGATTTTTTATGAACAAAGTATGTACTTTGAAAGTATAATCGTATTAGAATTATGGGTATTAAGGATTAACATATATGTGGATGGTAATACAAAAAAATATTTGCCCATATGAAATCTGTATGATGTTTCTGCCAGCAACAATCACCACATTCAAGATTTTCATTTTTTAAGGTCCTGAAAGGTTCAATGTATTTGGTCTAAAATTAACGTTATTGTAATTAGATCAACCTGATCATGATATTGTACCTACATCGTTGGTTATATGAGCAAGTGATAATTTTTTTTTTTTTTTTTTTTAGATCCCAAAACATTTACTAGATCTCATATACATACAACTTCGTAGCAACAGTGGATTAAAAATTCACCCCATGACACATTCTTGTATTTAGTTCATGTGAACACTATTGTATTAAGTTTAAGACCATGTTTCAAAATTATTTTATTAAGAAAATTATAAAAATGTAACTTTACAAAACAGATTGTATTAGGAATTCTCTGTAACAAATTGTTTAATGTGTTTATAACGAGCAGCAAATATATTGAGTTAATAGGTACACTATTTTTTTGGATGCTTTTAATTTATCTCAAAACCTCGATTTTGTAATCAGCAATTGTAGAAGACATTATCCCCAAGTTCACAGATGATTTCACATAATTTTAAAGAACATGTTTAGAGGTTTATAGCTATGGCAGTTTTTACAGTGTAGCATGTTTAGCATCAACAGCCAAGGCTGGGGATAAGTATTGCTGTTGTATGAGTTGTTAATACTTCAAAGTGTTAAGTTTCTTCAAGTTTTAAATCAGGTGTTTCATTCTGCCTTCAATCTGAGACGTCTCGATCTCGGTCTGAGTCTTCGTAAGAAATATCTTATATTTCCTTCCAAGCTGTGATAGCACCAAGTTAAAGCCTCGTAATATTGAATTTACTTTGTTCCAGTTTAAATTTGAAATTAGACAGTGCATATAAAGCAACATGTAGCCCAAACTTCATTGACGTTATTCCCAGGCTTTCACCACCAACCAATCCTGATATATCTACGTTTACTTTAATGTCTGCTGTAGTTTTAAGCTGGTCAGTACTTCTAAATAGAAACAAAAACAATAAAAGTATATTTGAGTAGTTCAGAATTATTAGTGGTTTTGAACTAAAAATTGTATGTTTTAAAAGTTGTTCAGTAACATGCATTTATGTTTCAGATATTCAGCAAGTAACAAATATACAAATACTATTTTGTCAAACATTATGCCACTGACTTGTTATAATATTATTATATACACATACCACCAGTCAGTAAAATTCCTCATAAAAATGGAATTTTACTGACTTTGGTAGTATGTGTATATAATAATAAAATATACAAATATCTTGTTGATTCATCCTCTTCATTCACTTTTACTAATATTATTATATATAAAAACTTTCACACTGAGGAAGAGGCACAACACCTTGAAACGTTTGTGAAAGTGAGAACAAAAGTAAGTTCATTTGTGAAAGTTTTTATATATAATAAAATATACAAAATTTAGGGTTTTTTTTGTAAAGATTTGTCTTATGTAAAACCTGTATACATATTTCATTTGTGTAGTTTTACCAACATAATTAGGTGTATTATAAACATATATCAGATAAAAAGTGGTTAATGTTTATTATACTTCTTTGTAGTGTTTCTGATCTACTTGTACAGTAGAGTTTTCTTTTGTCTGTGTTATATATTATTTCAGAATCGTATAATATTTTTTCTTAATTATTATGAATGTGTTGTGTCAAAATTTTGTAATATAATTTTTGAGGTTTTTCACACAAAAATTGTCATTTTGTCTTGTAAGATGTATTTTTAGCAACATATTAACATTTCTGAGTGTTAGTATATGACAGTGAAGAGATTTTTTTATTTGTATGTGGAGAGATACCTATTTATTCCAAAAAATTTAAAAACAAGAAGTAATATAAAAAATAGTAGCTGTTTTACAATGTGTGTGTGTGTGGGGGGGGCACGCACATTCTTGTAATTTCTTCCACAGCTCATTGTATTTTTCGTATTGTTTAAATTAGCAGCCATCCTGACTATTTCTTTTATGAATTTGCTAACTGCTACAATTTTTATTGTTCGACAAAGCTTTTCGTCATTACTGACATCTTCAGGTCTTAAACAACACCTCATGGTTCATGGTTGTTTAAGACCTGAAGATGTCAGTAATGACGAAAAGCTTTGTCGAACAATAAAAATTATAGCAGTTAGCAAATTCATAAAAGAAATAGCATTGTATTTTTGGTGTTGGTTTTCTGGATGTGACTGTTCTTCTTCATGAGTGGTTTGCCTGTTTTCTGTTTACACTTCTTGGTAACTCTTGAAAACAGATAACACATAAAAGGGAAAAGTGACAAAAATGAAACATCAGTATGTGTTAGGTAGTGAAATGCATGAAAATGAATTTACATGTTTCTGCTGTTGAGGTAAAATCAGACCAAGAGTGGTGACAACATGAGACGGACTTCAGTTATTCACACTCATTCTCTACACCACTATACACTATCTGTTGTAGTGGTGGTGGCTCGTGATCACCACTGCTTGCAGTAGGTTCTGGTACATTAGGTGTTACGTGGTGTTGTGTACATGTTAATTCCAAAAGCACTCCTTCTATTTTGTTGAAACATTTCAGACGTTTCTGTATCTATGCTGCTTCCTTTATTTTTTCAGGTATTTTATAGTTACGGCATGCTCGAATCTGATACGGTACTCTGTGATATTGTACCGTATTGCATGCTCACAATATAGTGATTACATCTGTCCTTCCATGATGATTTGTATCTTTTTATTTTCAGACAAACCAATAGTTAGTCCTGTTACTTTTAACAAGGTGTGTTAAAGCATATTGTTACGATGGTCTACTCGATCGTTGTAGGTACAGTGGAAAACAAAATACATGACACCAATTAAGTCACTAATCACCATCTTTAATTTTCACAGTTAAACAGTTCGTAATTAACAACGTTTCTTAAAACAAATCAAATGAAAATTGCTCACACGCAATAAAATGCCAACTAATATAAAACACAATTGTATTACAATTATACCGCCCGATTATAAAAACAACACTTCACTAATAACCACTTGAACACACACAGTAATATTGCCCGATAATAACTGAACTGAGCGTCCCTGCGTACCTGTATTTATATGCCACCGAAATACTAGTATATTCCATACTGCGCATTAACAATTAAAGGAAAATATTAGAGTGTAATTCATTCCGGCCTTGACACAGTTTGCACGGCTCCTGGCACAGTCTAGCTAATGCGTCAAGAATCACGTATGCCACACACACATTAGAGCAAGATTCTTCTCGAACATTCGACAAACACGTAGACTGTTCTGTAATGTTGTAACAATATAGTGATCTTTTTTTCTTTTTAAAATTGTAATTGGAGGTTGAAGAATTACAAGTGGCACCTAAATGATGGTGGTACTATACATTGCAACATCAAGTTCTATTTTTATAATGTAGCTTGTAGTATAAGAACTTTTTTTGTACAATGGTTTAGTTTTTTTTTATCAGTAATTATTTTTTTCACAGGCATATCAAGGAGGAATTCAGCTATATGAGAACCGTTCAACGTATCCAGAGTTTTGTATCCCAATTGTCGTTATTCCATCAACAATCAGTAACAATGTGCCAGGCACTGAATTCTCATTGGGTTGTGACACAGCGTTAAATGAGATCACAGAGGTATGTTATCAAAATTATCAGTGTTTGATATTAATGTGCCCGAATTTTGATAATTAAAAGAATATAGTTATTGAGGCCAACTGTAACTCGTGCTTGTAAACTTAATATTTTCTCCCTGTGAATTTATAATTAAATTGTCTAATCACTTTAAAAGTTACTGGGTTTATAGTAATGTAGGTTGTAATTGTAGTCATATTAGAATGATAAACCTACTGGCAGAACCAATTGTAGAATTAAAATTAGAGAGACTACCCCAAAATATTTATGTCAGTGAACAAACTCAATGGACATATTAACAGTTGGAATAAAAAGCATAAAAGGCTGGGAGTTGAAATTGGGGAAGAAAACATATTCACTCTTGTTTGCCAGTGACAAGGAATCTAAGGATGAACAAGTAGATGATTTCGTTAAACAAAATACAGAATTTTGGCAATGAATTTGAGAAAAAAAGTCAGCAAAAACAAAACAAAAAAAATATTAATAACATCTATGGCAGTTGGAATCTTAATAAGGGAAATTTAGCAAAACCCTATAAAAACTTTGAATGAATACAGTACCTAGACAAACTTTAGTAAGAGTAGGGTCAGGTTAAGTAGACATAATGAACAAAGTAAGAAACGAAAAAGTAATAACTGTGCACACACATATTCTGTTATGTTTAGTAATGACATTACCACCAACACGAAACTTGAAAAGACATAAAACTGTTGTAATTAGAGTACAAAATTTTTTTGTTAGACAACTGATAAGTATTTATGGTAAATGAAAAATAAAAAAAAATACACTATGGAAATGATGTTTTGTAGGAAGAATGTTATAGGTTAAAAAAAAGCTAGCGCTTTATAACCACCATACAAGGTAAGTGAATGACAAAAGACTTGCTGTTGAAAAAATGGGAATGGAAACCTAAATAAAGTAAGGAAAAGATGATGTCCTAAACTAGAATGGGAAAGACAGAGATAGTGTAACGGTACAGAATTGTGTGCTACCCCAGTTTAATTTTATTTTGTATCAAATCAGTATTTAATTCAGTAATTAATAAATTGTTAACTTTCACCTGTGAGGAGCCCCAGTACAACATACACTGTTAGTCTAAACAACAGTCTAGCCGCATTGCGTAACTGCCCCAGTAAGCAGCAGACCTGGTGAATAACAGTATGCAGTTTGTCATCAGAGAGTGTACAACAGTAGTAAGCAGCATCAGACAGTAAAGTTGGTGATCTAAATTTAAACGGTGGCCTCGGGTGCAAGATAGGCCGTAATAAAGAGTAGGCCTATCTTTTTAAAGTATAACAGTATAAAAAGTGTATAAACAATAACGCGCGGCCAGCCTAAAAACTTCAAGTGACTTTCTAAGTGCGAAAAGTTACGTCAGCCGACTAAATAAATAATACACGTATAATTTGAACAGTGGTGACTGACGGTCATAACATTGACGTGAATTAACCAGTGTACCAAAGGAAAAACAACTAAACGCGGAGTGAACCGTAAGGTTGAACAAACAAGCGATTGTACAACTCACAGAGAGACACATGGAACGGTTAAGTACCATCAGTAACTAATTGGCCAAAACTTTTAAATTTCACAGATATAATGGGTAGAATACTAACAAAATTAGCGGTATACCAAATTAACTAAATTAAATAGAAGTGTGAGAGGGTGAGAGAGAGTGAGTGAGAGTGTAACTTTGGGGTACGTACCTACAAAGTAAAATACTGGTTCATAGATTGAGTAAATTAATTAATTGTAAAATTTTTTGTATAATCTTGATGTTGTAAGGGGATGACGCAAAGACAATTGTAGTAACTTTTTAATACCACTTTCATGTAATAAGTAATTAAGCGATTTTTGTGTAAACCGTTGTCCTACAGAGAGTAAAGAGGGAAATTAATTAAAGAAAAATAAATAAGCGCCATTCATTACATAACATGTGTTAGCGTAATTATTCGTAACTCAAACCCAAGTAACCTTTCTGCAGCCGTTTCGTCTGTAAGACCCGGGAAAATACAACCAAAGGTAAGAGTGTATTTACTTGAAAAATTTATATTGAAATCTTGAGTCTGAAGTAACTTATAGAGTTTCATTGGCGCCCGAACAGGGACTCGAGTATAATTTGTGGTTATATTCGCCAGACCTAATTAAGCTGCAGAACAGGTTATTTGGAAGTGAGGGCGAGTGTGTAGTTTACGAAGTATACATTTACAGATATATATTTACTAAAAAATGGAGAATGAAAACATGTCAACTGAGTCGGCCAATAAAGGCGACTCAGGAATTCAAACGAGTGAAAATAATGATGAAGTCAGCTTCACTGACAGTAATAGCCAGTTAACAGAATCAAAAATAATGAAAAATGTCGAACACCAATCGACACCTATCCAAGGTAAAAAATCTGACGATAGCTAAGAAATGTTTAGAATAATACAAGCAATGATAGAAAAACAGAGTGTGAAGTTTGATGAACAGAAAAACGAAATCAAAAGTAGTTTCAATGAGAAATTTGATGAACAGAATGTTAAATTCAATGAGTTAAAGGGTGACATAAATAATATTGATATAAAATTTGATAAGCGTTTATGTGAAATGAATACACAAAATGTTAAGTTCGAAATCAGTATGAATAAACGTTTAAATGAGATGGATGAATGCTTTAACCTATTAAAGAACAAGTGTTAGAAAAAATTGATAAACAAATACAAAAGGTAATCGAAAATTTTGAATGTAAAACAAATGAGAATTATAATGATATGTGTAAAAACGTGGTAGTTGAGAACAAGGAGATTAATGTTGAGAGTGATGAGGAAGATTTTGTTGAAGTAGAGTTTAGTAATGAAGTGTTGCTAGCAAATGCCAATGAGAATGAGAGAGTGTGTGAAGACAGTTTAAATGAAGAGAGTGTACAGAGGGTAGAATTTTCCTGTGATGTGGTTGTGGGTGAAGAAAATGCTTCACTAGTATTGTTGGAGGACAAAGGTTCCACCTTAGTTTTTGTAAAAGACAAAAGGTCTTAAAATTATTTGGGTTTATCTGGTAAAGCCAGATGTTGTAGTAACAATGTTGTGTTGCCCTCTTTGTGGAATGAGAATGTAAAATGTTGTGAGAAGTATTGTAATGAAAGTGATTATGAGAGAGAGAATGGTAGAAGTATTTAAGGTGAAGAGAGATTATGAAGAGTTAATACAGAGTTTAAATAGTGAGAGAACTGGTAGAATTAAAAACATACCTTGTGTGACAAACAATGTGTATATTGATGACAAATATTTGCCTGTTAATGAACCTATAGTAGCAGAATATGGTAATAATAATGTAATGGTAATAACAAAAAACACTGATGGAGACTTTACAAATAATACTAATGTCGATTTGATTTATGATAAGATAATTTTGGGGGGTAACCCTATAGATTATTATTTTGGTATAATGGAAAAAATAAAATCTTATGGTTATTACACAGAAAATAGCCATATGATGAATGCAAATAAAATTGACAAATGTTATACAAAAATAAGGCTATTACGCGATGATGGAGGTTGAATTAAAAAAGCAGTGTATGGACATTTTAAATACTTTAGTATATGGTAATGACCTTGCTGAATTTAGGTATTGATGTGTGGTATATAAGAAAATTATTACGGAAATCTGTAAATAAATGTGTTAATGTTAAATGTATTGTGTTAATAGTATTCTGTTGCAATGTATATTATAGCTTATGTGCAACATATGTTTGTAATGAGAGGGAAAGGTATAATAATAAATAATAATAATTGTATTCCACTAAAATAATGAACAAAAGGTATTCATGAAGCCTATTTTGTGTTGTGTATTTATATTCAAAGTGTTTTAAATAATATAACTAAAGTTAAAATGCTTTTAGTAAAATGTTATTCAAGTAATTGTGGTGAATCAAAAGTAGATCCGATTTGAGTTGGAAAAAATAAGAGATAAATATGTTAACTAAAAGATTTATAAAACTGAAAAGTGAATTACAGGTGTTAGTATGATGTAACCATGAATGTTGAAACTGAGAATGTTTATGACACCAGTCTGGCAGACTATTGTTTATGCAAACAGGTAGATGGTCTGTTGTGACCAATGTTTACAGCCAGAGGTGTTGAAGCTGAGTTGACAATAACAAAAATGTTGTAGTCTGCTGAATCATTGCCAGTAGGAAAATCCTATTATGAAATAAAAAGAAATACCAGCTGTGAAGAAATGAAGGTAAATTTTTTGAATAATGTATGGAATATTTTTTATGTCGGATCATTTTGAAAAATGTAATTAATTTTGAAATTGTTAATTAAAACAATATGAATTAAATTTAATGAAAGGTAATTAAATAAATTGAAAAGATAATTTTTAATAATGATTTTAAATCTATTCTGATCTGAATTTTGATTGTAATGGTATAATAAATAATTGATGAAAAAAATAATGAATACAATAGGCACTTTGTTAAACTGATGAAAACTAAGGGAAATCTTGGGTAAAAATAATAAAGAAATGTTTAGGCTGAGATAGTGTTTGTAAAGTAAGATGTGCATACAACTGGTAATGTAACCCTTATAATGATATGCATGTCATATCCATTTATGTTTATGTTTTAACTGTAGATTCCCCACCTAAGTGCGGCCATGACCTCACCGGATCATGACCGTGAAAGTAGTTAATTGTGGCAAATTATAAATTTTACTTGATATAACCGGCTTGTGGTTTGTTTTATTTTGTTAACCCGGTGGTTTGTTAGATTTAGTAGGGGGGTTATTTTTGGGGAATCTACCAAATTTTGGAACAGGTCTGTTTTCACCCAGATAGGGGTGGTAGTCCATTAGGGGTGTATAAATCAAGAATAGTAGGTGTAATACCGAATTTTATTGTAACGCCGAAGCAAGGATGGGGTGGAATAAAAGAAAAAAATGTCCACCCCTTCCGCATCAGTCCTTGTGAAAGCAACTGGGCGCTACAGTCCAGGGGGGGAAATAGTGAGTGTGGATAGGCAGTGACCCAGTTACAGGTCACGAGGGAGATGTGGTTTACGGCTAGGATGAGGCTGGCAAAGGCCAAGAAGCCTAGCGCAGAACACATTAATATGTAACGGGTATCAGGGGTTAAGGGGATACGGCACCGAAAATCACAAAAAATGTCAAAAATTTTAAATTTTTTTTTTCTTTTCTTTTTCTACTCTGTAGAATGTTAGGAACCAGGAAAAAGTGTTAAAACATCTTTATGAAGGTAGTAAGTGTATTTTTTTTAGTTTTTTTTTACCTTACCGAAATGCAGAATTTGTTGTCAGCGAGTTATTTGTTCAACAGTGTAGGCCTAATTACTTTTTGGATATACACTACTAAATTCTGTTCCAAGTATGTTATTATATTGAAATATATGTTTATATATATGTACATACTGATTCTAGCCACTAATAAAGCCTTCACTTCAACTGAACAGCTGATATGAACAACTATATCAAAAACCAGTCACCTTATGTTCTGAGTTGGTTTATTTCCTGTTTGTAAACATTTCATCAACAGATTACCACAACTATTGTGTTTTAGTGCTTTAGTATGGGTAGACCATCTAACAAAAGACATAACATCAAACAAAGGAATATAAACAATGTAAATAAGCGATATAAAAAATGTGACAGTGAAGTGAATTCTAACAAAAACTGTGAAGTGCAAAGTGAGGTTAGTTTCCCACAACTTTCAAACAATGAAATATTTGATGATCCTGAAGCTAGTACTAGTAATGGTAATGTATATAATAGAAGACCAGAACGCCTGACAGGGTTTGCTTTGTACAATAGCTACAATGATAAGGTTGAAATCGACAAACCCGCGGCTAATTATCTGATAGTTGACAAGGACCTACTAAGTAAGTTTATATGTGCATTCCCGTGCTCTGAATGTTTGAACAAAAACTTGATGGTTAGTGATATATCTCTCCAAGGATATGCATCAATTTTTAAAGTACAATGTGAGGCATGTGAATACAAGACTACTTTTGAAACATCGGCACGTTCAGGCCTAGCTCAAACTAACTCGACTCGACCTCCTTACGATATCAATCGTCGTATGGTGCAAGCCTTTTCGTCTATTGGTAAGGGGCATAGAGGATTGCAAACTTTTAGTATGCACCTAAATATGAAACCAATTCAACTCAAATCCTACAAGTGGCACTTGGACAAAATACATACTATTTACGTTGAATCCGCCAAGGAGAATTTAGAAAAAGCTCGATGTGAAGTACGTAAAGCATATACTCAAGTTGAAAATTTGCCATTAGACTTTGAAGGCCCCTACAATATAAGTGTAAGCTATGACGGAAGTTGGCAAAAAAGGGGGTTCACCTCAAAAAATGGAGTTGGTTGCTGTGTGGAAGTTCTTACCGGGCTTGTCATTGATTACGAGGTATTGTCTAAATATTGCAGGATTTGCGAGTCAATGAAAATTAAACTGGGAAAAGACTCAGATGAATTTAAAAACTGGGTTGAAACCCATAAAAATAAATGTCAACAAAATTATGATGGGTCCTCCCCTAACATGGAAGTTGTTGCAGCGAAGCGGATTTGGGAAAGATCCAAGAAACACGGTTTTCAGTACACTACCTTGGTCTCAGATGGGGATTCAAAAACTTACACTCATCTCACTTCAGTAAAACCATATGGGGAATTAGAAATTGAAAAAGTAGAGTGCTTGAACCATGTAGCTAAAAGATTAGGAACAGGACTGAGGAAAATTGTCGCAGAAAACACCGGCAAAGGAGACCCCCTCGGAGGAAAAAAACATGGCAGTCTAAAAGCTATTACTATTGATAAACTAACTGGTTACTATAGAAACGCAATTCAGAACAATCTAGGAGATACTACAAAAATGAATGATGCAATTTTTGCAACCTTGAAGCACTGCAACTCAAATGACAATAAGCCTCAGCATGAGAAATGCCCTCAAGGTGAGGATTCATGGCGTTTTTCCAATAGAGCGATAGCGAAGAACGAAATACCTAAAAGTCATGACAAAATGTTGAAAACACCTCTTAGAGACAAAGTAGTAGAGAAAATTCTTCCATTGTATAAGAGGTTATCATCAGATAAATTATTACAAAGGTGTGTTACCGGAAAAATGCAAAACGCTAATGAAGCACTCCATGGGGTGATATGGTCGAAATGCCCCAAAACGAAATTTTCTTCTAGAAAAAGACTAGAAATTGGTGTAAGTGAGGCTATTTGCCAATATAACACTGGTTGTAACAAAAGTGTTTCAGATATACAGAAATTAGGAGGCACCAGCCCTGGATCAATAACATCTAAAATAGCCAAGAGTTTTGATGGGAAACGGCTTCACATTGCTAAGTTTCGTAAAGATACAAAATATTCTGAATACAAGAAGAAAGTGAGACAAGCTCAACTGCAAGAAGAAGAAAGAAAGAAAGAAATGGAGGGCCTTACCTACGGTGCTGGAGAGTTTTGAATCTTTGCAGAGTTTTTGGCAAGTTAGTAAATTCTTACCAGTTTTTCAATTTCGTACAGTTATGCCTAAATGAATATTATGACATAAAAACATGTAAAGTTGACATATAAACCTTATGAAATATTGTAATTATTTAGTATATACCTAATTTAGAAATAAATAAATGTTCAAACTTGTAAAAACAAATATTCATTGGCCTATATATCTCAATACTTGCTCAGATACATCATTGTAACTTTCAACACACTATTCCCGCAAATCAGATTTTTCATGTTTTTCAATATTCAAATTGATATTACTCAAAAACTACTTATCGTATAGGGTTCAAATTCTTACCAAGTCTTCTTGGTTGTATTATCAAAATAATTAGGTAGAATTATTAATGTAACGTTATTAGGAACTAAGATAAATATTTTTTTTACAGAACAAAAATTTTATTTCAAAAAAATTAAAAATAACTATCTGTATAAAATTCACATAACAAGCTACAGTTATAATTCTACCTAAATGTTTAGAGGATATCCTTACCTACAAAATGGAAGTTTGTTCATAAACATCCAATAGAGAGAACTTGAGTTATATCAAATTTTATATATTACATAATTTTGTTCAAAAAAAATTCTGGCCGTATATATGCATGACATAATATTTTTTTATCCACATTTATGGTCATTTATATACCTAGAAAATATTTTAAAAAAGTTTGAAATGCCCAGCATTAATACTAAGGAAGTTAGCATTTTCAGTGCCGTATCCCCTTAAGAGATTAAAAGGGGGGTAGAAGAAAAAAAAAATTCTATATAAATATAGTAGGTAAGGACATAACTGGTATTTTAGTTATAATTACTGTTGAGTTAATGCGATTTTGTATGATTAATGTGTCATTTTGGCTGGGCAATATTGTATGGGGAATATTATTCAATTTGGATGGAATTTATGTGTATCACTGTAAACCTATATTGTTTTATTAACAATATTTTCTAGGGTTAAGAGATATTCTATAATATAAAATGAGCCAGTACGGCTCAGAGGAAACAAATCAGTTGTGGGATATGGAGTGATGGAAGGCCGTTTGTCGATTTTTTAATTGAATGTTTTAAAGTCAGGCGATACTGGGGCGGGTATCTGTTCGAGCTTATGGTGTTGGGATCTTGAACAGAGAAGTCCAGTAAGATCGGATGGGTGCTGCCACAGCGCCAGACTAGGGGGGTAAGAACCCATGATTTAGTAGTGTTCAGGGGGGTTGCGGCGCCATATCCTCACTGATCCTCTTAGGGTTTAGGCAATAAGAGTTTGAACGCCTCGGCCTTCAATCTCTTATTGGGGGGGTATTGTAACGGTACAGAATTGTGTGCTACCCCAGTTTAATTTTATTTTGTATCAAATCAGTATTTAATTCAGTAATTAATAAATTGTTAACTTTCACCTGTGAGGAGCCCCAGTACAACATACACTGTTAGTCTAAACAACAGTCTAGCCGCATTGCGTAACTGCCCCAGTAAGCAGCAGACCTGGTGAATAACAGTATGCAGTTTGTCATCAGAGAGTGTACAGCAGTAGTAAGCAGCATCAGACAGTAAAGTTGGTGATCTAAATTTAAACGGTGGCCTCGGGTGCAAGATAGGCCGTAATAAAGAGTAGGCCTATCTTTTTAAAGTATAACAGTATAAAAAGTGTATAAACAATAACGCGCGGCCAGCCTAAAAACTTCAAGTGACTTTCTAAGTGCGAAAAGTTACGTCAGCCGACTAAATAAATAATACACGTATAATTTGAACAGTGGTGACTGACGGTCATAACATTGACGTGAATTAACCAGTGTACCAAAGGAAAAACAACTAAACGCGGAGTGAACCGTAAGGTTGAACAAACAAGCGATTGTACAACTCACAGAGAGACACATGGAACGGTTAAGTACCATCAGTAACTAATTGGCCAAAACTTTTAAATTTCACAGATATAATGGGTAGAATACTAACAAAATTAGCGGTATACCAAATGAACTAAATGAAATAGAAGTGTGAGAGGGTGAGAGAGAGTGAGTGAGAGTGTAAGTTTGGGGTACGTACCTACAAAGTAAAATACTGGTGTAGCGGGTCATTTTTGGGTATTTTTTATTTTAACCTTATGGGGCATTTATAGGTTTTTATTTCCTTTCATTTTGGGCGGGCTTGTAAAAAAGGAGTTATGAAAATTATTGTGTAACGAAATTCATTCCATTCTCACAGAACGCATGGCAACGTTATTTCCATTGTGGAACAGAACAGTGTTAAGCAACAGTTTGAAACAAAGGCAGAGACGCAGTTTGTTGTTGAGCAATGCGGCTGAAGAATTTGCCCCCTTCAAAATTCTAAGAACTTTGCAAGTGTGTCGACGCACAGGCGCGAATACCCACGCAAGCGCGCTCAAAAGGACGCTCTGACTAAAAACTCAAGATGGCCAGAGTGTAAAAAATATTCGTCGTCTCTACAAGATCTCCCGGAAATACTGCCAAGACAGTGCTTACTATCAATGACGTCAGCAGAGCCAAAGCCAAAATTGTACTTTGGTACATGGAATATAACTTCAATATTCCATATATAAAATGGTTACCTAACAGCAAATGAGCAATGAGCGACGAAAACATAGTGGCAGTGAACCACTATTTCCCTCCAGAGAAAGCAACATGTACCTGTTACGTTCTCGGTGACAGCCCAGTCGACTAACAACCCACACCGCGCGTGGCTGCTATCAGTTTTGTGCCCGGGCAAAGTTTCATATATTTTCATAAGTCGGCCGACAAAATAATTATGTGAGTCTCCGAAACACAGATTACAGTGCATCTAGTGACGATGAATAATTATTGAACTTGATTAAATGCTAACCAGCTTATAAAAATCCGGAGTATGAAAGACTGTGGTAAACGCAACACGTGGTCGGGTAGTACGACGCCACATACGTAATATTACCTAATAAAGACTTGTCGTTTATTTTACATAAAAATGGGTTTTTGTATTAATACGGGGTGTTAAGAATGTGAGTAGTGAATGAGCAGGCTGGGCTATTTTAAAGTACGTAAGTAGTAGAAGTTAAGCCTAGTACGTAAGCTGTAGGAGTTACACAATTTCTAAAACATGTAAACCTATAAATATGAAAGTGGAAATTTGATAAATGGAAAACTGATAGATTCAATATTTCTGATTAATAAACAAAAATGATTTCTCTTCCAAAAAATTGAGAGTTAGTTTCTTTCAAAACCTTAGTTCGTTTTATGTGCTGTCAGAGTTCGTCGAACGAAATGGGTTTACCTCCGGCCACGATCCAAGTCGCAAGGTAAGTGGGAGTTTTTAATCTGAATAAATAATATAAAATACCCAAAAATAAAGAGTTACACTGGTTCATAGATTGAGTAAATTAATTAATTGTAAAATTTTTTGTATAATCTTGATGTTGTAAGGGGATGATGCAAAGACAATTGTAGTAACCTTTTAATACCACTTTCATGTAATAAGTAATTAAGCGATTTTTGTGTAAACCGTTGTCCTACAGAGAGTAAAGAGGGAAATTAATTAAAGAAAAATAAATAGCGCCATTCATTACATAACATGTGTTAGCGTAATTATTCGTAACTCAAACCCAAGTAACCTTTCTGCAGCCGTTTCGTCTGTAAGACCCGGGAAAATACAACCAAAGGTAGAGTGTATTTACTTGAAAAATTTATATTGAAATCTTGAGTCTGAAGTAACTTATAGAGTTTCATTGGCGCCCGAACAGGGACTCGAGTATAATTTGTGGTTATATTCGCCAGACCTAATTAAGCTGCAGAACAGGTTATTTGGAAGTGAGGGCGAGTGTGTAGTTTACGAAGTATACATTTACAGATATATATTTACTAAAAAATGGAGAATGAAAACATGTCAACTGAGTCGGCCAATAAAGGCGACTCAGGAATTCAAACGAGTGAAAATAATGATGAAGTCAGCTTCACTGACAGTAATAGCCAGTTAACAGAATCAAAAATAATGAAAAATGTCGAACACCAATCGACACCTATCCAAGGTAAAAAATCTGACGATAGCTATGAAATGTTTAGAATAATACAAGCAATGATAGAAACACAGAGTGTGAAGTTTGATGAACAGAAAAACGAAATCAAAAGTAGTTTCAATGAGAAATTTGATGAACAGAATGTTAAATTCAATGAGTTAAAGGGTGACATAAATAATATTGATATAAAATTTGATAAGCGTTTATGTGAAATGAATACACAAAATGTTAAGTTCGAAATCAGTATGAATAAACGTTTAAATGAGATGGATGAATGCTTTAACACTATTAAAGAACAAGTGTTAGAAAAAATTGATAAACAAATACAAAGGGTAATCGAAAATTTTGAATGTAAAACAAATGAGAATTATAATGATATATGTAAAAACGTGGTAGTTGAGAACAAGGAGATTAATGTTGAGAGTGATGAGGAAGATTTTGTTGAAGTAGAGTTTAGTAATGAAGTGTTGCTAGCAAATACCAATGAGAATGAGAGAGTGTGTGAAGACAGTTTAAATGAAGAGAGTGTACAGAGGGTAGAATTTTCCTGTGATGTGGTTGTGGGTGAAGAAAATGCTTCACTAGTATTGTTGGAGGACAAAGGTTCCACCTTAGTTTTTGTAAAAGACAAAAGGTCTTAAAATTATTTGGGTTTATCTGGTAAAGCCAGATGTTGTAGTAACAATGTTGTGTTGCCCTCTTTGTGGAATGAGAATGTAAAATGTTGTGAGAAGTATTGTAATGAAAGTGATTATGAGAGAGAGAATGGTAGAAGTATTTAAGGTGAAGAGAGATTATGAAGAGTTAATACAGAGTTTAAATAGTGAGAGAACTGGTAGAATTAAAAACATACCTTGTGTGACAAACAATGTGTATATTGATGACAAATATTTGCCTGTTAATGAACCTATAGTAGCAGAATATGGTAATAATAATGTAATGGTAATAACAAAAAACACTGATGGAGACTTTACAAATAATACTAATGTCGATTTGATTTATGATAAGATAATTTTGGGGGGTAACCCTATAGATTATTATTTTGGTATAATGGAAAAAATAAAATCTTATGGTTATTACACAGAAAATAGCCATATGATGAATGCAAATAAAATTGACAAATGTTATACAAAAATAAGGCTATTACACGATGATGGAGGTTGAATTAAAAAAGCAGTGTATGGACATTTTAAATACTTTAGTATATGGTAATGACCTTGCTGAATTTAGGTATTGATGTGTGGTATATAAGAAAATTATTACGGAAATCTGTAAATAAATGTGTTAATGTTAAATGTATTGTGTTAATAGTATTCTGTTGCAATGTATATTATAGCTTATGTGCAACATATGTTTGTAATGAGAGGGAAAGGTATAATAATAAATAATAATAATTGTATTCCACTAAAATAATGAACAAAAGGTATTCATGAAGCCTATTTTGTGTTGTGTATTTATATTCAAAGTGTTTTAAATAATATAACTAAAGTTAAAATGCTTTTAGTAAAATGTTATTCAAGTAATTGTGGTGAATCAAAAGTAGATCCGATTTGAGTTGGAAAAAATAAGAGATAAATATGTTAACTAAAAGATTTATAAAACTGAAAAGTGAAGTACAGGTGTTAGTATGATGTAACCATGAATGTTGAAACTGAGAATGTTTATGACACCAGTCTGGAAGACTATTGTTTATGCAAACAGGTAGATGGTCTGTTGTGACCAATGTTTACAGCCAGAGGTGTTGAAGCTGAGTTGACAATAACAAAAATGTTGTAGTCTGCTGAATCATTGCCAGTAGGAAAATCCTATTATGAAATAAAAAGAAATACCAGCTGCGAAGAAATGAAGGTAAATTTTTTGAATAATGTATGGAATATTTTTTATGTCGGATCATTTTGAAAAATGTAATTAATTTTGAAATTGTTAATTAAAACAATATGAATTAAATTTAATGAAAGGTAATTAAATAAATTGAAAAGATAATTTTTAATAATGATTTTAAATCTATTCTGATCTGAATTTTGATTGTAATGGTAAAATAAATAATTGATGAAAAAAATAATGAATACAATAGGCACTTTGTTAAACTGATGAAAACTAAGGGAAATCTTGGGTAAAAATAATAAAGAAATGTTTAGGCTGAGATAGTGTTTGTAAAGTAAGATGTGCATACAACTGGTAATGTAACCCTTATAATGATATGCATGTCATATCCATTTATGTTTATGTTTTAACTGTAGATTCCCCACCTAAGTGCGGCCATGACCTCACCGGATCATGACCGTGAAAGTAGTTAATTGTGGCAAATTATAAATTTTACTTGATATAACCGGCTTGTGGTTTGTTTTATTTTGTTAACCCGGTGGTTTGTTAGATTTAGTAGGGGGGTTATTTTTGGGGAATCTACCAAATTTTGGAACAGGTCTGTTTTCACCCAGATAGGGGTGGTAGTCCATTAGGGGTGTATAAATCAAGAATAGTAGGTGTAATACCGAATTTTATTGTAACGCCGAAGCAAGGATGGGGGTGGAATAAAAGAAAAAAATGTCCACCCCTTCCGCATCAGTCCTTGTGAAAGCAACTGGGCGCTACAGTCCAGGGGGGAAAATAGTGAGTGTGGATGGGCGGTGACCCAGTTACAGGTCACGAGGGAGATGTGGTTTACGGCTAGGATGAGGCTGGCAAAGGCCAAGAAGCCTAGCGCAGAACACATTAATATGTAACGGGTATCAGGGGTTAAGAGATTAAAAGGGGGGTAGAAGAAACAAAAAATTCTATATAAATATAGTAGGTAAGGACATAACTGGTATTTTAGTTATAATTACTGTTGAGTTAATGCGATTTTGTATGATTAATGTGTCATTTTTGCTGGGCAATATTGTATGGGGAATATTATTCAATTTGGATGGAATTTATGTGTATCACTGTAAACCTATATTGTTTTATTAACAATATTTTCTAGGGTTAAGAGATATTCTATAATATAAAATGAGCCAGTACGGCTAAGAGGAAACAAATCAGTTGTGGGATATGGAGTGATGGAAGGCCGTTTGTCGATTTTTTAATTGAATGTTTTAAAGTCAGGCGATACTGGGGCGGGTATCTGTTTGAGCTTATGGTGTTGGGATCTTGAACAGAGAAGTCCAGTAAGATCGGATGGGTGCTGCCACAGCGCCAGACTAGGGGGGTAAGAACCCATGATTTAGTAGTGTTCAGGGGGGTTGCGGCGCCATATCCTCACTGATCCTCTTAGGGTTTAGGCAATAAGAGTTTGAACGCCTCGGCCTTCAATCTCTTATTGGGGGGGGGTATTGTAACGGTACAGAATTGTGTGCTACCCCAGTTTAATTTTATTTTGTATCAAATCAGTATTTAATTCAGTAATTAATAAATTGTTAACTTTCACCTGTGAGGAGCCCCAGTACAACATACACTGTTAGTCTAAACAACAGTCTAGCCGCATTGCGTAACTGCCCCAGTAAGCAGCAGACCTGGTGAATAACAGTATGCAGTTTGTCATCAGAGAGTGTACAACAGTAGTAAGCAGCATCAGACAGTAAAGTTGGTGATCTAAATTTAAACGGTGGCCTCGGGTGCAAGATAGGCCGTAATAAAGAGTAGGCCTATCTTTTTAAAGTATAACAGTATAAAAAGTGTATAAACAATAACGCGCGGCCAGCCTAAAAACTTCAAGTGACTTTCTAAGTGCGAAAAGTTACGTCGGCCGACTAAATAAATAATACACGTATAATTTGAACAGTGGTGACTGACAGTCATAACATTGACGTGAATTAACCAGTGTACCAAAGGAAAAACAACTAAACGCGGAGTGAACCGTAAGGTTGAACAAACAAGCGATTGTACAACTCACAGAGAGACACATGGAATGGTTAAGTACCGTCAGTAACTAATTGGCCAAAACTTTTAAATTTCACAGATATAATGGGTAGAATACTAACAAAATTAGCGGTATACCAAATTAACTAAATTAAATAGAAGTGTGAGAGGGTGAGAGAGAGTGAGTGAGAGTGTAAGTTTGGGGTACGTACCTACAAAGTAAAATACTGGTTCATAGATTGAGTAAATTAATTAATTGTAAAATTTTTTGTATAATCTTGATGTTGTAAGGGGATGATGCAAAGACAATTGTAGTAACTTTTTAATACCACTTTCATGTAATAAGTAATTAAGCGATTTTTGTGTAAACCGTTGTCCTACAGAGAGTAAAGAGGGAAATTAATTAAAGAAAAATAAATAAGCGCCATTCATTACATAACATGTGTTAGCGTAATTATTCGTAACTCAAACCCAAGTAACCTTTCTGCAGCCCTTTCGTCTGTAAGACCCGGGAAAATACAACCAAAGGTAAGAGTGTATTTACTTGAAAAACTTATATTGAAATCTTGAGTCTGAAGTAACTTATAGAGTTTCAATAGCTGTGCCAAAAAGAACTTAACTAGTATGAATGGTGTTATAACCTCTACCTCTACCTCGGCACGTTTTAAACCACACGTTGAATGCGTCAATTTGTGATAAGGTTGTCGCTGATAATGGTGATCGCGATCGCGCTAATAAGCCGTCCCGAATCTTGTTGTTGTCTGTTAATCCTTACCTGTCCTTACTCACTGGTTTTTTCTTCCCGATAGGTGCCAAATTGTTTTCCCTTAAAACAATTAAAAGATTCTGTATCAGTTTATTTGTTTACGATACTGTGATGAACAATTCGAATTACTCGCAGACTGGCGGGAACTCGAATTTCGCTTGTCTGGGGGAACGTGTTGCCAACATAAAATTTGGTCAGATAATTTCTATTCACTGCTACAGAACACAACATACATTTGAAATAATTACAGGACAGCTAGTAAAAATTCATACTTATTTATTTAACTTGGTAGCTCATTAATTTTCAATAATTATTGTACAATTAAATTTATTATAATAACTTTTAGCCTCTGCAATAAATTAATTGTTTACTCAGCAGAGAGCAGGGTGGCAGCACAAGTTAGTTTGACGACATGATGGTCGCCGTATCTTCTTATTTATACAAATTAAACTGCCCATGAATTCTTTTGACTATGAAAAAAAAGTTTAGAACAAGATATTTAAATAAAGTACACCACCTTACAATTGTGGTAATTAAATATGATAGAGGTTTACATTAAATTCAACTCTGTGGTGTTAAAAGTGTGTGTCAGTGTTATCGTTTAATACATAGGTTATCTTCTAGTTACTTCAGGTGTTCATAAATATTTTGTATTAATATTTGAAAGGAATAGGAGTTCCAAGTTCATAGTGAAAGTTTTCTGTTGTGAGAAAAGTGGATTTTTTTTTTAATTAAAATTTAATTTATACTTAACACAATCACGGTGTTAGTGTTATCGATCATCAATGGTTTCTTCGCTGTTGTTAATGCATGCATCTAATCTCATATATAGGGTTGTCGTCTTCGTTGGCGTCTGTTTCTTTTAGTACAATTTTTAGTTACTTATTAATTTTGTAACTTCACTTATTCTTCCTCCTGGTGTGGCTGGAACTCTTGTTTACTTTGGGTGTTCAGTTTGGTTTCATTCCTTTTTGATCTTCATACTTATTTGCTTTTTAAAAGGTCCGCATCAGTAAAGCGTCTATACTCTGAATTGTTAATAATGGAATCCCATTACCTAACAGTCAAAACTATAATAACGTTCTGTTTCTATGGTAACCGCCTTGAATCTGATTGGTTAAGTACATTTGAAACTATTGTTATAAATCCTGGTTTTTTGTTCAAAATGAATAAATATTTTATAATGACTATATTTCCTTGGGGATATTTCCAATGCTTGAAATATTAACATAGATGTTCCTATTTTCTTTCAATTTGGCATCTCATAAGGCCCTGTACTAATGTTTTTGTATAAAACTGATAATTCTATTTTAATACATATTTCACTTATTTATACTATTTATCACAATTTTGACATATTATTCTGGTTATTTAATTGTAATTACATAATTTATTTGGTCCTATCATTCAATTATAGTATACAATTGTTTATTATTGGTTTTCTGAACTGATACAGCTATGTCATTGATAGGCCTAAACTGTAACATCTTAGAATTATAATTACCTTAATATCCACTTTAGCGATACACAGTTTCGTCACTGATGACGCGTTTCGGGACTAAGTCCCATCCTCAGATACATAATTAATAAATTAAAATATTAAAATCACGACCATGATACTGGTCAAGTCAAAATAAATAAAATAAATTATAAATCGCATGTAATAAGTTTTGCTAACCACGGCTGGAGCTCCCGCATGCGTTCACCCGCAACCGCGATTGTCACGCGACTGGTCAAAGATTAAGACAAACTGATTGCAGTGTCGAACAGGTAATTTGACGCAAAATTTACCTGGTCATTTAATAAACTGTTTTTGGTGTTACTATCTTTTAAAGCTTTATAAATTTCAAATTCCTCCAGACTATCCATCCGTCTACCCTTTTTACAAATATGCAACGCTGTTAAATTTTCTTCGAAGTTCGTATATTTATGTCCGCTTGATATTAAATGTTGTGCAAAGTTGGACTTATTATTACTTGGCTTAGGAATATGTTCTAGAAATCTTTTATAAAAACATCTGCCAGATTGACCGATATAGAACGCATCACAATCATCACATTTTATTTTATATACGCCACATTGCTTTTTTAATGGTAATTTGTTTTTGTTTTTGAAATAATTTCCTAAATTATTATTTGTTTTAAATGATAAAATATAGTTATTATCTTTAAGAACGGGTCTTAAAATATTTGGCATAATACCTGTGAAATTAGCCGAAAGATATTTATAATTTTTGTTACTTGCTTTTATAGAGTTTGAATTTTTATTTTCTAAACGTTTCCTATGCCTATTTATTATTTTGTCAACTATTGTAGATTTATACCCGTTATTTATTGCTATTTGTTTGATAGTGCTAACCTCATTTAAGTAGTCCTCCTTTTCGAGGGGAACATTTAAAAGTCTGTTGACAAGACTGTTAAACACTGCCACTTTTTGTGTAACGGGATGATATGAATCATAGTGTATTACTGTGTCAGTACTAGTGTGTTTTCTAAAGATTTTGTATTTTAAATTATTCCCGTTGTGTAATACAGTGAGGTCTAAAAAATTGATACTTTTGTTGTTTTCGATCTCCATAGTAAATTTTAATTTGTTATGAATTTTGTTTAGGTAATTTTTAAATAATTCTATTTGTCTGGCATTCCCGTTAAAAATAATAAAGGTATCATCTACATATCTGGAGTAATGGATGATTTTACTGGCGAAATAATTATCTTTTAAAATTTTTGTATTTTCTAAATGGTTTAGATATAGGTCCGCCAGGATGCCAGAAAGTGGAGATCCCATGGCAAGTCCTTCATCCTGTTTATAATATGCATTTTCAAATGAAAAATAGTTTTGATGAAGAATGGTTTTTAGTATCATCATCAGTTGGTTAACTTTCTGTATTTCTAAAGAACCTTTATTCATTAAATTATGCCTGAGTAAAGTTAAAGTTTCATCAATAGGCACATTAGTGTATAAATCTACTATGTCGAATGATACTAGTTTGTAGTTTGGTTGAATTGTAACGTGGTTTATATTTTTGATAAAATCCTTATAGCTTTTAACACTCCGATTATTTTCTAAGTTGGTGTGCTCTCTGATGATTTTTACTAAGGTTTTAGCTATTTTATAACCGGGGGCAGTTGTAAAATTAACTAATGGTCTAATTGGAGTGTTCTGTTTATGTACTTTCGGAAGACCCCTTAAACAAGGCGCACTAGCATTTATTGGTTTTAGTGAGGATTGTGTGCGTTTATCAAATAGTTGCGTGCATTTATTTATTGTTTTATTCAGTTCTAAAGTGTACTTCTTAGTGGGGTCGGATGTCAACTTAGTAATATTGTTGTCATTTATAAAGTTGTGTACTTTTTGTGTGTATTCGTCAAGTTTCAGCATGGCTATAGAATTTCCCTTATCTACCTTGGTTATGTAAATATTATTATTAGAAAGTTTTTTATTTAGTTGTATAGCTATGCGTTGTTCATGTTGTGCTTTAGTGTAATTAACTTTATTTTGTATAAGCTTATTGTTCTTGTTTTTAATGATTTTATTAAACTTATTATTTACTAATACTCTTATTTCATTTTGTTTACCTGGGTCAGGAATGTTTTTTATCACTGACTCGGCTTCAATTATTTCTTTAATTAAGTTATGTTTATTTTTAAGGTTGGGGGGAAAATTGTAATTTAGACCTTTGCTGATAAGTTTTGTCTCTGCGTCAGTTAAAGTGACGTCAGTTGTATTTATTACTCTAGGGTAGAAAATGTGCGTGCGTTCCATGTTATCTTTATATTTACTATTACTTAACTGGCTGATTTTAATTGCCTGTTTATGTTTGTGAAGTCTAATCTTATTTGTAACGTATTTGTTAATTTGCTCTATGATACTATCGATCAAAGCAGGATGTACCATGTTATATAATTCCAATTGAGATTTATACATAGCCAAATTCAATGATATTTTTTTGCTATATAGAAATTTAATCTCTTCTTTGATCCTAAACGTGCTAGCATATTGTTCGGTTTTTCTGGCTAGTTTGGAGGAATTATTAATCTTAATTTTAGCATAATTTGGGATTAAATTTTGTCGTAAACATGTTTTATTAAATTTTATATGTAAATTGGTTTTGAATAATTTAAGTTTAAGATTTTGATATTTATACGCGATACTTGCCTTGTATGGCTCCATGTTAATTACTTATTTTTTGCGTACCGTATCACTTATTATATGATATATAATTACCTTAATATCCACTTTAGCGATACACAGTTTCGTCACTGATGACGCGTTTCGGGACTAAGTCCCATCCTCAGATACATAATTAATAAATTAAAATATTAAAATCACGACCATGATACTGGTCAAGTCAAAATAAATAAAATAAATTATAAATCGCATGTAATAAGTTTTGCTAACCACGGCTGGAGCTCCCGCATGCGTTCACCCGCAACCGCGATTGTCACGCGACTGGTCAAAGATTAAGACAAACTGATTGCAGTGTCGAACAGGTAATTTGACGCAAAATTTACCTGGTCATTTAATAAACTGTTTTTGGTGTTACTATCTTTTAAAGCTTTATAAATTTCAAATTCCTCCAGACTATCCATCCGTCTACCCTTTTTACAAATATGCAACGCTGTTAAATTTTCTTCGAAGTTCGTATATTTATGTCCGCTTGATATTAAATGTTGTGCAAAGTTGGACTTATTATTACTTGGCTTAGGAATATGTTCTAGAAATCTTTTATAAAAACATCTGCCAGATTGACCGATATAGAACGCATCACAATCATCACATTTTATTTTATATACGCCACATTGCTTTTTTAATGGTAATTTGTTTTTGTTTTTGAAATAATTTCCTAAATTATTATTTGTTTTAAATGATAAAATATAGTTATTATCTTTAAGAACGGGTCTTAAAATATTTGGCATAATACCTGTGAAATTAGCCGAAAGATATTTATAATTTTTGTTACTTGCTTTTATAGAGTTTGAATTTTTATTTTCTAAACGTTTCCTATGCCTATTTATTATTTTGTCAACTATTGTAGATTTATACCCGTTATTTATTGCTATTTGTTTGATAGTGCTAACCTCATTTAAGTAGTCCTCCTTTTCGAGGGGAACATTTAAAAGTCTGTTGACAAGACTGTTAAACACTGCCACTTTTTGTGTAACGGGATGATATGAATCATAGTGTATTACTGTGTCAGTACTAGTGTGTTTTCTAAAGATTTTGTATTTTAAATTATTCCCGTTGTGTAATACAGTGAGGTCTAAAAAATTGATACTTTTGTTGTTTTCGATCTCCATAGTAAATTTTAATTTGTTATGAATTTTGTTTAGGTAATTTTTAAATAATTCTATTTGTCTGGCATTCCCGTTAAAAATAATAAAGGTATCATCTACATATCTGGAGTAATGGATGATTTTACTGGCGAAATAATTATCTTTTAAAATTTTTGTATTTTCTAAATGGTTTAGATATAGGTCCGCCAGGATGCCAGAAAGTGGAGATCCCATGGCAAGTCCTTCATCCTGTTTATAATATGCATTTTCAAATGAAAAATAGTTTTGATGAAGAATGGTTTTTAGTATCATCATCAGTTGGTTATCATATGATATGAAAATACAAAAATTTTAAAAGATAATTATTTCGCCAGTAAAATCATCCATTACTCCAGATATGTAGATGATACCTTTATTATTTTTAACGGGAATGCCAGACAAATAGAATTATTTAAAAATTACCTAAACAAAATTCATAACAAATTAAAATTTACTATGGAGATCGAAAACAAAAAAAGTATCAATTTTTTAGACCTCACTGTATTACACAACGGGAATAATTTAAAATACAAAATCTTTAGAAAACACACTAGTACTGACACAGTAATACACTATGATTCATATCATCCCGTTACACAAAAAGTGGCAGTGTTTAACAGTCTTGTCAACAGACTTTTAAATGTTCCCCTCGAAAAGGAGGACTACTTAAATGAGGTTAGCACTATCAAACAAATAGCAATAAATAACGGGTATAAATCTACAATAGTTGACAAAATAATAAATAGGCATAGGAAACGTTTAGAAAATAAAAATTCAAACTCTATAAAAGCAAGTAACAAAAATTATAAATATCTTTCGGCTAATTTCACAGGTATTATGCCAAATATTTTAAGACCCGTTCTTAAAGATAATAACTATATTTTATCATTTAAAACAAATAATAATTTAGGAAATTATTTCAAAAACAAAAACAAATTACCATTAAAAAAGCAATGTGGCGTATATAAAATAAAATGTGATGATTGTGATGCGTTCTATATCGGTCAATCTGGCAGATGTTTTTATAAAAGATTTCTAGAACATATTCCTAAGCCAAGTAATAATAAGTCCAACTTTGCACAACATTTAATATCAAGCGGACATAAATATACGAACTTCGAAGAAAATTTAACAGCGTTGCATATTTGTAAAAAGGGTAGACGGATGGATAGTCTGGAGGAATTTGAAATTTATAAAGCTTTAAAAGATAGTAACACCAAAAACAGTTTATTAAATGACCAGGTAAATTTTGCGTCAAATTACCTGTTCGACACTGCAATCAGTTTGTCTTAATCTTTGACCAGTCGCGTGACAATCGCGGTTGCGGGTGAACGCATGCGGGAGCTCCAGCCGTGGTTAGCAAAACTTATTACATGCGATTTATAATTTATTTTATTTATTTTGACTTGACCAGTATCATGGTCGTGATTTTAATATTTTAATTTATTAATTATGTATCTGAGGATGGGACTTAGTCCCGAAACGCGTCATCAGTGACGAAACTGTGTATCGCTAAAGTGGATATTAAGGTAATTATATATCATATAATAAGTGATACGGTACGCAAAAAATAAGTAATTAACATGGAGCCATACAAGGCAAGTATCGCGTATAAATATCAAAATCTTAAACTTAAATTATTCAAAACCAATTTACATATAAAATTTAATAAAACATGTTTACGACAAAATTTAATCCCAAATTATGCTAAAATTAAGATTAATAATTCCTCCAAACTAGCCAGAAAAACCGAACAATATGCTAGCACGTTTAGGATCAAAGAAGAGATTAAATTTCTATATAGCAAAAAAATATCATTGAATTTGGCTATGTATAAATCTCAATTGGAATTATATAACATGGTACATCCTGCTTTGATCGATAGTATCATAGAGCAAATTAACAAATACGTTACAAATAAGATTAGACTTCACAAACATAAACAGGCAATTAAAATCAGCCAGTTAAGTAATAGTAAATATAAAGATAACATGGAACGCACGCACATTTTCTACCCTAGAGTAATAAATACAACTGACGTCACTTTAACTGACGCAGAGACAAAACTTATCAGCAAAGGTCTAAATTACAATTTTCCCCCCAACCTTAAAAATAAACATAACTTAATTAAAGAAATAATTGAAGCCGAGTCAGTGATAAAAAACATTCCTGACCCAGGTAAACAAAATGAAATAAGAGTATTAGTAAATAATAAGTTTAATAAAATCATTAAAAACAAGAACAATAAGCTTATACAAAATAAAGTTAATTACACTAAAGCACAACATGAACAACGCATAGCTATACAACTAAATAAAAAACTTTCTAATAATAATATTTACATAACCAAGGTAGATAAGGGAAATTCTATAGCCATGCTGAAACTTGACGAATACACACAAAAAGTACACAACTTTATAAATGACAACAATATTACTAAGTTGACATCCGACCCCACTAAGAAGTACACTTTAGAACTGAATAAAACAATAAATAAATGCACGCAACTATTTGATAAACGCACACAATCCTCACTAAAACCAATAAATGCTAGTGCGCCTTGTTTAAGGGGTCTTCCGAAAGTACATAAACAGAACACTCCAATTAGACCATTAGTTAATTTTACAACTGCCCCCGGTTATAAAATAGCTAAAACCTTAGTAAAAATCATCAGAGAGCACACCAACTTAGAAAATAATCGGAGTGTTAAAAGCTATAAGGATTTTATCAAAAATATAAACCACGTTACAATTCAACCAAACTACAAACTAGTATCATTCGACATAGTAGATTTATACACTAATGTGCCTATTGATGAAACTTTAACTTTACTCAGGCATAATTTAATGAATAAAGGTTCTTTAGAAATACAGAAAGTTAACCAACTGATGATGATACTAAAAACCATTCTTCATCAAAACTATTTTTCATTTGAAAATGCATATTATAAACAGGATGAAGGACTTGCCATGGGATCTCCACTTTCTGGCATCCTGGCGGACCTATATCTAAACCATTTAGAAAATACAAAAATTTTAAAAGATAATTATTTCGCCAGTAAAATCATCCATTACTCCAGATATGTAGATGATACCTTTATTATTTTTAACGGGAATGCCAGACAAATAGAATTATTTAAAAATTACCTAAACAAAATTCATAACAAATTAAAATTTACTATGGAGATCGAAAACAACAAAAGTATCAATTTTTTAGACCTCACTGTATTACACAACGGGAATAATTTAAAATACAAAATCTTTAGAAAACACACTAGTACTGACACAGTAATACACTATGATTCATATCATCCCGTTACACAAAAAGTGGCAGTGTTTAACAGTCTTGTCAACAGACTTTTAAATGTTCCCCTCGAAAAGGAGGACTACTTAAATGAGGTTAGCACTATCAAACAAATAGCAATAAATAACGGGTATAAATCTACAATAGTTGACAAAATAATAAATAGGCATAGGAAACGTTTAGAAAATAAAAATTCAAACTCTATAAAAGCAAGTAACAAAAATTATAAATATCTTTCGGCTAATTTCACAGGTATTATGCCAAATATTTTAAGACCCGTTCTTAAAGATAATAACTATATTTTATCATTTAAAACAAATAATAATTTAGGAAATTATTTCAAAAACAAAAACAAATTACCATTAAAAAAGCAATGTGGCGTATATAAAATAAAATGTGATGATTGTGATGCGTTCTATATCGGTCAATCTGGCAGATGTTTTTATAAAAGATTTCTAGAACATATTCCTAAGCCAAGTAATAATAAGTCCAACTTTGCACAACATTTAATATCAAGCGGACATAAATATACGAACTTCGAAGAAAATTTAACAGCGTTGCATATTTGTAAAAAGGGTAGACGGATGGATAGTCTGGAGGAATTTGAAATTTATAAAGCTTTAAAAGATAGTAACACCAAAAACAGTTTATTAAATGACCAGGTAAATTTTGCGTCAAATTACCTGTTCGACACTGCAATCAGTTTGTCTTAATCTTTGACCAGTCGCGTGACAATCGCGGTTGCGGGTGAACGCATGCGGGAGCTCCAGCCGTGGTTAGCAAAACTTATTACATGCGATTTATAATTTATTTTATTTATTTTGACTTGACCAGTATCATGGTCGTGATTTTAATATTTTAATTTATTAATTATGTATCTGAGGATGGGACTTAGTCCCGAAACGCGTCATCAGTGACGAAACTGTGTATCGCTAAAGTGGATATTAAGGTAATTATATATCATATAATAAGTGATACGGTACGCAAAAAATAAGTAATTAATCTTAGAATTTCTTAATTTGCTCTATTTAAACATTATTTATTAAGCACATATGGTTTGCTTGTTTGCATTCATTCTTATTGGCTTTTGAAATACATTGAACTGTTTTTACAATTTATTCATGTTGTTATACTTTTACCAAATTATTTCCTATCTGATACTTTACTTTCTATTTATATTATATTTATTAATTTGTTGTTTGTTATTTTTTATGTCATTATTAGTTTTACTCCTACTCCCATTTCTCACATATCTATTTAACTTAAATCTATTAACAAAACATAACATATAAATAACTTGATGGTCTGTATATGGTTCAGCCATGTTTCTTATCATTAAACACAATTATTATATTGCATGTCATTACTCAAAATGTTCATACTCTTCATAACATAAAAATAACTCCTTCTTTTTTTAAACACAATTATTATATGGCATGTCATTATTCAAATTGTTCATACTATTTATCTCCTAAAAATAACTCCTTCTTTTTTAAACACAGTTATTATATGGTATGTCATTATTCAAAATGTTCATACTCTTCATATCATAAAAATAACTCCTTCTTTTTTTAAACACAATTATTATAAATATCACTATAATATTGACGACTCGGAACACAAGTTTTTTATAAGTAACTTATAAAAAACTTGTGTTCTGAGTCGTCAATATTATAGTGATATTTAGTTAAGTAACGGACACGTCATGGACAACGAAATCCAAGAAGAACAATTATTATCTTGTATGTCATTAACTAAAATGATCATACCTTTCATCTTCTTATACCTTCCTTACTTATATATAAATACAAACATATTATTGTAAACTTCTGCCTTCTGGGTTTACACTCCCCTAAACATCAAACAAACAAATTACTTTTCATTTACTTAATAACATAACAATTTTGTGAGTATTGTATTGATACTCTATATTCTATATAGATAAACTTTCTATTCATAATAGGATATGTTTTTATATTTTCTTACCCTCACACCTACGCTGTTTCTTACAGTTTAACACAATTCACTTATTTTCTTAAAATTATAAGTTTTGTTTTAATATTACTACCACTTCACTGTGTATGGTTACCACTTCCTACCTATCTCTCACTCTTGGATCGGGTTTTAAAACACAGTTTTATAGTCATTTTTCTGTATTTTATGTTCTACCTTCTTCTTTCACTATAGGGTTATTAAAATTACATACATTCTATTAACAAATGTTTTCTTTCAATTACTATTGGTAGTGTACTTTTTGTTTACATACTCTATATAATACTTGTTACTAATTCTTGCTGTATTATTTGTGTTCTGGTATTGTTTGTCTACCTTTGATTATTTTATTCGTCTTTATATGTCCTATCACTGGTGTTGGTGCTTGTTCTACCTACTCACTTACCATATCTATTGGGTTATTTTGTTAAATCGCATTGTACTATCATTTTTTCAAGTTTTGTTTCGTTGCTTGCTACATTTCTCTTATCAGAGGTTACTTTTATTATTACCTTTATTTGTTTGATCGCATAGTTATGTTAACTACCCATTCCTTTATCTCTGACTCATCCCTTTTAATTCATAGTGTTAATCATTTAATATTTTATTCTTATCATGTTGCTTCATAAATTATGTTGAAGATATGTACCCTTACAATGGTTATGATGAAACAAAGTGTAACCAGGAATACAGTAAACAGTAAATGTAACTTCTAAAGGCTGCAGATAAATATGGAAAGTATCAGTGTTGACAAAAACTAATATCATGAATCTAACTTTTGTGAAACTGTGTCGATGTGAGCTAGAAGGGGTATATTTATAAAATTGTGTTCTGTTACAATTGTTAGACTGTTACGACAGTCTCTCTGATCGTCATGTGGAATAGTGGAAAACAAAATATAGACACCAATGAAGTTACTAATTACCAGCTTTAATTAATCACAAATAACAATAATCAACAAGGTACTCTTGTACAATAATTCAAGTTAAATTTGTCCACGTGCAATAATGATGTCAAGTAATAAGAGTTCCGCACTAAATATAACACAGTAGTCACTGTCCACAGTACTTCGACAAACACTAAATCTGCACTAAAGAAATCGCCCACAGTAATTGACTCACAAAGCCAGCCGCTCTTGCGTATATAGGTCGTGCTGTGGTTCCAGAATAAATTTCCATTCTTACTGCGGCATGCCAGCATAATGCATATTTGTACGTGATATCCAGAACAATCTGGAAGGTACTTTTGTGCATCCTTCACAGAGCCGGCTCGGCTAACCGAGAAAAATGTAGAACAACACTCTCCATTGTTCGAGACAGTTCCGTCATTACTATACTGTGTTCACATAAAATTTTTGTATTGTAGTATGTTAATTGTTTGTTATAGTATATTGTTGTTGAAATAAGCAGTAGACAGGTGACTTCAACAACAATTGGTTTTAATAGGAAACTAGTGGTTGTAATAGGAAAGTATATGTAGCTGAATTGATTTTGTGTATTGGTTTTCAGATCTGTGATAGAATCCGACAGTCCGCACAAGGTACTAAGCGGCGTGTTTTCGTCATTGAAACTATGGGCGGTTACTGTGGTTATTTGGCAACACTCGCTGGTAAGAATTCGCATTGTCTTTAATTCTTAGACAAATTATCTATAACATCCACTAAGTAACATCTCTCTCCTGATAGGTAATAATGCCATTACAAAAGTTGAAAATATTTTTTCCATATCCTTTGATTTTAAGCTCAGTCCAGTTTCATTTAGACTAAACTATTCATAGAACTAAACTTTGATGCAACTGGAGTGTATCTCTTTATTAATTTGTCTAAGGTTTGGCCGGAGGTGCCGATGCTGCATATATCTATGAAGAAAAGTTTTCTATAAAAGATCTGCAACAAGATGTCTATCACATGGCATCAAAAATGGCTGAAGGTGTACAGAGAGGTCTTATATTAAGGTATTAAAAATGTTGTATACATTCTTTCAAGTTACGTGCTTTATACTTTTTTCCTAAATCTTTCCATTGGTTGCTTTAGGTCAATAGAATATTTACTGTTACTATTTTCTATTACTGTTTGATAGTGTTATTTTTGTTTTAGTCTAGTCAGGTTACTATTGTCGGGTAATTGAAACAAGAATATTTTTTGTTTAGGAATGAGAAGTGTAATGATAACTACAATACAGAGTTCATATACAGATTGTACTCAGAGGAAGGAAAAGGACTTTTCAGTGCCCGAATGAATGTTCTTGGTAAATATGCTTGTAAAATGTTATTATTTAGTATAAATCTTACCATAGTACAAGTGCAGTAGACTTGCAACTATCCAGCCCGTGACTTACTTAGTAAAAACATTTGAAACATTGATTGTGTAAATCAAGTGTAGGAAAATGATTGATTTATCTTCATTTTTAATCCTAAACACCTTCTAAAATAAGTGGCTGTACCTGCAACACAATTCTGTCTACCCACAATCCTGGATATAAGAAGCAGACATAATCCAGTCCAGTGTGCTTGTGAGGTCTCGGAAAACTTTATTATATTTTATAGCCAGTGATAAGTGTCAGGAGAACAAAAAGTACTGAGATAGATAAGTTGCGAATGAGAACAGTCGGTTCATATTATTGTTAGAAAACATTCCCGGATGTGGAGGTGTTGATTTACATGTCAACTGATCATATAACTGATACTAGTAATTCACTTAATCCAGATACAGTAATTTTTTTTATAAAGTCAATAAATTGTGTTCACTATTTATGTTGATAAACAAACTTAATCGAAACAAATAAATAGAAATACTGCCAGAAACTTACCTGCGATCTTTTCTTCGCTTACTTACCTTGCATAAATTTCAATCAGAAGCCCAGAGTCGCCACGATGTTTTAGGCTATACATCGAAACCTCAACACTCTACCTTAATAAAAAATGGGACAATTTTGCAATCTGACTACCTCCCAATAATAATTTTCAGAAGAACCCGGAACGTTAGACGAATCATTCAGCACAGAACATTAGGAAGTGGTAATGACGAAATAACTACAACTAACACATTTTATCTTATGGAACCAGTAGGTTTACGATTCAACTTTCTTTTTCTTCGAACATTACCCAAAATAGAAAACAGAAACACAAATAGAAAATTTACACAAAAAAACCAAATAGAAGAAATACAATCACTCATTTTTGTGAATTGATATGATAAAACTTATGAAGATATGTTTATAAAGGCTGCCCAGTAATTGCGTACACACACTTCATTCACACATATATAAATTGTCCCCTTAATCTAGAGCGCTCTTTTACATTTATGATAATTATAATAAAAATGGGTCGCCGCCTACTTAATTTTCCGCTTCCTACTTCACCTCGTGCCGCACTGTGTACATGTCCGAATGCTTTGTCTGTTCACCACTTTTTCTTCACTTCACTTACGTCATTCTGCGATATGATTTCACTATTTTTTGAATGTTTAAGCTTTTACAATTGAAATAATTTATTTGGGACAACTGAGTCTTAGCTTGCGTCCAGCCAACGCAGCGGCAGTAGGTCGACTAACGTTACATGCGGGCGGATGTCGCTGCCTTTCCTGCTACCAAATTTCGTCACTGTTCATAGCCTTCATGTGTCAAATTGTTACTAGTGGCAACGGGAACATGGTTTATAAGTGCTCCCAAAGCGTTGACAAAATTTCACTGCCTCTGGTTACGTCACACGAATAGGCGTATTCTTGTCAAGACTTCCGTCAGCATGGGACCACGTGCTAACAAAATTAGTTACCTTCGGGCCATATTGGTTTCGTGTCTCAGCGTCGTTTGCGCACCCCACTGGTGTTTGCGCGTTTGTGTGTGTCACACGGCACCGAAATTCTTAGAATTGTATTGTGTTGTCTCATACATGCCGCATTCCATTGTACAACTACACCTCACTACCACTGTTCCTTTGTTTTATGAACTTTTCTATAACATGTGACTGGCCACAGAGATGAAGAGCAAATTTATAATTTTTAATAAAATAAAAACCCCTCCTTTTAGCCCCGTTACAATACCCCCCCAATGAGAGATCTTCTGCCGAAGCAGAAGAAATCTCATTGCTAAACCCCTAAGAGGATCGGAGAGGATATGGTGCCAACAAACCCCCATTAATCCTTAACGCATTATGGGTAAACTACCCCCCTAGCTCGGCGACTATGGCTGCACCTGAACGAGATTACTGGACTTCTCTATTTGAGATCCCAACACCATAAAATCAAACAGACATGCACCACAGCGCACCTAACCTTCTAACATACCACCCCCCAAAATCCAAACCCTTGGTCTTATACCATGCCAGATCCTCAACCGATATGTTCCCCCTTATCATGCACACTGGGCTGCCTTTAGCAAGTACTGGGCGCGTACACATATACATATGATTACATCCTAACAGAAACATTTATTTTTAAATTCAAAAATTCATCTAAGTTACTTCCTCAAAAATCCAAAAAAAAAAAAAAATCTTTTACATGAATCCATCAACTCTATTAATTTTCTTCACTACTCCTAATAATCATTCCCATCAACTAATTACTCTCTCAATACATCACTTTCATTTACAAAATATCTCCATTTATTTATTAACTCAATATATCAATCATTACTGTACGTATTTTCCCCATAGCTACTGTGTCACTATTACCTCTCAAATTCTACATTACGTTTATTCATAACAGTTTTACTTTGTTCACCTCCACTTCTAATATTAACTTGGACTGATCTAAATGTCCTAACGAAATAATCACCCAAATTCTAACATTTACCATATTCTACCTTTTAACTCTTCAAAATACAAAACTATCTCAAATACATTTCCTCATTTAAATCGAAATCTTTTAACCACATTGAGAAATCATTATATTCAAACATTAATTGTATTCCATTTTCATTATATTCAAACATTTAACTACATTGAAAAATTTGCAAATCATCTATAAGTGATATACTACAGCTGATCAGCTGATTTTCTTGGCAAGGTGAATGACCTTTCTATAGATACGTTTTAAAATTATATAAAGTGCACATGTTCATAATTCTTACCCTTAATATACTACATACAATTAATACAAATACACAAAATTACATATAAAATTCATACTTACAGTACATCACTCAACACTATCATAGACAAACAAATATAAACATCAAACACCAGTAACTCCATGTACCTTCTGAAACATTTTAACAATCATGTTATTCCACAGACTAAATACAATTTAACATTTATTTATTTGTTAATTATTATCAAATTTAAATCTCATAAAATAATTTAAATTCATCATCAAAATTCAATGATATAACATTTTAAATCAATCAAAATATTTTAAACATCTCAAATTACTTCAATTCCATCAATTATTCAAGAACACAACATATTTCAATTATTATCAAAACAATTACAATTCATTTAATTACTTTCATAATCATTCTTGTTATTTATTTAGTCTGCTCAAAATATTATTATTATTATTATTAGTACACCAGTTTCTATTACATACACACACATACTTGTTACAATACAAACACAGTTAATTTCACTAAATTTATTTACAAATCTTTTGTCATTATTTTTCAGTTTACCACACTTCATTTCCTAATTCAGCAGGGTCATATAACCATAAATTAAAATTTTTAGAATGTCCATACACTGATTTTTTAATTCAACCTCCATCATCGTGTAATAGTCTTATTTTTTTATAACACTTCTCATTCTTACTCACACTCAATTTATTATTATTAATATAATACCCCATTACCTCTATGTCATTCATTGTACCATTATACTTTATAGGATTATTTCCTTTTATTATTTCATAAACCTTGTCAATATTAGTTATTTTTGTCTAGTTTCCATCAGTATTTTTACTCAACATCAAGTCAGTTATTTTATCATCATCATCAAAATAATTATCCATCTCCATTTTACCAGGTAAGCCACTTTTTTCATCTCTCTCAATATCTAACACCTGCACCAACCTTTCATAACCTCTAAAGTAATTTTACATATTTATTTACTTTACACTTTTACACAATTTACATATTTTACACTTACCAAAATAATAACTGAACAAAATTACTTTACATACAATAACAAGATATACACACAAACAGAAGGTCTCCCGATGGGATCCCCCATATCAGGAATACTAGCAGAAATATATATACACAACATAGAACAGAACCACATAATAAACAACAACAAATACACTAACAAAATTATATACTGGCACAGGTATGTAGATGATATATTACTTTTATTCAAAGGCAACACAAGACAAGTTGAAAACTTCCACAAATACATAAACACTATACGCCAAAAATTAAAATTTACACTGGAAATTGAACAAAACAATAGTATAAATTTTCTAGACCTAACAATTAACAAAACTAACAATACACACACGTACAAAATATACAGGAAACCAACCACAACTGACATGGTTATACATAACACATCCAACCACCCAACACAACATAAACATGTGGCCTTCAACCATATGCTCCATAGACTAACTAAAATACGCTTAAATAAACAAGATTACACCGATGAACTCAACACAATAAAATACATAGCAATCAAAAACGGTTACAACCCTAATTTAATAAACACACTACACAAACGCATCAAAAACAAAAACAACAAAACACAAAATACCATCAACACACAACACAATAAATACATCACACTCACATACCACAACTCCTACACACACAAAATCGCCAACACATTCAGAAAACACAAATACAAAATAGCATACAGAACAACCAATACCATCAAAAAACACATCAATAATACAAACACAGACATAGACAAATATAACAAAACAGGTGTTTACAAATTAAATTGTAATGACTGCAATAGTTTCTACATAGGCCAGACGGGAAGATCTTTTTCATCCCGTTATTCTGAACACTTAAAAGCTTTAACCAACAACAATATACACTCCGCATTTGCCACACACATACACACAGAAAACCACAGTTACACCAACATAGACACTAATCTTGAAATTTTACATTACTTACCCAAAGGTCGAAAACTCAACAGAACTGAACAATACGAAATATATAAACACCACACAGCACAACCAAACAACATACTTAACGATCAATTACAATATAAATCACATACACTTTTTTACACAATTATACAAAAAAACAAACATTAAGTTGAATCCCCGTGCCAATCCCCTTCCTCCACGCACCACCCCCACTACACCTTCCACACAACAACCGTTACAAAATGATGGCAGTCTGTCTCAAAGCTGAAGAAGGCGAATACATATGCCGAAACGCGTTCAGAGAAAATCAGTAAGTTTCAAAAGAAAAAGTTCATTTTTAGATAAGTTAGTGCTGTGAAAGAAGAGATGAATAATCAAGACAACTACAAAAAACTTATTTGACCATTTGCCAACCCATCGTCACCCAAATGTCCTAGTGAGGATCTTTTATCCCCATAAACAACTTGTGAAAACTCTGTTTCACCTTTAACCCCATAAAAATTTGCCCCCTGTTCACCCTTTAAATTATCTCTCCATTCTTTCTCCAACTCATCAATACTAATCATTACTCCGTTACTAACACCAACTAACTTTCTACTCTTATTTTCACTATTACTTACCGTATCATTCTTAGATACCCCATTTTCAACTATATAACCATTATTCTTATTTAACATTATTTCATCATTATAATTACTTATATTAACACCAACACTTACCTTGTCTACTATTCCTTCGTTATTTTTCGTTTTTCTCAATAAGGTTATCCATCGTATCCGCCCTTTCATCTAATTGTTTATTAATCATTCGCAACATATCCATTATACGCTTATAATCAGATTCACTCATATTATCATTATTTACCTTGTAACGGTACAGAATTGAGTGCTACCCCAGTTTTAATTTAAATCAGTTTTAATTTTCAATTGTCAGCTTCCACCTGTGAGGTGCCTCAGTGCAACACAATGTTAACATAAACAACTGTCTAGACATCTTACGTAATAGCTTGCCAGCAGCAGTCTGTGTGTGTGAATCACAGTATGCAGTCTATCACCAGTGTTTGCATCAGATAGTGGCAGCAGATGGTAGTCTGCTAGTTCTACAAGTAAAACGGTGGCCTCGGGTGCAAGATAGGCCGAAATCATTATAATCGGCCTATCCCGTAAAGTGTGAACATTGTAGCAGTATTAAAATACCGTTTAATAGCAGTGGTAATAGTGTACGAGCGAAAGAAAGTCGGATGACTAGAATAATGTATATTACAATGTACATAATGTATTAACCAAAGTAATGAGTGAACATTAAAAAGACACACTAAATTCAAGACAAACAGTTACGTGAATGCGGCAGAACGACACGAGTGTACGACTAACCACAGGAACCCGCAGCGGATGGGTAATATGTACTGAAAAATTTTATTAACAGAAACCAAAACCATTCTAATCCAAGCTTAAATACAAGTTAATAGTTCTAAATTAAAACATTTTATGAATGAGATCTCTAAGGGAACAGATATAATTCGAAATTACGTACTGGTTCATAATAAGTTGTCATAGGTTAGAAATGTTTATTTTATTAATGCGTAAATTCAGTTATGTCTTAAAATAAATTCAGATTTTGTTTAATATATAACCATGTGTTTAATATTTAACCATGTTAAACTAAATTGTTCAAATTGCAATAAATTCTACATAGGCCAGACAGGACGTAGCTTCAAACAGAGATACATTGAACACACAAAAGCACTCCACACCACTACAGAATCTACCTTCGCAAACCACCTCATTGAAGCAAACCACACATATAAAAACATCGACAATAACATGAACATACTACACGTACACACAAAAGGCCGAAAACTAGACACTCTAGAACAATTAGAAATATACAAACACACAAAAACAAATAAAAACGACATCCTAAACGAACAGACACAATTCAAATCGCACGCATTATTCGAACACATCTCACCACACACACACAGCTTCGATCTTTCGAAACATTATCTCGTCGCCAACAACAAGACGAACAACGCTACTAACGACAGCCTCTGATGAAGCCTTCTATAGGTGAAAGCCGGTTTAGGCTGTAAGGTAAAACTTTACGTTTTTACTTATAAAAAACTTAGTGTTCCGAGTCGTCAATATTATAGTGATATTTAGACAATATTATGCTTACAAACATTGAGTGAATGATGAGCATTTGTCTGTTTAGGTCATATGCAACAAGGTGGCTCCCCAACACCATTCGACCGTAATATGGGAACGAAGCAAGCAGCAAAAACTGTAGAATGGATGGTGGAACAACTGAAGAGATACACAAGAGATGATGGCTCTGTATTTGCTGATACTCCAGAGTCTGCCGTTTTAATGGGTGTTGTTAGACGACAATACAGATTCACACCACTCGTTGAATTAAAGAAAGAAACTAACTTTGAGTAAGAAAATTAATTTCTCGTGTGCATGCGTGGGCCTGTGTATTCTAATGTGCATGTGTATTTGTCTTTCAAAATTATACAGTATACTAGTAACATTGATTAAATTCTTAATAAAACAAGAGAAACAGCATGTGTAAATGTTTTTTTTTTGTTTTTTTTTTCGCCATCGAAGGACCACATGCCAATTTCAATTCTTTATTCTTTGTTCTTTTCTTTTTCTCCAATATTCTTTCATCTTTTCTTTTCACTGTGTCTCTTCTTCCTGTCTTCAGTCCACTTTGAACCTGCGTTTTTCTCTCTCCTACCCTGGACTCCTTCCATTTTTAATACTTTTGCCCGAAAAACTTCTCTTTCAATTGCTTCTTCTGCGTGTATATTATTTTTTTCTAAATCCATTTGGACTTCTTTAATCCAACTTGATGTTGAATTCTTACCCCACAGATATTTGAAGATCTGCTTTGTTAACCTATTGTCATCCATTCTATATAAATGTCCAAAAAATAATAGTATTCTTTTTCTCATTGTTTCTGTTATATATTTTCTATATTTTGATATATTTCATCATTACTTCTTAATTTCCAACCTTCTGAAGTTCTTAATTTTTCCTAATAATTCGTCTTTGCAATATTTTTAGTTTGTCTAAATTACAAAATTCAATGCTAGACATTCACTTGCATATAGGCATTCTGGCTTCACTACTGTACTGTATGCCTTATTTTCACATTTTTAGTTATGCACTTTTTGTTGTAAATATTATAACCTTACATAATCAGTACATCATACTAAATGAACAACATGTCCAATATTCTTTAAGAAACAGTAAAATATCTGGTATTGTAACGGGACAAACTATTGGGGTTTATTTCTTCTTAATTAAATGTAAAATGTAATGGCCACTCCCGCTGAACAACGTTTGAATCATAAATGCTGTACAGTTTTTTTTACACCTTGCAGTCAGTGTGGTTCCAAGCCAAGCCGTACGTAGGTGTTGTTGTTGCACAAAAGCCATTAACGAATCTGGGAATGTGAAAGTTGAAAGTTAGCAGCGAAGGGGGCATATTTGCGCGTACGCGCGCATGAGTGTGACGCTGAGAACTGAGTGAGAGGCATGTACGAAACATTCCAGAGCAGAAAGGGTGATGAAAAACAACGAACGCAACGCAGTACAATCCGCCCAGTCGTAACTATGCTCTAAAACCGGCCAGTCGTAAAGAACAGTTCTGGAACAAAAATGCGGGCCCGCAGTACAACAACATGAGAAACAAAATCAAAATTTATACCAGAGTAATGTAAATGACAGTTTTTTTTATTTAATAACAGTTCGGTGAGATGGAAAAAAAACAAATTATCAGTGAAAATAAAAATGTGCGTGTTGAGCAAAGTGACGTCTTCTGGACTCAGATTCAGCTAAGTAACCTACAAGAATAAAAAACCAAAAAGTTTCAATTGGGGTTTAAATATTCAAAGTTTCAATATTCAAATTTAACTATTTTCACAATTAATGGAGAGCTCTTAAAGTAGATATGGGGTATATATGTGTGTGTGAGTGCAAGCGCTGGTTTCCGTTGCATTAGTTAAGTTATTAACTATTAAGCGAATTATTTTATACTTATATTTCCTATTTTATTTTGATTATTGCTGAACAAATTATATTCACATTAAACAAGGGATCCGTTTTATATTTATATTTTACTTGGAATACTATTGAAACAAAATGTAAGAAGGGGAGAAGGAAGAATTTATATGTAAGGTTGGGGTAAAAGGGAATGTATAAAGTTTATTTGATTGAAGAAAGATAAATTTTATGTAATAAACTAAGATTGATTTGCATACTAGAAAATGAATTATTACTTATTCCAAGCAACCATCTTGTTTTCCACTCGGCCAATTAGAAATCCTGGATACGGCGAGTAAGATAATTTAAGTTGGCAATATGACAACATGGCGGCACTAGCCGTAAGAGTACGAACATAAACAAAGCCTATTTATAAATTAAGAAATAAAGTGATATAAGTTTATGAGTTAACAATATTATTATTATTAATGATTAACAAATTCAGTAGATATCCCATTCCCCAGGTCAGAAAATGTATTATACAGAGGTATCATGCTATAAAACCTTTGTCTTAGATTATTAGTAAACTACAAAAATAAAAACTCTAGTAGTGAATAAACAGTGTAATAAAGTGGTGCTATAAAAATACAGTGTACACCAAGTGCGACATAATAAGAGAATGTGATGTTATTGTAGTTAATGAAGTTAAAGTGAAACAAAATCATAATAAATAGAACTATAGTAAAGCATAGCCTATTTATAAAAAACTTAAAAGAGTAGCAAACTATGATTAGTGATATTAGAGAGACATCAATCACAAGTTGTGATAAGGATGCAGGAATCTTGTAATAGATAATAATTAGTTAGTAGTAAGTTATTACTGTTTTATTTTTGTTAGGCCACAAAGGCAATATTTCAATGTATAAGTAGAATATTATTATATTTATTGTTCTGAAAGATCCAGGGTTAGAGAAGGAATTAATAACTGTTAATTGGAATAAATTATAAAGAGATAGTGAAAAATAAAAAACACCTAGCTACCATGGGTGAGAAATGCCTACCTTCATAAACTAATAAACTACACATCACCACCAAGTAACGAACACTAGAAACCAGTATAAAATAATTAAATCTATAAGAAAACTTAGTGAGAACGTTTCAAACTTTATTTATTTAATTAAAAACAGTAAAAATATAATCTCATTAGAACATTCACAGCGGCCATGTTTCTTGGACCGTCAGCTGTATGAATTCATGTAATCTGCGCTCTGGCATCTAAAAAACGAACTCTTTGACCTAGTCTTTAAGAATAAAATATTTTTCTTGTAAAGTATGATACTCTTGTCAAAGCATTTCTGACTTTCTTACAGCTCAAAGAATCCCAAAAAACCCTGAGATAAATAATTTATTAATTTTGTTTATAACTACAATTGAATATATCTGTCGTATGATAGAAATACATATATCGAAAGTTGTTATAATTTCGATAATAGTTGACTTGAAAATCGATGAACTGAATTTAATGGTTTCAAAAATATAAACCAATATCAGATAATAAATACCTTTTTGAGGGAATTGACTTTGTGTTATTCTTTGTAAATAGCGAATTTGTTACAGGAAACTGGTAAATAGCAGAGAAGAGTGGGCAAACTACAGCAGTCATCATAGCGTACGAGGTATAAACGGCGAACATAACCTTTAGCGTGTTGTCGCCTTGAAAACAGCTGTTGCAAAATACGCTTAATAAAACGATAACACAGTACACGAGAGAGGAACTTATTCTCTCTCTCTCTCTCTCTCTCTCTCTCTCTCTCTCTCTCTCTCTCTCTCTCTCTCTCTCCCCTCTCCCTCTCCCCTCCCTCTCTCTCTCTCTCTCTCTCTCTCTCAGCTGAACTGTAATACCTGCAGAGAATCAACCGCAAAGGAGCCCGATAGTAAATAAAAAAAAAATAAAAAATAATAATTTCATTAAACAAACAGATTGTTTATTCAACAGAAAAAACTATTCCCACAAAACAAATACGACATAATCCAGTTAACATCCAGTTAAAATAAATCAACGAAGAGAAGGTTTGATTACCACATCATTACAAATGGCTTCCATCGCGAGGCTTAATTAGGCAAGAGTTTCGAAGAGTATCAAATAGATGCAACCAACATACGTCGAAAGATTTGTTTATTACAATATCTTTAGTTATACTATATACCCTTTCCATCTTATGAATCCTTTCTTCTATAGCAGATTTTTCTAAACCATTCTGTTGAATTATTCCTCCTAGATACTTAAATTTTCGAACCCTCTCTATTCGACCAATAAAATACCCGTTTTTATTGTTTAGAGATTTTAGTTTATGTTTGAAGAGTACATTATAAAGAACGTTAATAAATTAATACAGCAAGAAATGAACTGTTTTAATTAAATGTGATTTATGCATGTGCATGTGTATATATTTGTGTATACCATTTTATCTGCTACTGTTGTGTTTTCATAGTTATAAATGTAATTTCCGCATGTGTCCACACTGAGATACTGTAATTTATGGGAATAATCAGGAATTAGGATGTAGTGTACACAGCAACATTTTTGTCTACACTATTCACCATTAGTTGCCATAAAATAAATGTAATACAACAGAAATATTTTGTATTTACCTGTGCAGAATAAATGTACACATGGTAGTGTTTCAGTAGATTAACTTGTCTGTTTAACCGACTCGCTTTTTATAAATATATTTGTATGTTTATTATATGCTTATAAATGTTGAATGATTTGAACATGTCGTGATTAAATACATGATACTTTCACAAAAATGACATTTATGAGATTACAATGATAACTACAACAACAACAATAATATTATTATTATAACTCCAACTCTTGTGTTGTCGCTGCTGTAATTATTGTTAGTAATTCTTAGACAGTAATAACTAATAAGCTCCCTGAACTGCAGAAGTTGCTAATTATTTGAACGAAATTTACTGTTACTGTCGCCGCAGATACTATGTGCACTCAAGTTTGAACCTTGATTATAAGTTAATGGTTACACTGATCTTAAATCCAATTATACCAATTCTTAGCTTATTTCATTGTGCGTTGGATGGTGGTAATCAAAATTTTGTTGTAACTTTTTGTCAGAGTTGCGCTGGTCAGAATAAGAAAAGTGACTATTCTTTTACTCGTTGTGAAGAAACCTCAACTTTAAAACAAACATACATAAAAACCGGCATCGGAAATATAGACACGTTATAGAATGGATTGTTTTTATAATACATGTGTAAAGGTAGAAGATGTTGTCTGTGTTAGAAAAATAGTCGTTATTAATTTTGTAAAACATATTTTTCTCATTACCGAATGATCGTAATAAATCATGCTTGGGCTTTTTAAAGGTCGTTAAGTTTTCGGTGTCAATTCATAAATTACAAAAAACGTAAAGTAATAATTGTATTTTATAATGATTTTTATTTGATAATGAGGTAGTGTGCGCCTGATTGATTCAAATCAAATCAATCCACATGGGGTAGTATAGTCTGAGCAGGTAAAATGAATGTGCCTGGTTTCTTTTAGTACTTTGCCCCTGTGAGTCATAATGATGTTTACCAAACTGTCATGAAAAATTTTTGATTACCACCATTCAACGCTCAATGAAATAAGCTAAAAATTGGCGTAATTTGATTTAAGATCAGTGTAACTAGAATTAAGGCTTAAACTTGAGTGCACATAGTTTCTGTGCCGACAGTAGGAAACCTCCAATGCCTAAAATGTCATTAGTTATTACAAATGTTTGCAAATTATTAGACTCAAATCTGGAATTTAAATCTAGCCCACATTTTTCAATAAAACTCTTTCCTTACCACAGTGTTTGTTTAAGTATTTAATGTGATAACTTTTATTCTTTACAATGAGTTTTATGTGTTTTTTGAGAGTGTTTCACAGTTTCTCATTATGTTTTCATCCTGAATGATATTTTATTCCTGACTTTATCTTAATAAGTCCCCAACGAAGCCTAGAATTTTTAAAAATTAAACTATTAGCTGGCCAAGGAAGATATAACATTATTTTCTACCAGAAATTGATAAGCGATCAGGCTTTGTGGCATGATGTATGAAAACAAATTCTCCATTAAGAACCTATCATTAAGTTGCGAATAAGTCACAGTTCACGAACTGTGTTCTATACTCGTCCTTCAGCTCCAAAATGTTATCGGGGTTGGTCATTTTGTTGTCTGTGCAATACACTGAGATTGAAACTTCTTATCTTTTGTTCATCATATGTATTGACAGTTCTCTTCATGAATTGAAAATATAAATTCATACGAAAATATGGCCTGAAAAGAAAAAAAAAACACATTAATGTACTAATAAAACAGAGAAAATAAGTTTACATATTATTCACTAAAAAAGCATTGGTATATACATAATATATATATATATATATATATATTTTATTTAAGTAACTCGTTAATTTATTCTATATTTTAATTTTAATGTACTCAAATTTGTTATATACATCACTGATATTGAAAGGTGTTTCTCTGTGTATGCACTTCAGCAATTTCAGTACAAAACATATAAATCGTAATATGATTTTAGTGCATTCTTTCATTATGTGTGTTTAGCATTAAAATTAACCACATATCCACAGTATTTCTTCAGTTCCTGTACCTCAAACTTATCACATGGCCTTAGCTGTTCTATCTATAGTAATAACATACATCGGAATGTCTGCAAGTATATGTTGGAATGCTCGAATGTTGACATGTTTGGGATTTGTCATTAGCGCTTATCTACATGGATTGTAGAATTAATTATATTTCTAGCATACTGGCTTTTGAGTTGAATGTGTTTAGTGGAGATTACTCTCTTACAGTAGAGCATCCTCTTTGAAGTCCAATTTATACAGTTATGTAGGCTTCGTTGTTACTTTCTTCACATTGTGTTTGTTTTCTTTGTTGCATGTTGTCTGTGTTGGGCCTTTCTGTGTACAATAATTATATTCAGAAAAGTAATTTATTAACACATAACATTTTTCATACTAATACATGTGTTTAAGTACCTTTATAATACAGTAACAACTATTATTTTTACGTAGACTTCATTTAGTATATAAATATTGTGAACCGTAGAAAAACAAGCATATATAAAAGCATTTATTATTTACATAGTTGCAACAGCACACAATATATTTATTATCATGTAATGTATTTTCATGAAACAACTGAATGTATTACACATGTGTCTGAACAGATTATTTTGTAAAAGTGTCACTACATGTATGTCAGCTTGTGTCGCATGTTTTGGAAAGAAAACAGCTGTTGGGGTCATACAACGGTGCCAGAAAGTTTCAGTCGCAGTGTTTTTGTATCGATAATGAAGAATTTGCAGGTGGTGAAGAAAAGGCCGCTGTAAAAAATGGGAGCTGTTTTGTCGCTGCATGAGTGCACGACTTTGGGGAGCATGAAGCCGACCCTCTGCGATTTTGTATTGCTAACCTAAAATGTTGTTACAGGAAGCGTATTCCAACACGTCAGTGGTGGATGCAGTTAAGGCAGTTGCTTAGAATCATATCAAATCATCCACCAATGAACTGGACGAGATCAGGTATGTCCACAGCATTTGCATATCTGCAGGTCAACGTTCAGTCCTGACTGTTCAAGTTTGAGAATGAGTTTCAGCAGTGTCGTTGTTAATAGAACTAATTAATTTTTCAGTTGGGCTGTATAATTGAGCTGGTATACTGTATAATTGTTTTGATTGTTTCATGTGACATGTAATTCATTTTGTAAAGTAAGTGAGGGTGTATTTGAACAACTGTTAACCCATAGAAGGTGGTCGAAAAAAGTGAAATTTAAAAGAATTGTAGTGAAATATCATATTGATTGCAGTTAAGTCTTAGCATTTTTGTGTACCAAGGTGTTTATATGGTAATAAAAAAATAACAAATTTCATAAGACTATAGGAGACAATATACTCAATAAAATGAAATGAAGGAAAGAAACAGAAAAAGATAGTATGGAAGAAAATCAGGTTTTTATGGGGAAAATGTTATACATGGGATATGAAATAAATAAGTTACAGACGTGTTTAAAAAAATGTAATTCAAGTTTAAAAATCAAAAACAGTTGGAATGATTAAAAATATGGACATTAAGGAGAACAAAGTGTTGAAAAAAATGGTGAATATATAACATTCATGTTTGGTTTGGTATCCAAGCCACTTGTATTGAATTAGCAGACTCATCTTTAGTAACCCGCCGTGTGACTTCAAAGTAGATTTTGTTACTACGTGTTTTGAAGCATATCCTTCATCATCAGGTATCTTCAAATAAATAAAATCATTCTTTCGAGGTCGTCACTAACTAAAAAATCCAACTCAGGATATGGGTTGTACACGGTGTTAGGTGCGCACCCACTCAAGCTCAATTTACTATTGCCTGTAAGGAGAAAGAAACATTAAAAACAAGCAATAACATGAATAACTGTTTCACAGGTTGTTAGAAAAGAACAATTTTTGAAACACGAAAAGAATGTATGAAGGAAAGAACTGTTAAGACAGTCCACTAAGGAATGGACAAGATAAGGTATCAGACCATAGTACGACCTGAAAAACTCCTCCGGGACAATATAGTTCCAAATTTGTATTTGTCTGTAGCAGTAAAATAAATAAGAGAAGAGAGCTGACCAGAAGTTGTTGTGATAATTGAAAGCCATCGTCAGATCAAGGTGTATCTAGTGGTTGATATATTAGTAGACTGTATGTCTTATTTATCCATGTGCTACAGCTACAACAAAAGTTAAAAACCATGTGAAACAGTAGAAGTGGCAGCCTACCAGCACAGCGTACTTTGATACCATTGTTCAGAAAGTGATGACTGTTGTGCTGTATTACCTGCTTGCAGTTTACTCCCTGTGATAAAGACTGAGTATTATATTCATCTTTTAGTAAAAAATTATGTTTTTTTGTACATACAGTAAGTGTCTGTTGTTTTTTAATGTAAGTTAGATATTATGAAGCAAACAGGACTTGTCTTCCACTAACTCCTGCTGTTAACAACATGTAACGGGGGGGGGGGGCACTAGTGCAGATCATTAGTGGTGGAGCAGTTAGTTATAAACATTTTTTATTTATGGAAATGCCACTTTTTTTTGCATTTACTATTATTACTATTACTATTTTTGTGTGCTTATTAACACAAAAATGTGTTTTCTGAAAGTCTGAAGTGTTGTGTGATCAGCTGTGGAAAGTTGAAGTGTTTTGTGATCAGCTGCTACCTGCAATTTTATAGAACCTCCTAAACGTCAGACTGTACTTTTCTTTTTCTGCTTAATCTATGGGATAAAGAAATGTGAGTCGATGGGTAATGCAGTTAAAATTTTGCTTTGAAATACAACCTTATTATGTCACAAGTTTCTGGGCTGTTAGGCTGTGGTGCGGACTGTCTATGTAGCCATGACGGACATGGGAAGTGGTATGGGAACAGAGACTACATGGGTACAAAGGAAAACTGTTCTGTCCTGTTGAGGCATTTCTATTTATACATATTCTAAGGTGCTGGTTGTAATTATTTGGCCGATCACATTGCTCTTCTATTTTTATCTGACCGTGTTTCAATGAGCTCTTATTTATTGAGCTCTAAGGACTCCTCTTTCTTATTTATGCTGTGGTCAGGAGTTCTCAAGTATGCATTTCAACTGTTCCACTCTGCAACTGAGCAAAGTACTGTTGAGTTGGAGACAAGACCTGGGTCTCTCCAAACTAGATAGTTAGCTTTCATTACAGCATAATTATGTTCCACTATGAGTGACTTCTGCATTTCGCCCAGTTGGCAGTTACCAACTGATGTGAGTGTTGATGTTGCATTTCATTGTGCTAATACAGGTCCACAATCCCATTTCCGAAATCCGAAAAGTTCCGAAAACCAGATGGTGACATTGATGTACCCTCTTCTCCAAGATCCTCAAGCTAGATGTCATGCATCTTAACTCCATTTATGTTGCAGGTAGCTGTAGAGTATTTAGCTTTGTTTGCCTGATGTATTGCTTAACTGCAGATACGTATTTAGATTAGTTTGAACCTGTAGCCTATATGTCCTAGATTATTTACGTTCTACATTCATTCCACTAAGTCATTTATCAGTTTGTTACTACAGCATATAAATAAACTGTAATACTGTACTGTACCTGTACTATTTATAATCTTTACATATCCCACTTAGTATGAATATTTATACATTTCTCTGCAGAAATATTAATGTGTTTGATTACGGTTCATTTGAAGTTGTGTATTATGAAGTTTTACCGAATGTTTTTCTTGAAAATATAACGTCCTTGAGAATTTATGGTCTACAATTATCCCATTATTTCATTTATCAATATATTACTCTATAAATAAACTGTAGTAGTATTTCTAGTCTTTATTTATCCCACTTAGTATGAGTATTCATACGTTTTTGCTGGAGTATTAATGTTTGACTATGGGGTGCTGCCCTAGACCCCACTGGGGGTGCTACCTTTATTCTGAAATCCGAAACACAACTGGCCCCAAGGGTTTCGCATAAGGGATTGTGGACCTGTATATACTTTTCTGCAAGAGCACAGCGCTCTTTATACCCCGCATGAGGAAAGTGGATCCCTGGTGCCCTTCACTGATCGCAGGGACTGTTGAATCTTCTGTGTTGGTAGAAAAACAGTACGCATGCCACATCACTTGAGAACTTTCTGTTGCTGTTTGTTACACTTCTGCCATAAGGTAAGCATGCTACCTGATGTTCCTCTCACACATCCATTCAGTTAGATCTATGCAATCGCATGGCTCTTCTCACCTCTGTAGCAAACTAACCATTTGACCGCAGCTTTCCATCAAAATGTCCAAGTTCCTTCGTCAAAGTATTGAAATTCACAATTGAACAAGGGTGTTTGTAATTTCTGGTCCCACGTCACTGAAGATGTCTACCATTGGTACAGACAAAACGTCTGGAACTGTACATAGACAATCTGGACCACAGCTTGTGTGTGTGTGTGTGTGTGTGTGTGTGTGTGTGTGTGTGTGTGTGTGTGTGTGTGTGTGTGTGTGTGTGTGTGTGTGTGTGTGTGTGTGTGTGTGTGTGTGTGTGTGTGTGTGTGTGTGTGTGTGTGTGTGTGTGTGTGTGTGTGTGTGTGTGTGTGTGTGTGTGTGTGTGTGTGTGTGTGTGTGTGTGTGTGTGAATCGGTTCATAACGTTATCGTACATCTTCCGATCCCTAGTCTCCATTGGTCTCGATCTAACCAAGATTCTTCTTCCAATTCCCCGTCTCCCATTGCCCGGTTGATGCCTTCTCTCCAACTCAACCTAGGTCTTCCTCTTCTCCTACGACCGTATGGTGTCCATCTCAAAATTTGCTTGGGGAGCCGATTATCCGGCATTCTTTGTATATGCAAAAAACCATCTTAGGTGTTTTGTTTTTATGTCATCGACAAGAGAGTACTGTATGCCCATTATTTCCCGCATTCTGACGTTTCTTACTTTTTCCAGTTTTGACCTCCCTGCCGCTCTTCGCCAATAATCCATTTCAGTAGCTTCCAACAACTTTTGTGTTCTTTGTATTATTGGCCATATTTCACACCCGTATGACATTATTGGTTTCACGATTGTATTGTATATTCGATGTTTATTTTGTTTTGATATTTATTGGTCCCACAATATGTTGTTCAGCAATGCTATTGATTTTCTTCCCAGGTTATTTCTTCCTCTTATCGATTTATCTAGACTACCATCTTGTGTAACTGTTGTTCCTAGATATTTATAGCTACTGCAATTTATTATTTCTTGTTCGTCTTCTAAAATTAAATTCTTCTGTTCCCCACCAATGCAATATACTCCGTTTTCTTTGTGTTTACTTCAAGGCCCCATAGCTTATATTCCTCTATAAGTTTTCATGTCATGTATTCCATGTCGTGATAGTCCACCACCATGACGGTGTCGTGATAGTTACCACAGCTTAACATTCCATAAAATTGTGACGGTCTAAACACCAGCCATGAAAGCTTAAAGTCATTTATAACTTATTGCAGTAATGCTATTTCACCAGTTCTACAGCAGCATATTTTATCATCAGGGAAAAATGAATGTAATGAATTCCAGAACACCTTTTATTTTTAAGAAATTGTGTTAGTGCCATGACAAAACTCACTGCAAACTTTCTCATATTGTAGTCAGTTGTACATGTGGAATGGAGGTCGGAATGCAGGTAGGTTTTTTAACCACTATCTTGCCTGCTGTTCTGAAATGAATAAACCATCTACAAACATATGAGTGGCCTTCATAATTGCACTACGCTTTTGAAAGATATTGTCCCGCTGTGTGCAAACTAAATAAAATTCTTCTTACTTTTGTGGTTTTCAACATTAGCCATGTGAATTTAACAGATAAAACCAGACAATGCACCTGTAAACCTGATAAGATACAATTGTAAAACTATATAGGAGATTACCAGGAAAGTACGTGCAGCAGGTTAAGAGGTTGGAACTACACTGGTTGGAAAATTCAGATTCCAGGAAGTTTCTGGGTCTCTCTCTAAATATTGAATACACTTGGTTTGAATTTAGTTTTAATTTCTAAACAATATATTAAAAATGCATCCTAATGCACAGTATTTTCACCTAGTGGCAGTAGTAATTTGTTGGTTCTGTTTCAGCGGATGGTGTCAGCTGTACGTCAGGATCGTTGTGTGTTTTATAATTTTTGTTGCAGGTTTTACTACAAAAACTACACACTACACTAACATTTGTTCACCTACATGTAGTGACACTTTTACAGTAAATCAGTTTTGTGCAAAATTCTGGTGAGCATGCCTAGAGACACTGTCGTGTGTGTGTGTGTGTGTGTGTGTGTGTGTGTGTGTGTGTGTGTGTGTGTGTGTGTGTGTGTGTGTGTGTGTGTGTGTGTGGGTGTGTGTGTGTTCAAAAGTCATGTGCACATACTTACGTGCAGTCTACAAAAAACAAAATATTTTGCGCTGAAAGTGTATTATACCCTCAGTGTGTAGAATACGTTGTCAGTAACACATTCTTGTCAGTCAAAGAAAGTGTTAGCTAAATAAGAAGTAATGCATATAACTTTGCCCCTCATTTGCATTTCTTCTATTATCTTATTTTACATTAATTGTAATCTTTATCAACATAAAATGTCTATTAGTAGGCCTCTCTGTTATAAACACTTTTGTAATAGAATGTATGAGCTTTTTTTCCTTTCAAACAAAATGTGTACTTTTTTTGTTTTTTGTTTTTATCTACAACAGATATAGCCAAAGAAAATCACATAACAAATAACAAATTATTTTCAAAACTGTTAACACTGTGGGGTAAGCATTTATAATATAATGGCATGAAGATTTTTGCCTTTGACTAACACATCAATATTAAAAAATTAATTGATATTAAAAATTTTGTTGTCACAGACATCCATTATTTGGTTAACACTTTGATGGCAATGGACGTCAAATTGATATCCTGTAGGGTCAGTGTGTTTCTATATGGTGCCATGTGCCGTGTGTACAAATATGTCCGTCCTGTAGGGTCACTGTGTTTCTATATGGTGCCATGTGCCGTGTGTACAAATATGTCCTTGGAGCTGTTTTAAAACAACACCTGTTCATATAGTACTCAAATCATTCCGCTAGGTTGCATTTGTATTCACTTTTGTAACAGCAGCTGTTAACTCAACATGTGTTCCTTATAAAATACCATGTATTTAGAGCAATGTTTTAAATTCGTTCATTTAAAAACATTGCAGAAATATAACCTTATAAAATTGACTGTAGTAGAAACATTAGGATATTGTTTAATGTGTTAACAACAAATAATAGTAACAGTGTGAGTTTTTAATAACTACGTGTTCCTTGGCCAATTTTCTATTTGTCCCAAAATATCTTTTTTTTAAAGCAGTTACAGGCAACTTTGACACCTAAATGACACAACATTTTAAACAAGACATTTAGGTCTTTATAAAAATATAGGTAAGACGTATTTGTATTGTATGGTTTAGAAGCTTCAACATTTTAAATGAATGCAAAAAAAGCCAGCTTGGGTTGAAGGATGGCTATTACATAAAATAAAATGTAAAAACATTAAATGAACTGTTCACTCCCTTACAGTTCTAACAGTCATGGATTCTGTATATTAATGTGGATTTAAGTAGAAATGATGTTTTACAAGTGTGATTGACTAAATGACCTATAGTATTGTTGTATGTAGTACAGTGTACGAATGAAATTGAATGTTGTTTTTTCATTATATTTTTTTTAATGTAATCTTTTTCGAAGTATAGATCACGTCAACCAGAATTTCATTGTAGTTGTCTTGTTTGTTCATCGTCTTCTTTCACTGCACTACACTTTATAATAAAGAATTTCATTATCGGAACAGAAACTTTGAAATTGAAATTAATTGATGGTCTCCACCATCTTCAGGTCTTACACATTGTTTAAGACCTGAAGATGGTGGAGATACCGAAAGGCCTCGTTAAGAATGAAGTATTTAGCAGTGTGGAAATAAGTAGTGACAAAGTTGGTATATTATTACAGGTGAATGTTCTACTTACTATTCCCACTGGTCATTTACAGTGATGTATATTTTACATAAATAGCGTGTTTTTGCATGGTGCATAAAAAGAATCTTTGTAACTTAAACAAATTCCCACTGAAATATAGATTAATATATACAAAAATATACAAAAACAGAAACTTCCATTTTACTATATTAAAATATAGTTTCAACATGAAACTTTCTCTCTTGTTGGACCATATATAATGCAGCTTATTTAGTTCATTTTGCCTTTGGTCAAGTAGTCTGTATCCATATATCACACCTGTTCTTTTAATTACCCCCCTCCAGGTGTTCATGATCCTTTGTTTTTTTTCCATCTAAGAACCACATGCCAATTTCAATTTTTTATTCTTTGTTCTTTTCTTTTTCTCCAATATTCTTTCATCTTTTCACTGTGTCACTTCTTCCTGTCTTCAGTCCACTTTGAACCTGCGTTTTTCTCTCTCCTATCCTGAACTCCTTCCATTTTTAACACTTTTGTCCGATAAACTTCTCTTTCAATTGCTTCTTCTGAGTGTATATAATTTTTTTTCTAAATCCTTTTGAACTTCTTTAATCCAACTTGATGTTGACTTCTTCCCCCACAAATATTTGAAGATCTGCTTTGTTAACCTATTGTCGTCCATTCTATATAAATGTCCAAAAAATAATAGTCTTCGTGTTTTTTTTTTAAATTATTCTTGTTTGAAATTAGAACTGTACTGATACAGTTTTTTTTTCAATTGCAGCCAACGGATCCCTAAGCATCAGTGGTGGTTAAAACTGAGGCCTCTGTTGAGAATTCTCGCCAAACATGACAGCGCATATGAAGAGGAAGGAATGTACATGACAGTTGAGGAAGGTGGAGAGGCGGATTCATTAGTTGTTTAAACCTAGCACCAGTATTTTACCAGTAATAATGCAACAATTATTATAACTTTCAAGTAGATAATTAATTAATTAATGACAACTGTACTAGACGCAGTATTTATTATCCATAACAAGTGTATAAATAATGATTTGTTTAAAATTTCTATTTCTTTTTTTTAGTAAATAATTATCTGTAAATGACAAGAAAAACTGAATGACTGTTATGAGTTTCAATAATAAAATGTAAGTACAAAAGTAAAAAACATTTTGTACACATAAGATAAATTATTAAATAATTTATTTGCATTTTTAAAAATAAACAAATTTATTTTTTAATTTTATACAATAAGCATTGCAAACAATATTTAATATAAGAAGAACTGTTTGATTTTTTTTATAAGAACAAATGGTGCATTAGCTAGAAAAGCACTGCACAGACAATAGGTTTTGATATTTTTAATGAATTATTACTGTTATCATATTTAAAACAGAAGTTTATACACCCTTTTAAATGATATGATAGATTTTTGATGTCCCATATACAATATACATTTTTTGTAAAACGGCCACGCATACCAGAAAACATGCTGTCTTATTATCATTGGAATATTAAGTAAATGATAAAATGTCAACATTGCCTTTATAAAAACATCTAAAGGTAAACTTTTTTTTTTATTGCAGCAAGTTGTTGAGAACAAAAATTATCATCGCTATCCGTACAGATATTGTTTAATCAACTAAACGCTATGCAATTCACCGTCTGTGGCTTAAGTAAATGTCTATACAATTGAGATGTTTCGGGACACTTGTCCCATCTTCAGAATATTTAAAAAAGTCTCTTCATACCATCATACGATGCCACAGTCGTCAATATATTAAAAATATTAAAATCCACATAACACAAAACACAATTACACTACACAAAGTACGCACACAACAATTTTCGGTGTACACCGCACGGTAACCGACAGCGCACTGGTTCATATTTGACTCATGTCGCGACAATATCGCAACACAGTATCATACAGGACATTAGATTTAAAGTTCAGCTGATCATTTAAAACATGTGGCCTGGTAACAGGATTATTATATGCTCTATATATTTCAAACTCTTCAAGGGCGTTCATGTAACGTCCTTTATTACAAAAGTGAAGATGTATCAAGTTGGTATGAAAATTAGTATAGTTGTGATTTTCATCAATAAGATGTTTAGCGAATTTAGATTTTACATTTTCTGCGTTATGAAAATAAGTGGGTGGCTTATGTTCAACAAACCTCTTGAGAAAACCACGGCCCGTTTGGCCCACATAAAAAGCATCACAACTATTACATATTAATTTATAGATCCCTGTTTTCTTTTCAAGGACGGTTGGTTCCCGAGTACGAAGGCTATTTAAAATGTTATTTGTAGTCTTATATGTGACAACAACGTTTGACTTGTTTAAAACAGAAGACAGAATTCTAGGTAGAAAGCTCATGTATGGTATAGAAATGTATTTATACACACTGTCCCCAGGTGCCCTTAGCGTGTTTGCGTTTTTTTGTCACATATGTTTTTTAAGGATATTATTTACTACTGCTTTTTTATAGCCATTGGTGACCACAATGTGTTTAATTGTATTTAGTTCGTCTTGATAATCCTTGTCACTGAGGGGCAATGATAAGAGGCGGTTAACCATGCTGTGGAAAGCAGCCATTTTCTGCGATACCGGATGATAAGATGTGGCATGTATTACAGTGTCAGTTGTAGTGGGTTTCCTGTAAATATTAAACTCCAATTTATTAATGTTTCTGGTGACCGTCAAATCAAGAAAATTTAATTTTCCACTGTCCTCGTGCTCCAGTGTAAACTGTATATTGTTATTAATACTGTTTAAATATGTGTGTAGCCTATCTATTTGTCTATGTGTGCCTTTATAGATCAAAAAGGTGTCGTCAACATACCGGCCATAAAATATTATGTTATCATTGTACACACTATTGGAAAAAATAAAGGAGTTTTCGAAATGGTTTAAGTACACTTCAGCAAGGAGGCCAGAGAGTGGAGAACCCATTGCCACACCATCATGTTGGCTAAAGAATTGCTTGTCATGCGTGAAATAATTCTGGTTAAGAATCACCTCCAAAAGATCCATCAATTCATTACATTACTTTATTACATTTTAATATGACATTCTTGTTATGCTCCCATTCACATAAGATACCCCTCCCCTTTTCTCTACATATTCTGTATCTTTACTTTTCAGCCCTGCTACGGTCCATTATCGGACATCATTTAAACACATTTTGAAATGCAGCTTAGATAATTATGATAACCTATATCTACTTATTATGATTAACTTAAATATATTGTATAAGGAAACCCAGTACCTGCTCATTTATTCTCTTTCACACATTTTAACCCCCCTATTTTGATTTAGCGCTTTTTTAAAATGGTTATATTAATTAATTGATTTTGAAGCAGTTACTTTCCTGTTGCTGTATCCTACACGTGGTGTCAACACTCCCGAATTTTGTTTTGTGATCACATTATCTGCCGAAAGATGTTTTCGCAGGTTGAATTTCGTTCACTGAAGATTGTTACTGTTTCACTGTTTTAAAGTTGCTTTAGATTATTTGCTTTGTAGTTTAATCACATTATTACCACTTTTATTAATTTTTGGCCCGCGAGCCTTTTACAATAAACCGGCCGGTTCCACGAGGTGACGCTAAGTAAAGTTTTTCAAGATGACCAAAGCCCTCCTTGAGCGTGGCTACTTGGCTCATGATAGGCTTGGCGAGCGTCACATGATATCTCATTAGTTAATGATAATTGCTGTAGACTCGCGCTCGCCAACTAGCGAAAATGTACATGACGTTCACTCTGTTCGCGCGGGCATAAGCGCACTCTTACACATTCCAATGCTTCAGGATTTGTCGTATGTGGTCTGGCTTACAACTGGGTGTTCCAAAAGTACCCACTGCTTGTTAAACTGAAACTCTGTCTGTGCGATTTCCCGTTATTACCTTGATAAAATAATAAAACAAATTCCCTTAATTCTTACCGTTACAACCCAATTTTTATGTTGTGATGAAATGAACTCGAAGAAATTTTCATAGAGTGAAGAAAGCCTACAGAGGAGAAACGTTTGCTTTAGACAACAGGTGGCTATTTGTGGTGAATAGTTTGGCTTATGAAAAGTGAAATTTTATAAAAAGAAGAAGAATTATAATTAATGTTTTCCACCATGTCACATATAATACTCAATTTATCACTATGTATTCCCTCCAACATTATTCGCCATAATAACCCTTTTATAATTTATGAAATGTTGTATGTACATAAGAAACGTTTATAAAATAATATAACAGATTATTAGCATTTGAAGGTAATTTGTTTGTAATTATTTACTCCATTATGTGTAGTCATGATTGTACTGCATTAGTAAGCTCCCTGAGCTGCAGAACTCGCTCACTATTTTGAACAAAGTACATTTATTATTACACAAATTTCGATATTACTTAGTGTTCATTTATAGAAAAAATTATAAAAATCCTGATTACTCTACAATTTCTTTAGTAACATAATAATTGTGGAGCACACAGTCATGCAATAAACACTAAAAATTTTGATTTGGGTTACAATTCCTTTTAGTCTGACACCCTGCTTGATTTTAACAAATTTTTGGGCCCTGGGTCCCAAAATTTTGAAATTACCAAAGCATAACACTACAGTTAGATGTTAAGATATATAATTAAATTATCTTTAATTAGGTACTTCACATGAATTTTTGCAGTTCTATCAAAATTTTCAATCTGTTTTTGGGCTCTGATGTCCAAAAAATTTTGAGATTTTTCAAATTAAACATTATGTACAGATTATGGATAAAATCCCCTTTAATTTGATATCCTACATGGGCTTTGGCAATTTTTCCACAATTTTGACACTCTCCCATTTTTGCCTCCTACCCCCATATTTTTTTGGGGATCAGTCTCATAAGCGATAGGGTTCTGTAGGGTAAAAGTATGAAGAACACACTTGCCAAGTTTTATGAAAATTGGTTGGTGCCTTCAAAGGTTATCGTGGGACATACCCCAAATAGACAGACAAATGCCAAACAGTCAAGTTAAAACTGAGAACTCGCTTCGCTTGTTCAATTAAATATGCAGGTATCCTATTTAAAATTGGCAAGGAAATGAAACATCACTTTATCACTACAATTTGGAGATAAGAAAAACTAAATAAATTCTCTGGCCCCATCTTAACCAAGATGCACCCACTTTTCTTGACAAACGTATTTGAAGATAAAATTCGCCATATAAAGAAACAAAGAGCTAAGACAAAAAAATTGTTGAAGTGTTCAAGAGAAAATATTTGAAGAAATTAGTGAGGAAAAACATGTCTTTATCAGCCAAGCTGCAGCCTTTAGATACGCGTGACACGATATGATCAAAATGATAGCAGTCAGAATTAAAATGTTTATTTCAACTCAGCAAAATAATTATCACAGAAAGTTATTGTAATTTCTTTATGTTTATGAAACCTGAATATATCGCTTGTAAAAGGATAAAGCCATATTAATAAACAGTTTATTGTGTTTTGATAAATATGCTTTTTATCACCATTGTACTACAAAAAAAATGCAAGTAAACTTGACATTCATCATGTATTGAAAGTAGGAAATATGTGAAGGATTGTGTTACGCTTACTTCCTTGTTGGTGTTATATAATTAAATTGCTTACTTTCTTTTTTTTTGTGAGTGTATAAATATACATGTAAAACATTGTATTGTTTACAATACAGCTGCTAATAAATATCTCAGGAATGTTTTTGGATTAGTTTTTCTTTTAAAATCATTGTTTAATCATGTGCACGTACAAACACAAAATAATAAATGATTCACTACACAGACTAAAACATGATACATATAAAGTAATTGTATGTAAAACGCTGCCAGGCTAAATTAAATTAGCTTTTAATATGTAAAATAATAATAATTGATGTTATCATAAGTAAATATATTAGCAATATTTGCCTCATGTTTATTTGTTGTTTTTATTTAGGAAGTAACACCATTTCATCATAGTGACTACTTGTGAAGTGTTAATTGCATAATAAACTGGTGTTTTTTTTTTCAGTAGTTGTAAGGTTTTGAACTGTATTTAACATCCTGTATTGTATACATTTTATGTTAATTATATTTAATGCAATACTTTTTTATATAATAAAAATTTTATTAAAACTTGAAACATAATTATTGAAACAAAATTTTTTGTTCCATTGCTTTTATTGTTATAAATTTTACCATTGTTATGCAATGTTTTGTTTTAATGTAGAAAAAAAAACATGACCCTAAGCTGTTAAAATGTGATCTGTTGTTATGAGCTTTTAATTTATTATCTTATTTTTGAAGAGTCAGACTCTGAAACTGTTCTGTTTCCTTTTTTTTATTAGAAATTGTGATTGTAATTGATATTTGTGCTGTTAAGTTATATTTTTGTTGATGTATATTTTAAAATTACTGTTTATAATAAATTAAATCTGATTCTGTCAGATTTATTTGGTGACTATACCAGTATCCATAATCATCATTCTGTTCACATTACATATCCAAGATCATCTGATTTGTTGAGGTTTCCAAAAGTTGTAATATCTCAAAACTGGGAAATTAAACATTAAATGTTATATAACAAGTACCCCTCCTATCAGTAGACTGACATAAGAGAGTGAGAAAATGTAGAATTGCAGTATTGTTAAACTGATGAGTGGAAATAAAAAGACAGTTTTAGTTAAATGTATTTTATAAACTTTGTGTGTGTGTGTGTGTGTGTGTGTGTGTGTGTGTGTGTGTGTGTGTGTGTGTGTGTGTGTGTGTGTGTGCGTACACGCACGTGTGCCTATACCACTCTCAGTTGTGCATAAAAATGAATTCCTCAGCTGTGGGATCAAGTGTTGGAAGGTTTTGTGAAGTTTGGCCATAAACAGGCATGATTTTAAAAACATTTGTGTTAAAGATCCATGCTTTTTGGTATCCAGGCCACTTATATGTATATGAATAGTAAAATAGTTTTACCTTTTTCTTTTCCGTCTGGTGGCCTTTGTCCTTTATGAATATCTACACGTTTCAGGACATATGGCCCATCATCAAGAATATCCCTTGGTGAAGTTCGTCAATTATTAAAATATTAAAAACAACTTTATATACAATTTTACACACATCACAACAAATATAAATATAAACACAAAAAATATATAAAAATCCCAAACATGAGAACACAAGCGATATCGCTGGTGCGCACCACGAAATACTATAGTCGACTATAGTAGTGAGCAGTCGACTATAGTATTTCATGGTGCGCACCAGCGATATTGTGTGTGTTCTCACATTTGGGATTTTTATATATTTTTTGTGTTTATATTTATATTTGTTGTGATGTGTGTAAAATTGTATATAAAGTTGTTTTTAATATTTTAATAATTGACGAACTTCACCAAGGGATATTCTTGATGATAGGACATATGTCCCGAAACGCATAGATATTCATAAAGGATAAAGGCCACCAGATGGAAAAGAAAAAGGTAAAACTATTTTACTACTTATATTTGTGTTAACATTTTGACAGAATTTATTGTTACTGTCAGGACTTGTAATACTGGTAATATAGAAATAATTAAAACACATTTCATTAATTTTTTTTTATGAACTGTGCGCATATATGTTTTGTAAAGAATAGTAAAAATTATATTTATTATTATTCTATATTAATAAGATACTCCACAAGATTCAAAATTAGAAAGGCTGATGATGGGATCACTAAGGATCCCGAAACATATTCCAAATAAGGGAAAAATAACATCTTGAGGTAAAGTAAATATATTATATACATCAAGAAATAGACTGTAGCAAAACGTGTTTGAATTAATAAGATATTATATTCCATAAATAATAATAATAATAGTAATATTATTGCCAACATTTTTTTTTAAACTTATGGCACTTATATTTACCCATTAACAGCTAATTTAATTAGTCTCTATCAAAAAACATTGAAAAACAGTGAAATTCTGAACATGTTTGTCAGTTGGCACTATTATAACTTGGATATATTTATTAGTCTAATCAGTATCAATGTCATTGTCACTGTTTCCTCCCCCTTTTTCCACCACTGGTTATTTTTGTGATTCATCTGTGTATAAGGAAAGCCAATATAGGACGTAAATAACTAGTACAAAAATAAAATACTCATGAAAAGACACAACTCAGTTAGGTTATGTGTACGAAGTTATATCATTGTTTCATCATCAGAAGATTCATCAGGTTCGTAAGTACATTCTTATCCACATAATCAACTTTGGAATTAAATTGATAGGAATTTTCATCATATATTGATTCGTCAAGTACAAAATCACGTGTATTTGACATTTTGTTTGCATTAGAAACACGATGCGCCTAGAACATGCAACAGCTGAACCCAAACACTGATTACTTCATTGGTTTGAACTTAACATAAGGCTATGTAACGAATTAATTAGCCTCACACTACAGACTTTGATCGGACAGTGTACGAGTAAGTGCTTTAAACACATGAAAACCGAGTCCCCATACAGCAAACAGTCATGGTCTGTTGTGGCATTTGGTGCTGCCTGTATTACATTTGGGCATGGTGTTGATAGTGTTAAGTAGAAAAACACAAATGCATGTACAATTTTAAATACAGTAGAACATCGATTATCCGAACCTCGGGACGAGGGCCCATTTGGGTAATCAGTATTTTGGAAAATAGATTGTAAATTGAAAACGTTATTTCTCTTTACAAAACAAATGTTTTTATTACAAAATCATTTCTAATATACCATTATATAATTACAGCAACCTGTATACTGTACTGTAATGTATTACTAAGGCTAAAAATCATTGAATTAAAACTGAGTGTAATTAATTAAAAATTAAAAAATGTGTTATGTTCAATAAATATCCAATAAAGCTACACATGACCAATACATTACTCTACAGTACAGTACATAATTGTACTTTTTATTGGATTCGGATAATAGGTCATTCGGGTAATGGATGTGCAGATAATCGATGTTCTACTGTAGTTAGACTTTTCTTCTAAAGATGAAACACAAAATTGGTTAAAGTTTTAAAAAAAAAGTCTGTCTTATATTTAAAAAATTGATCTTTTCTCCAGAGTGAATATAAGTCGCACCCTGGTTTGCCCTCCTTGTTTTAATTTGTAGACTGATAATCTTAACAATTTCCTCAAATATAATCATTGGCAATTTATAATACATACATGAAACTTCTCATTGTGTTCCATTAATTCTTTAGTGGTTATAAACAATCGGATATCATTATATCTCAGAATATCGTGAAACGGTTCATCCAGTATCATTTCATTTTTCTTCTTAACTGTAAGTACATGTGAAACAATACGTCTTCTTCATTACTAGATGATGGCATTCTGTAAACTGGAATTTTTACTTGTGTTAAAGTCTTATGACAGTGCCGAATACATACTGCACCAAGAGAGAATTCCGTGCTCTCTGACATCGATACAACACATGCCGTACTATGAACTGCTACCACATCGACCTGTGAGAGACTGGCCATACTGTCGTCAGGTGTTCAGCAGAAATAGTGAATGTAATGTTAATTAAAAAACCACTTTTTACTCAAGTAAACATATAAACCATTGATTGAATTCACTGCTTTTTAATTGTTTTAATCACTTTTAATATTGAATTAGTAATAAGCATTAGTGTGTTTGAATTTACGAAACAGTGAGCTACTAGAACAGCTAATTAATTGTGTCATAAAATCATCCTTATGCGGATTTTAACATTTTGTAAATATTTATTTTTTATTTGGTATAGTAATAGTAATGAATTGCTATGAACATGTCTGCATAAGTTTGGTTCTGTAGTACAGTACTATTATGGCATTATGAATTGAAGGTATATGTACAGTAGTTTTTGTACCAATCTTCTCTTGTAAACTACTGTATTATGTATTCTTTGAGCCATGTGCATGTGTATTTGTGTTTCAATGTGATCCTGTAACAGCACAGATTGGTGATTTTATTGACTGCAATGTATATATGTTTTTAAACCTATTGTGTTTATGTGTTATGACCGTGGTATCTTCATATTAATGTCTACATGTTGCAGTTTTTTTGCAGTACTGAAATATACAATTTTTAATCAGGATACATAAAACTGTACGTTTGGCCAAGTAGTAAAGTTTAAAGCAAGTAGTAAAGTACTCACACACCAGTGGCGGCTCGTCCATAAGGTTCAATGGTTCAGCGAACCCCCTAAATAATTTAAATATGTGTAAGGATTTGTTGAGATGATGGTTTCCTATTTAAATAACAAGATTTGCGGGATTAATCTTGTTGACTGAACAGTAATGGATTTGCGTAATAAGCGAATTGTTCACTACTATTACTTTGAGGTGCAAAGTAGCTCTCAGCACCTCATGGACTGTGTAGACAGCTTTGGAGGCGGAAATCAGTATATGCAAAATTACATTCGACAGTCACTAATTCCGAGTCTTAGCGATAGAGACGAATAGTTCCGACAAGGGCCGAACAGCACTGCCTGGGAATTTTAATATTTTCATAATACTGCCATTCACCATTATTATGATTTTTACCACATGATTTGTCCATTTACCATCAGTTTTGTGTCAGATTTCTCTATTTCATTTAAATAACAATGAAATGAATGCAATGAAAATGTGTGTAGTAAAGTCTTAAAATCAAATAAAATAGTGAAGTAATTGTATTCTGAAAATAAAGTGTGTTTAATGTAGTCATTAAATAATTGTGTTAACATTAAACTGATAGAAGATCGAAGCATGTATAAACCTTCAAAGTGTTTGCTGGTATTTTTGTGTGTTAAGTGTTCAGATATTTATTTTTGTGTTCAATTTGTTGATTTGGTAAAATGAATAGTATTCAGTCTATTTTAAAAACAAATTTTTCTTCTCTCTCTCTCTCTCTCTCTCTCTCTCTCTCTCTCTCTCTCTCTCTCTCTCTCTCTCTCTCTCTCTCTCTCTCTCTCAAAGATAAATGCAAAATTAAGGAACTCGGTAGGCAGCTTCCAGTTTAGAATAATTTACAAAGAGCATAAACACAACTTAATATTAGGCCTACTAAAAGTTGTCAATAGTTATGTCTTCATGTTGAGACCCACCCCATGCGTTATTTGGAATGGGATAATTGCTCTTATCTTAGTAGAAACATTCAGACATTGAACCCCCAACTGTCAGAACCACGAGCCGCTACTGTTTGCAACGTTGGGATAGCGTTGATATGTTCTCCAAGACTATCTGCAGCAGTCTGCAAATAAACCAGATCAATAAGGAAATATGTCATCACATCATGTGTTGCATCAGATATTTCTTATCTTGGGTAGGGCCAAGACAGAAGACCGCCCAAACAAGAGCTTCTCAACCCATATCCTGGAATCCAGGCACCTAAAAATGCATTTGAATGTCACAATAGTTGACAATAAATCATTATATAATGCAATCTCTGAATCAGTTTTCGCACATCTTTTCATTATCATAAAATCTATTTAGTGCAATCTGGGAGTGTACAGATTGTAGAAAAAGTAAATACTCAATAAAAAAAGAATATAGAAAGTAATGTAATCACATTAATCTAATTAGAATTAACATACTAAATAAGAATATATTAGTGGAATTATAACGCAAGCATTGTGTGCAATTAATATATTAATTTGTTTTAATTCACTATTAATATTTGTGGATATTATAATTAAATCTTATTAACATAAAAATAATAGTTATAATACAAAGGTACTGTATCCCAAATATAAAAAATATCAGTATGAGGAACCATACATGACTTCCATGTTCTAAGATTTATATTTACAATCATTTACTTCAATTTGGTTCGATAATTTCTAACAAGTTAGGTGTGTTACTTGTAAATTGAGTTTTATGTTTGACAAATTGAAATGAAATATTTCCATAAAAACTACTTTGTTGCCGATAACATAGTACACGTATAAAATATTTTCCCCTCCCCTTCAACTATCATTTTCATTTATAGAAAATTACCCCTTCCCTTCAACTACCCTTTTTATTTATAGATATTTCATCTACCTTTCTACAGTGGATTATTATGACCTTTTCAGGATACTTTATTTATCAAAATTAAGTTCTTTACTCTTGTTTAAACATAAATCGTTGCAGATAACTACCCCTTCACCTTAACCGATCTTCGTCAAAATCAATAGTCCTCTAAAATTCAGGCATGTATGCAAAATATTATTTGATTCTGTTTGAATTTCCGGCAGTTATCGTTTGCGATAGAAAAAATTCTACACATAGACAGACAGACACACAGACACTTTTCAAAAAATTACTTTCAGGGTAGTACATGTTTGAGGGTAGTACAATCAGAATCAGCCCTTATCTCGAACACGATTTTTTTCGCCATCACCATACTTCCATTTCCTTATGGAACATGGAAGTAAAAATTGTTTTGAACTCAAAATGTTTTATACTTTCAGCAGCTTTCTTGAAACACTGGATAAGGCGCTCTAAGATCATTTTCTTGTAATGTTTCAGGTCAAATAAAACATGGAACAACTAATTTTGTCCTATAATTTATCTTCCAGAACATTTATGGAAGTTAATTTATTTTTCATATTACATTGTTATTACTTCAGAACAGGAATATGGATTAAATTTTTACCTGGCCATAACTAGAAAACGAAACATTCATGGACCTATATGGTCCATTTTTCCCTTACTTTTAGCTCTAGAATAACCTCATGAAATAGTTTCCTTTCCTTCTGTATATTTGAAATAAGTTTCATTACTCTTTGTGTAAAACACACATACTCATGCAGGAACACATAAATATTAATTATTGCTTATCTGCATATTACTTGCTACTGTATATTGCATAACTTTGGATACTGGAGCATAGACAACCACCAGAAATGGCATATGTATGAATTCCATTTTATTACACCACAGCTTAGCTGCTTTCTTAATGACAATTTTAGAATTTTTTTTTTGTAGACATTTTAATCATATAAGAAAAATAAAAAGTGACTTTTTATTCAATTTCCTTGGAGAAACCATTACTTTATAATTCTGCCAAATGAAAACACTATTGGATCATTATGATTACATTGAGGGTTCCAAGGTAAGCTTTTTATCTGTATTAAAAAAAGTCGCATTATCGTTTTTGAAAAACAAATTTTCTCGCCATAGGTAATTGTTTTAATTGTATTCATTTCTGTGTGTGTGTGTGTGTGTTTAACTTCTTTAAAAACCATCGTGTGTGAATTTTATATTGATTAATGCTTGTTAGTGAAATGTTCTGCACAGAGGTGTTAAAGTCCACACAGAGTCGCTGACCAGTAAACCTTCCAGAATTTTTGAGTCCACTTAGTATTCAACTATAAATATTTGACTTGAATGCAGATGGTAATTCTATGAAATAAAAAATCCTTGTCATTTTTAATTAAGGTGTAAATTTTTATAGGTTTTAAGCAGAGGATTGTTGCTGTCAAATCTTGGCTACTTTCATTACTACTAACGTCACTTGTTTTAGAGTTGAAAATAAACATGTTAGTTAATAAACATAGGTAGGGCATTATTTTTAGCATTTGAATACCAGGAAAACATGACTGATAATGAAGAAGACATTCAAAACAGACCATTTGAAGCATAGGACAGGTCAATTTTTGGTTCTTTCAGTAGAAAGTTAGGAATCCTCTTTATTTATACTAGAAATGCATATTCATATCCAATAAATCTCTCATATCCAGTAAGATATTTGAGATTGTCAAATAATATAAAAAATCTTAAAATATAATTTTGTTAACTGTGAATCTGTGTTTGTGTAAATAATTTTGACTGTACAGATGAAATAGTGTGTGCAAATAGTAATGGCGACAGAGAAGGTAGTCCAGGAAGTGGGGTGTGCAGTGACACACCATCCATACCACTGTTCTGAATACAAAATAATTGGTCTAAAAACGTGTCAAAGCTATCCTTGTGCAATTAGATCGTTTGACACAGTGCAACCAGAGAGCTGCTTTATAATTATTTTAGCCGTACACACTATATACTTTGTAATTAGTATTATTATATTTCTTTGTTTAATTTGCACGTCCTTAAATTTACTTAAAACAAAATTACAGGGACCAAATTGTACCATTAAATTAATGAAGAGAGGGAGACAGTCTTTCTGAATTTGATTAAAAATGACAAATGGATTGAACTATGGTGAAAAAACAACTGTGAAATGGATTACAAGGAACTGTGGTGTGATCCTAATGGTCCCAGGAAGCTGCAGAAAACATAAGGTAGGACACAGGTGTAAATTCAATAATGGACACTTTTATCCATGAAGAATTGGAAGGCAGCTGGTTTGGATGGGATAACTGCTGGAATATTCTAGTACATTATTTAAGTTAGACTGCTACAGTTACTGGATGAGGTGCATGATCTCAGTTGAATGCAGAGTAGGCAAGGTTATTTCTGTTTTGTAACGATGTGATGGAACTGAAATGACGTATTGTCTTCAAAAATGTTGATTATGAAAATCGGGGTATTTCATTTGGAGACACACCTTGCCTTCTTTTATTATATGAAACCATAAAGTAAACATCCGTTCTACGGGACATAATACATACAGAGCAGATATCACTTGATTGTGACATCACCTATGATCTAGATCAGGGGTCTCCAAACTTTTTCACTTGAGGGCCGAATTGAAAAATCTTGGAAGACGTGGGCCAACAATATATATAATGTGTGTGTGTATTGTAAACTAATTTTTTTTTAAGACGAGTTTTCCGGGCTGTTTGGCCGTGGTCTACGGTTTAATGACAAACCAAATGTTTCAACAGCACCACTGGCTGCCATCATCAGTGGAATTTAAAGAAATCCAAGACCTCCTGAACGTAGGTTGTTCTCGTCACGCCCACAGTTCTGGCTTTTGTGTCGAGATGCCAGGATACTGGTGTTATCCCCCAGTTTCTGAAATTAAAAAATAACATCTTTACACCGCAAGCCAGTCACATTTATCGACATGCAGAGCAGGCAATGTTACATGAACATATCCACCAGACCAGGAAAGATATGGCCAACAACAATATGAAATTGTTTTGTCTACATCTGGAATTAAGCACTGTGTTGTCACCTGGACACTGGGATCTCGGCCTTTACCACCGTACTGTGGGCCTGACGAGAACAACCTACATTCAGGAGGTCTTGGATTTCTTTAAATTCCACTGATGATCGCAGCCAGTGGTGCTGTTGAAACGTTTGGTTTGTCATTAAACTGTAGACCATGGCCAAGCAGCCCGGAAAACTCGTCTAATACAACTGACACCAGCCGTAAAAGCATTAGGATAATTTTTTTTAAGTTTACAAAATAATCAAGTCAATAAGATAGGTATTTAAATAAAAATTAAGCAGACCTATCCAAAGAAAACAAATTCATTTATTCAAAATAATGTAAATAAAAGTAAGGAAAAATAACATTCAAAGATATTTCTTATGTATTAGTTTTTGGCTTTCTTATGTACGTATGTGATGTGTGGAGTTGCATAATGTCTGTCCATTTTGGGTCAAATTTTGATGCTCCTATCACTAGAATGGTTTTCAAGTGTTCGTCTGACAAGTTAGCCGAACCACAGGAAGTTAAAGCCGAGCACATGGGGGGGTAGGAATCTTCACTTTAGGTTAATGCAAGTGAAAAGTGTGATTCATTTAAGGCAGCCAGATGAACAACCACATTAACCACGTAAATGTTTGTTTTAAACTTGTACAAAATAAGTATTATAACATTTTACTGAAGTTATTTCTTGTTTAGTTATTTAGTAAAATATTATAACATTTGAAGTATTTTGACAATCTATTTAAAAACTGCACGCAGCATCACCCGGGTTGCCGCGGGCCGTAGTTTGGAGACCCCTGGTGTTGGTCAAGTTTCAGTAGTATGTAGAAGAATTCGTCAAGTATTATAGAGGTAAACAGAGACTGTACCAAAATTGTATAAGGTAATGGCTGTGCCAGTGTAGTTTTATGCTACTGAAATGCAAGAAACACCTTAATAGAGTACAGGCATTGTAGACGAGTTTCTTTCAATTTGTTAAAGGCTGTGCACGATGAATTAGACTTCGCAATGAAGACATATGCAAAAAGTTGAAAATTTGTAATATCCAAGATCACATTATAGAAAACGACAAGAAATGGATTACTCGTCTGAATAGGATGTCAGATGACAGGTTGCCTAGGGAAGTTTGGTAATATTGGACAAAGAAATGTAGGAAGTATTGGTGAAATGGATGTATTTCCTTTTGGATTGGAATAGGTGATTCCCCATCATCTGACAGTAGAAGGAAACAAAACTATGAAATGAAACTTCTCCATATGTGACTATCCACAGTATACATATACTGCGCACATCCTTCTCACCAGTAGTGTATATTGTCCCACCCTCCTTGCCATAAATCTCTTTCCCATTTCTTCATGAATATCCACTTTCCATAGTCTCCCACCTCTACCTCTCTTCCCCTTCTATTTAGAACTTTTTGGGCCCACCAATCATCAGGCAATTATTTGCTTCTTATTTGTGGCATCTAATATCAGATCTACATGCATTTCCCACCTAATTTATTCATTTATAGAAATAAAAATAGTTAAATTTTATGAATAAACTTTTTAACTACTTTGTATTGCTTGGTTTCATTTCTTGACCAAAACAATACAGTGGATAAGGCACATAGGTTGTCAGGTTAATTAAGTTAGTTACTAATTCAAAATTTACTTTTGATTTGCAGTGTAATAGTTTTTTTTTGCAAATGTTCAGGTTTACCAAACAAAATCATATAAACAAGAGTGTATGCTGTTAAAAATTACAGGAGCACAAGCTACAACAAAAATTGGTAAATAAAAGTTAAAAAGCAAGACATCAGTAAATGTAACTATGGTTGACACACACACACATGTTAGTGATCAAATTCTTAAAACCAGTACATCACATTAAACTTTCCATTATTTGGAAGGAAATGCTAGTACAGGTTTACAACATTTGTGTGTGATTAGTTGTGTCCATTATGAGTTTTGAATATGATAAATACCTGTTTTCATTGCCACCCAGCCGGCACTATCTCACTTGAATGGACAGTAGGTTACATGTAATGACTCAGTGCCAACTGGATTGTACTCGTTGTATTAGTTTGTTTATGAAATTACATCCACTTGAAAGTGTAAAATATTTTTATCCTAATTCAAAAAGTTAGATTTATCTTTGTTAAAATTTGTGACAGACAATATAGAGTGTTGTCAGATAAATAAAGGTCAGATAACCAAGATTCCGTGGTGCCTGTTAAGTTGATTCAGTTTTATGGATGGATATGAAACCTGTAATATCCAGAGTTCATGTTAAGTATAAAATCATTGTTAGTATTACGTTTACTTTTGCCCTTTGGACAAATCAAAATTTCAATTATGAATTTTGAAGAATAATGTGGCAGAATTAAGTATCAACAAAACATTTAATTGGTTCTTCTATACTCTTTTTAACTTAAAATAGGTTCAGGTCTTGAATATCTGCTGCATAAAGACAACACGTAAAAATCTATCAAAAAATTTGTGAAAATCCTAAATGGATTTTTGTACAGCTCTGTCATTCAAATCTTTACTGTCAGCAATCAGGACAATGGGTATCAGTCATAATCAGTTTTTTATTTTAACAAATTAGTCATGTTACTGACATATTTCTGCACATAACAAAAGCAAAGGCTATGGCAACAGAATTACTGACAAAGTGGATCAGCTTCATTGAAAGTGGTAAGCTGCTGTTTATCAGTACTGATCATAGCAATATTATGTCCACATGGATAAAAACAATAATCTCATTTATTGATGGTACAATGTGGTGCATAGAGACAATGTCAGGAAAACTTGGAAATTTAACAAAACCTTACCTCTACTTCCTTAATATTAATACTTACCAAAAATAATCTTGAAGCTAAATACAATATATGAAAACATTAATATATAGACTTCAGAATATCTGTAGCTCATTGCATGGGACCCTTAACTAATATTCTACAAAAGAATATTGAGTATTATTTTGTGCTGTACTTTGAATTTGCGATGATGGACAGAATTATCACTGTTGCACACCACTATAGAAAAAATATTCCAATTAGCGCTTTCAAGCTTCGCAGCTCATCGTCAGATCGGAAATAACAACAAGAGAATAAAACCAAACTCTTCGCCCTTATAGAGACACTGAAGGACTTGTAATTTTTGGTCCATAGTCACGAACGTGTGTTTTCGTTTCACACTCATGTCGGAAAATGTTGTTATTTACACAGATACATACAGTATTACTGTATACACAGATATATTTACACAGACTATATACACAGAATTCACAACATAAGACATACATCCACACATGAACAAAAGCACGAGTCAACTGAGCTACATATATTTTCCGTTTAACAAGTTGGGGGCTGTTGCTGGAGGCTCGTCTAGACTGTGTGACTCACCGTATGATTGGCCGATCCAACCGAGGGTGTCTACTGTACATATTTTTCTAGCACATTCCTTGTGTTTGTGTGTTGTGTGTGTCTAATTCGTTGCGCATTAAAATTACACAAGTAAGATAACACTACAACTATACTGTTCAACTCCTAACATTACGTGACTTTAAAAATCGTCACATGCTCCATGGCCTGTCTCTTTTGTAGGCCTCGGTTTATGGTCAAAGCGGATATAAGCAAACAGTTCCTTCAGTGTGGAATTAAATAAATCAGCTGACATGCCTGAAGCGTAGTGTAAAGCATGTCATCACATGAATCATATGCTTCAAGTTGCTTGCAACCAGCGGAAAATCATGTCCTCCTACTCTTTTTCAAATCAGCTTCTTTTCATTTTTCACCAATTCTTTCAACATCTATTATATTTATTATTGAGCATAAGGCCTATTATTGTAGGTTATTTAAACTTGTCATTGACCTAAATAGTATTTTTTTTAAATTAACAAAACTTGGAAGTCAATTAATTACATTTAAAAAAAAAACAGTTTTAAACTTTTTGCTCCAACATTAAAAAAAAATTTTCAGATTTTTGAGGAGGATATATCCCTCGTATCACCTCCAGGTTCACCCCGGATTGGTTTTGTACCAAACAGTATGATGATCCTCTTGTTTTCTCTGTCCTCTTTAGAGGTCCACTTTGTCCTGTATGCGATACCAACCCATATTCTTCAAATTTGTCTCCCTTATTCCATAACAACATTTTCAGTTTACAGCTGATAGCAAAATATAACAATAATCCATTATGAACTTAACATACTCTATTGTACTATTATCAACATTGTTGACTTTACAAACTCAAACTCTTGCACAAAATATACGCAATTAATACTTTTTGTAGAGTCCATGGCACTGTATTACCTCCTTTATTTAACTAAAGTCTTAAGAGTGGATAAGATTAACCCATTTATGAGCAACAGTAGTCTCAACACAATTAGTTATTTTACATGTGTAGTAACTAATAATTGAAAAATGGTATAGTGGATAATACTTTAACCTGACCATCGTACTGGTCATAACGAGACCCCCATACATACTCAATTTAATTTATTTAAACATTTTTTTTGTAAAAGAAGAAACTGATCAAGTCATAACTTATATTATTATTAGATGAGGTCTTCTGGTATTTTCACGAGTTTGTGCTTAGTAGAACTTGTGAATGAGAGTACATTGAAAGTACTGAAAACAAAATGGATCAAAACTGTGACAAATGTGGAACTGCTTGTAAGAATGTTACAAACTTGCGTCCCAAAAGAAAATTTACATTTGAAGAACATAACTGTATTAATACTTCTTTCTGAACGATCACAGAGGGTGTTACAAACAAGTACATGATTTAAAGGACAAGTACACAAAATGAGGAGTTGGCAATGAACAGGGACAATGGAAAAATGACATTACCTGCTTTCTGAGTGAGGCTAAATGGTAACATATGAAGTCCAGGTGTGACAATACAATAAAGATAATTAAATTTGTGGAAGAAAGTAAATATGCCAATAACAATTAAATCGACATCACACTGATTGTGCCAAAAATAATAACTAATATATATGTTGCAACAATACATATATTTGCATATTTGCCCAGGGCGGTATGTTTGTAAATATGTAGCATACAAAATATATGATGGAACAGTTTTTAACAATATTATACAGGCTAAGAATTGTCAGAAAGCGTACACCTGCCCCGCGAGTGAATACAGCGCTCGTGTGTTTGTGTGTGTGAATGCAATCTATGACAGGCAAAAGTCTACGATGGGGTGATGTGTACGAATTATTGTTTTGTCTGTAATCAGGTTTTAACCGGATAAAAATAAACTAATTAATACGTTTTAAACCTGTGAACAAAGACACCCTAATTATAAAGACACCATTACATTAAGGAATTTTTGACGAATATGATGATATAAAAATTATTGCAGAAATTTGCAATAATAAAGACGCTAAGTAATTTAATGTTAATTACTAGTGTAATTAAATAGTAATTAATAAGTGTGTTATATGTGAGTGACCAGAAAAAAATTATGCAAACGATGATATCACTCGTGCTACGAGTATGTTTACGAAATCGCGAAAATGAACTAAAAAGTGATTTGTAATTAAAAGGACGCTTTGCACGAAGTGACAATATCTAACAGGTCGAAAACAGTCCTGGACTTGTCAGTTCGCAGTCCAGTATAAATACCACTGGCAATTTTGGGGCGGTCTCAGAGACTCAAGATATCTTCACACAATGTCACGCTGCTGGTCTGCCGATCGATCAGGACATCTTTACCACACACACCAAGACTTATGGAGGAACTCTGGACCATCACAACCAACAAACCGTAGAGACAGAGAACACAGCATCAGTATAATCATCATCATCAAATTCTCAGGATTCAGGACACACACACACAAACGCAATGGTAACGTCAGCAGTACGCAGGTGATGAATAAACAATTATATTTTTGTTTGTGAAAAGAACTCTTAAAAAAGAACGTATACATGAACAGTAAAGACTTAAAGTTTTAAATATAATCATTGTACATAAATTTAAATGGTAGTTAAAGAAAATAATTGGATTTAACAAGAAAATTTAAAAATACTAATCTTCTGTTGTATGTTAAAATTTGGGTGTGTCAGTAGAAATAAATAATAGGTTGGAAGTAAACATTATATTTTTTATTGTTTATAGCAACAATTAGTTTTATTCTTGAGATTTAATATTATTTTTGTTTGTAAATGAGTTGGTATTATTATTTAAAAATTTGAGTCAAAGTCAGACACCCTGAAATAAAAAGTGTAGATAATTTGTTTAACATGTCTGTTTAGCTAGTAAGATTATATGGTTGTTTATTTTTATATGTCATGAACAGCATAGAAGGTTATATTGTATTTTTGTAAACTTATAAAAGAGAACAATTTTTTATTTTTATAATTCAAAATTTTAAGATTTGCATATTTTCGATTAATATTAATAAATCATAGAATGATTGTTTTGAAATGGTTCTAATTAATTATTTTATATCATCAACATCTCACTCCTCTTTGAAAATTATTTTATTATTGTGCAACTACATATACTTGACGCAACAAAATTAACAAAATCCTGCGACCTGGCCGATGTAATACACTTCATAGGTGCATTGAGTACATGGTAATGTATTTGTGTAATTTTTTGAAATAATTGTAACGTTGCAATATATATTGCAACGATACTCTTAACAACTCACTTTTGCACATATGCTATTACTCATTTGTGCGCACTTACCCACGTCTCGAAGGTATACTCTTCTTCTGCAGTATTTACCTTGATGTTTCCCAGCTAGGTCGCAGGCTTTGGTAGTTAATTGAGGGTGGATAAGCACGTGAATATCATTACAAGTAAAGAGTACAGAGGACACAGGACAGAGGAAGTACAGAGGATTTAGTACGGGTTGTGAAATTAGTACGACTTTGTTAATAAAATTATATTCATTTTGTTTATTAATTAAAAACTGCAAATTTCATGTTATTAATTAGTGTGTGGGTTAACTAATATTGAAACCCTTATATTCCCTTATACGAATATCGTATAATTATAACGTGGCAAACTCTTAGCTCTTATAGTCTAAGACACATTATACACAGACATAAGACATATATGACCTGGAATATTTACACAGACATATAATACATAACACATATATTATTACCATGCGTGATGAACACGTACGTAATTGAATATTAATATTGACTTAGCAAGTGTGGTTTTTTTCTTATGTACCACTTAATTAAAAAAAAATAAATAAATAAACATTTATAAAAATTCTAATAGAGACCATTCTATTACTTTATTTAACTATACTCCTAATGTCTCAATTAATTAAAATCTACAATTGAAGTAAACTTTCGTACTTGATTTTACGTTACAGTTACTTGATTTTAATTATTTAATTATAATATAAAAATATAATAAAATATGGTTTCTCTAATTACCATTTATTTATGAGATTTATAAGTTTTATGTTCTTTGTTATAAATTATTATTCTCTGAACTTTTATTAATTATTCATTATGCAAATAAAAATAATACACTTTCTGTAAACTTGGATATGGAATCTAGAGCCTTCTTTTGATAGACCTCAGGGTCGTTTATAAGATTGAATAAATGTCTGACTTCACCTGCATATTTCTGCAACCATTTAACTGTGTTGTTACCGTCACCTGGACTCTCGAGTTTTGGGATCCCCTTCCGGTATCACCTTCTCTGTCTCTGCGTCGTTTGGAATTACTCTTTCCGTCTAATGGATGCTGAGTTCTGACATGGACCTCTGGTCGTGATGATGTACAGCTGCATGTGGCTGTCCCTGCGTCCTCTAGTATATTGCTCTGTTTCCTCTCCTCTCCTCGTCTTTTCCCTTGTGGATGTCTCGAAGTTCTACGTGGACTTCTTGAAGTTCATCGACGATGTTTCGACTCCTCGTAATTTACGGTATTATTGTCTTTTACATCACTCCTGTATATCACTAATTACTTTCACCGACGTACTGCCAGTTCCATCGCACTTTAGTTTACATAATATGATTTAAAACATTACTTAAACTTTGTAAAATTTGCGGTGGTAAGATGCGTGGACTTCACGTGCTGTCTGTTGATGATCTGAGAAATAGTGTGTCGCTCGCTGGGGTTTTATACTTCTGCCGGCGTTCAACTCCTGTTGAAAACTGTTCGGACAGAGTTGAACAAGTCAGCGCGTCGGTTTATTAACTAATTACAACCTACGCGTCTTACTATGAAGCGCACACTTTTTTATAAATATTATTTGACAAATCGTTAGGTACATTAATAAACTTAACCTATGCAAATTATGAACATTAAGGTGTGTAAACTATGGAAGTTATGGCAAAATTTCACACGGTAGCTGAACGGTTCCCACGATCATAGACCTCTTAGTATCGAATTGTAGCACCGGGCGCCAGCTGTGTTTTCTACATATGTCTCTGATTCGTGTGACTTCTGGTTTTCGTTCAGCACTTAACAAACTGTGTAAAATTTTCCATAATCGTATACATAATTCAACTTGTTCTTCATGTACACACTAACACACACGCACAAACTGATACCAAACGGTTGCCTGCAGCAATGATGTCACAGCTGCCAGTCGAGGGGTGTTTTGTCTTCCTTTGCTGCGTTTAAAACCAACAAGGCTTGGCAGTTCCATATGCATGTTCACTTACAATTATTTCCTTATTTAAAATTAATTAATATGTTTGTCTCTTTTATTTATGTCTTATACCTAACGCTTAATTATTACATTATTTACATCTTTCACACAACTCATACGTGCGTTCGTATGTTCTCATACCGCAGTCAGGGGTTGATACGGAGACTTATGCTAAACGTATCGTTGCATAAATTCCCCTGCTGGGTAAAATAAAATTTGAATTTTATTCAAATTTTATTTCTTGCTCAGAAATTATTCTTTTTTTTTTTATTAAAACTCACTTAGTGGTTATAAGGGTTCTTAAAATTTTTTCAATCTTTCCCTGGGTGGATTACGTCCCTCCCATGGATTTATAAGTTGACTTTGGTTTTTTTTTTCTTTATCCATAGAATTTACGGAATGCTGATGCATGGTACTTTCCAATAGTCTTTCTTTTTGTCGGATCGTAGACGATAAAGGTGTGTCGTCCTTTCGTTCTTTGTAATAAGTAGGGTCCCTCGTACAGTCTAAATAGTTTCTTTGCTGTATTGTCGATTCTTTTTCCCACTGGATTGCTTCTTAGTAGCACTATCTCTCCTTCATGGAATGTGATGAGTTTGTGCGTTCTGTTGAATATCTCGATCCTCTTCTCTCCAAGTTTTTCCATCCTTTTCTTCGCATTGTCGTACTTGTGAACCAATGGAATTTGCAGGTTTTGGTTTGGAGGTTTATCAATGTTTTTTGACCAGAATCTAGTAGGTCTTTTATTCGTTTCCAGTTCCACCGGTGTATATCTCGTAGCTTCACTGTATGTAGCATTTATGGCTTGTTCGAAAAATGATAAGTACTCTGCCCATCGGTTATGTTCTTCATTACAGTAGATGCGTAAATGTTTTCCTAACTCTTTGTTTACCCTTTCAGCAAGGTTTCCTTGTGGGTGTCGTATTGACGTTAACACTGGTTGTATGCCGTGCTGCGTTAGCGTTTCTGCCCATGCTTTATTTTGGAATTGTTTACCTTGGTCACTCAATATCTTTTTGATTTGACCATACTTCGGTACGTATTTGCATAGTATGACATTCAGTACACTTTTAGTGGTGGGTCTTCGAATAGCGTAGAGTCGAACTGCCTTGGTGAACACATCTATACATACAAGTATGTGTTTTGACCCCCGTGAATAGCTCTCGGAAACGGGCCCAGGAAGTCTACTGCTACTAATTCTCCCTTTTCCTGTATCTTGATATTTTGCATATCTACGTAGGTGTGAAGATTCGGATGTCAGGCTGTTTGACATTCGTAGCATCCTTTTAAGATTGCTTTTATTCTTCTAAACATATTATTCAAAATGAAGTCTTCCTTTAAAGCTAAATGACATTTTAAAGCAGACGTATGTGCTAGACTTTGATGACATGGTATAATTAGTGTTTTTAGCATCTCTGGTGATAGGACTATTTTCCATTCATAATTGACGAGTTTGTACAATATACTATTTTTTATTGTATATCTACTAGGTAGTGGTGATAACTTCATGTGACTTATTTGAAGATCTTTGTTTAGTTCATTTGCTATATTGTTTAATAAATATTTAACTTTATCATCTGTTTGATATGTTATGTTTAATATTCTAACATCGTTCCACTTAGCTTCATGAGTTTCTTGTGTCTCTTGCGGTGGATAACGACTTTTAGGGTGTCAGCAATTATATTATCCGAGCCTTTACAATATTTTATTGTGAATGAATACTCTTGTATGGCCAGTATCCTCTCATTAGTCGTGCATTTGTTGCTTTACAACTTAATAAAAATGAAAGCGCTTGATGATCCGTGTGTATCTCGAAGTGTGTTCCATACACATAATAACGAAATTGCTTCAAGGCGTATACTATCGCTAAGATTTCCTTCTCTGATGTACAGTAGTGTTTTTCTGATCCTTTGAAGACTCGACTGGTGTATGCGATGACTCGTAGCTCTCCATGTTTATCCTCTTGATACAGGACACTCCCTACTGCATAGTCACTGGCATCTGCGTAGATTATAAATCGTCCTTCCCGTTGTGGGTGATGCAGCATAATGTTATGTAGAAATAAATTTTTCACTTCACGGAACGCTTCTTCATGATGTAGCTCCCATTTCCGTTTGCTTTCTTTTCTAGTGAGTTCTAGAAGCGGTTGGATTTTCTCCGCATATAATGATGAAAAACGTCGGTAGTATCCCGTGAGTCCTAGGAATGCTCTTAACCCTTTTATGTTCTTGGGTCTTGGGAACTCTGTTATACTCTTTAGCTTGCAAGGGTCTGTTTGTATTCCCTTGTCAGATATTATGTGATCTAAGAATTTTATTGAAGTTTTAATAAATTCGCACTTCTCTAACTTCAGTGCGAATGAGGTTAGCGTCTCTGAACTTTTGAAATATAGTGTTCAGATGCTGAAGGTGTTCTTGCAACGTTGGCGAGATTACAAGGATGCCGTCCATGAAGATCATGGTGTATGGTTCCACCTCTGGTCCTAGTGCATTTTCCAAACACTTTACAATTGCTGCGAGGCTTGTACTCAATCCAAAGGGCACTACTTGATGTTGGTAGCTTTTGTTCTTGTACAGGAATGCGGTGTATTTGCGATCTTGTTTGCGAATGGGAATTTGCCAAAACGACGAAGTCAAGTCTAACTTGGTTAGATATTTTGCTCCTTGACATTTGTTAAATAATTCTTCAATATTCGATGCACAATCAAAATCCTTTTTGACGACACTATTTAGATTCCGCATGTCTAAACACAGTCTTATTTTGTCCGTCTTCTTTTTGACGACAACGAGAGGATTGATGAAGCTGCTGTTGGACCGCTCTATTACGCCGTTATCCAATATTCTTCTGATTTCCTCGTCGACTGGTTCCGCATATTTCATGGGGATCGGATATGTCCTCCGTACGAACTTAGTAGGATCGGTGACCTGAATCTTGTGTTCATAAGTATTCGTAATTGTAGGCATGTCGCTAAATATATCTTGATATTCCTGTATCAAGTCTTCTGTTAACTCTATTCCTTCATGTTGATTGTCCTCTTATGTATTAATGTCACTTGCAGCGTGTTTTACAGCTGGTCTGGAGATGACGATTGGTTTCTGTTCTTCTTCCAAGTTGTTTTGACTTTCTTCAAATTTAATCATGTAGAGTCCTCCCTTAACTTTGCATGTCATTGAATTGTTTTCTAAATTAATAACTGCTCCTAATTTATTTAATACGTCGATACCTATGATACACTCATATGTAAGCTTATCTACTACTATCATAGGAATATCGCACTCAAGTTTATTACATTTAAAATTAACATATATTTGTTGTGTGGCAATCTGTTTAATCTTTGTCGCCGTTGTTATATAATAATTGCTTATCGGTAACACTGGTGCATGTCTGAAGTGGTTCCTGTTCTTGTTGATGCAGGTCCGGCTGATTACGGATACCTCACTTCCAGTGTCGACAAGGATTTTCATATTTAAATTATTTATTGTTCCCCCTAACATAGGACAATAGGTTTTAGATAACGTTATTTCCTGTTGTGTATCTGTATTGTTTAGGGTGTCACGCAAATCATGTGTGTGCAGGTCGTTTATTAAACCTGTACGTACTGGCGTTTTGTTACCCTTCTGTAGTCATACAGTTCTCTTATCGGTTAGTGTTCTACGATCACCCCCTTCCTCTTTGGACATTGACGGATGTGTCGGCTGTTGCCCAATTTTGTTTTCATAATTATTATTATTATTATGATTATTATTTGTGTTGATGTTTTGTACATTGGAATTGTACGGTTTTACACATTTTTTTTCCACGAAAATGGGTGGGCGTACGCTCCTTTATCCGGCGTCGGGTTACCTTTTTCATAGGGTTGTTTATACTCTTTCCACTTATCTTTCCGTATGTCCTCTTCTTTAGTCTCGAACTGCGGCGATTTGTGGTGTATTTGATTTTGCGTAGAGTACTGCTGCTGCTGCGGCCAGTTGTCTCTCCTTTCATACTCTTTATTAACAAACTGTGATGATTGCATCACAAGGATGAGAAGTTCCTCAATGGTTTTAACTCCTTGGGTATATACAGCGAGTCTAATGTGTCTGTCAAAATGGTAGCTTAGTTTTAATAATAATTCGTGCTCAGTGAAACTTGGTCTAAGGTGCTTACAACGTTCGATGAGTTGTATGATGTAGTCTTCCATAGATCATTTGCTGTTGACGTAATACCGCCCATACTCCAGCTGGTCTCGTACCTCTCTCTGGGTATGTATAGTCCAGTACCGATTTTCGAAGGACGCCTTGAACTGTTCATAAGTTTCTGTTTGGTCCCAAACAATCATATACCATTTGGATGCTGTTTCCTGGCATTGTCGACTTACAAAATCTATACGTTCTCTGTCGCTTAGGTTGCTCCCTATTGTTGCCATTTCTCGTTCACGCTTTTGTAAAAATTCTATGGGGGTTCTCCCATTTGTTGCCTTCAAAGCTGATCTTCTCTCGATCCTCTACTTTTGCAGCACACATCATTATAGCACTTGGTCGTCTCTTGACCTCCGCTCGTAGTGTTTCTACCTCCTCTTGCAGTCCATCTTTCATGTTGTTAATTTCCATGGAGTGGTGCATAGTTTTTCTGGTGACCTCCTCCGTGGCTATTTCTACTGTCTGGGTCCTCACAGTGAGTTCCTTTGTTCTATTTGTGTTGTCCAGGATGCGCTTATTTACGTCCTTGTTTTTGAGATCTTGCTCCTGCTTCGTAATTTAAAATTTTTCATTCCACTGTTCAGCCAGTTGTTTAATGTGTTCTTTTATTTCACGTGTTGTATATTCACGCTGTTCTCTGAACTTGCTATCGATCTTTACAGCTTGTTCATTAAGTGACTGTTGAACACGCTGTTCGACGGCTTCAACGCATGCAGTAAGCTCTGTTTTGAAAGTGTTACTGACGAGTTCTATCTTAGCTTCTAACCTCATATTATTACTATCTATTTTACTTTTTAACTCATCATTATTACTTTCTAACTGAGTTTTTAATTCTTCAGTAGTGATTTCTAATCTATTACGACTATCTTCTACTTGAGTTTCTAATCTCGTATTACTATCTTCTAATCTTCCTAATTTATTTTCTAATTTTTCATTGCTACTTTCTAATTGAGTTTTTAGTTCTGCACTATTCGTTTTCAACTCCTCTTGCAGTCGTTGAAACATCGTTTCGAAGTCCATTGTTGGTTGCTTCGTCATTGTAGACTATGGTGTCCTAACTGATTCATTATACTAATTATGTGTTTAATTATTGGTCCACCGTGACTTTATATTTCTTTATTTATAATTTATTTTATTTATTTATTAGTATTAATTTCACAACTTTTTTTTCTCTCTGTACTTAATTTTAACAATTTGTAATATTACTTATTACTTGAATTTACTTTTATTTTTCATACAATACTTGTGCCAATTATTTATTTGACTTTATTTATATTCTGGGCGCCATTTACTAGTAATGATTATTCTCGTTTTTTTTCGTGTCAGGCCCCAACGTTGGAAGCGACATTAATTATGCAACGATACTCTTAACAACTCACTTTTGCACATATGCTATTACTCATTTGTGCGCACTTACCGACGTCTCGAAGGTATACTCTTCTTCTGCAGTATTTACCTTGATGTTTCCCAGCTAGGTCGCAGGCTTTGGTAGTTAATTGAGGGTGGATAAGCAGGTGAATATCGTTACAAGTAAAGAGTACAGAGGATTTAGTACGGGTTGTGAAATTAGTACGACTTTGTTAATAAAATTATATTCATTTTGTTTATTAATTAAAAACTGCAAATTGTCATGTTATTAATTAGTGTGTGGGTTAACTAATCAAATATATTGCAACTTACCGTCTGCGGCTTTTTGAAACAACGTCTTCACTATAAAGTTTACATGTTTCGGGACACTTGTCCCATCCTCAGAACTTAAAATGTTCGTGTATCATTTAACAGTTGATACAGTTGTCAAATAATTAAAATATTAAAATCCAATATGAAACAAAATCACAATACTTAAATGTTTAAAACGAGGGTGACGGTTAAACGATGTACATCGTACGGTGACTGACCGCGCACTGAATTACATCTGGCTCCCACCACGACAATAACGCAAGGCAATAATGCTTTTGTCGTACAATACATTTGACTTGAAAAGCAGTTGATCATTTAAAACACGCGGCTTGGTATCAGTATTATTATACGCTTTATAAATTTCATACTCTTCAAGGGCGTTCATATATCACCCTTTCTTACATATGTGAAGAGGTATCAAATTAGTTTTAAAATTAGTGTAATTATGATTCTCGGAAATGAGGTGTTCTGCAAATTTTGACTTGATATTGTCCAAGTTTTTTTAACTAACATCTTTGAGGGCAAAGTAGTGGGGAAGAAGCCCAAAGGAAGACCAAGAACTGCATACTGCCGCAGCACAATGAGTGTCGTGAATAGTGGGTTCTACGGAGAAATGAAGAATATCGCAAGGGATAGAGTGACGTGGCTACAGCGACAAGGCATTGCCTTTAGGAGTTAAAAAAAAAATTGTCCAAGCTGTGAAGGTGTGTAGGCGGCCTATGTTCTGTAAATCTTTTTAAAAAACCACGACCTGTCTGGCCCACATAAAAGGCGTCACAGTCGTCACATATCAATTTTTAAACACCAGTTTTGTGTTCAAGGCTGGTAGTTCTGCGGACACGAAGATTATTCATAATATTATTAGTGGTTTTGTAAGTGACCTTTATATTGCTGTTTTTATTAAAAATTGACCCAAAAATCTTAGGCATAAGGTGTGTGTACGGTGTTGCAATGCATTTGCGTGTTGTATTCTCGCGAGTTTTATGTCTGTTAATATTTCTATGCTTTTTCTTATGTTTTCGAAGGATGTTGTTCACCATATCGACATCATAACCATTAGTGACTGCAATGTATTTAATGGTGTCCAATTCCTCATGGTATTCTTTATCACCGAGGGGCAAAGATAAAAGTCTATAAATCATACTATGGAAGGCAGCCAATTTCTGCGATGTAGTGTGCCGGTCGTTTTACGAGCCGGCGGTTAAAACGCAAAATAAACCTAATACGGTATATTTTGTCTATTATAGAAATTTATAATAAATAACGCACAATTAGTTTAGTGGATACTGCGTTTAACGTTTAGCGAAACGACGAAATACAGTTCGCCGAGGGCCATGCCAGCGCATTCTGGTGATCGCCTTGTACCGGGTTGCCGTACTGCGTTGTAACTAAATTCTGGTTCTGTCTCGTTACGCCACCCACCGAGATAACATCAAGTTCCTCTTCGACAGAGCGAAGTTTTTTGTATGGAATTCTATCATCTACTATGAGTAGATAAACACGCACAAAACTGCAGGCCCCTGGTCTTAGACGTGGACGCTGCCTCAGGATGACCATCTCAGCCTGGACGAATAATAAAGACTTTCGGCTTCACCTGTCGTAGAGGACAACAACATAACCTAGCCCAACCAACACTCACCCTGGAACTGGTAACCTCATCATCACCAGGTGACCTCAAACCATTATTATAATTAATTAAATCTACATAGGCACCCGGATCTGTGCTGTTAACAACTTATAGCTTTTGTGGAGCACGAGTGATACATTGTCAAATTTTGATCATCTTTAAAACGTTTTAATCAGGCCCCACTTTAACTAGACAGAATTGTGCGCGGATTTTTTTCTGATAATGTAATAACTTGGTATTAAGTGTAAGCCCGGGGGCTGGCAGGTATCCAAGGCCTATCAAATTCAATTCAATCATTATTTTCTTTCTAGTTTCCAGTAAAGGGGGGTATTTCCGTCTATGTAAGGGGGAGTTCTGTGTGTGACAGGATGAGACCTCACCGGCTGGTAGGGTTTAGCTGTAATTCCTGTCAACATAGTTCAGCCTATCACTGTCAGTTACAAATTTAAATTACATTTTTTGGGGGGTTTATGTAAGGGTTATAAGCGTCTAATTTGGTAACCGTCCGGCCTCTGCTTAATCCGGTATAGGCAGCCTTGTATGCAGACACAGGCATGCTCCTGGCTGAGGAACATGTTGGTTCCCGGGCCAATCCAGTTTTCTTAACATATTACATAACTGATCAGGACATTTTATTATTGTAAATTTTTTAAACGCTATCGTTAAATTATTAATCATTAATTAATCATTATTAAAATTATAAATCATTATCTCAGCCAATTCACAATTACAGTTCCGGCCGAAGGAAAGATGGTGGTGCACCGTCTTTCCCATGTATCATCCTCAGTTAAATTTTCAGACTCGTTGTTTCTTATCTTACCAAATTTAAGACTTCTTTAATGTTACATCTGGCATTTTGGGCAGTCCAGATTCGTGGGAGAACTAGTGACACTTTTATTCTTTCGTATGTCTGCAGAGAAATGTCAATAAAAATAAAAGGTGGGTATATAGGCGAGTGCCTCTGTTTTTTTAAACTTATAAGCGTGTTGGGTATCGATATAGGGAGACTTAGACTGTGGATGTGACGGAGATATCTATTTATACTTTTTGTGATTTATGTTGTGTCACTTTTTGTGGGGTATGTACGGGGAAGATTTATTTACACCAAAAATACTTACATTATAAAAAAGAAAACAATTGTTTCATAGATATATATTGTAACGTACCCGCCTACGAGGTGTTAGCTAAACGTCTTTGTGTGTGGCCTATTGGTTGTTCGTCTTATTTAATTAAGCCCCAATGTTGGGTTCGCCAATTCTGTAACGTACCCGCCTACGAGGTGTTAGCTAATCGTCCCTCTTATTCTAGTGTGTAGCCACTTATGAATTATAATGACCGAAGTTTAAAAATAAAGTGGTTGGTAATGTTACTCAATCTAAGCAGAAATCGAGAGTGTGTGATTTGGGTCAAGTAGGGAAGTTGTTCAGCCTTATGTTGAAGAGAGAGTAAGTACCGATTGTTTACACTCGGTTTAGACGATTTCTGAATTTTTTTCAAATTGTTCGCCGTGATTTAAATCAGCTGATTGTGAGACGAGTCTCCACGCATAGTTCAACCAGACTACACTATGGAAAAATATGACCCGATGGATCGATCTCTTCTATTTTGTGCTGAAATCTATTACAACTACCCACTACAAAAAATATAACACATTTTTATTATTCAATATCATTTTTTCAATAATATTTATTATTTATATTATTGGTTTTTTTTTTCTGCCGCCAAAATACAAATATCACAGTCGATCTTTCCTTAATTAAAACATAATATCGACTTCATCGAGTAAACATGGAATTGTCAAAAGAAAAAAACATATATGGTTTTGTTTACCAAATTTTATACTATTTTTAAAACATCAATCAATATATAATTCTTTTATTTCCCCAGGGTTAAGGGTAAGTTCTTTTTGTTATGAGATGGTCAGAAATGGATAATTATACTACGCTTTACAAATACCGAAAAATATTAAAAAATTTTTGTTTATTTTTCGTTTAGTACGTAGTTCCAGAAATAATAGTTCCAGTAAGAGAGCAGAGTGCGTTTGTTTTCGTTAGAACATGTGATTAATTTTTACTAGTTTTTTGTTCTATACAACCATTCGGAATGAGTTTTCTTCGTTAAATATTAAACGAAATGTTTATATTACCTCTCTTCTTACAGTTCTTACTTGAATGAAGCCTTTTCTCTGGTGATGTCCGTCTTGGGTTGTAATTTCATTACCGTCTGGCCAATATTATATCGTTAACTTTAAACATAGCGAAACTAGGCCGGATCATCAAAATGGTTTTCTTTCACTTTTTATTATGGAGTATAACAATTTAAGTTTGATAAATAAGGTAGGATTATATAATGTTCATACTGTTGTTTAATTTTGTACCAATTTTGCACTTCTATAAGGTTTCTAAAAGAATATTTTAATAAAATTGTGGTCTCATCATTTTTGTCAACTCACCAGGTTTAATTTATAAATTCGATTAACAATACTTGTTATTTCCGTCACTCTTAGTAACCCATAATTTTTTTATATCTTTTTATTGGTTCTGCTATTTACTTTTTAGTATATAGGCAGTTTGTAATTATTATAAATTTATATTTTATTTACAGAAAAATAATTCTTTTTAATTTCGGTTTCTTTCCCAATTTGGTTTACATAATAGGTTTCTGTTCATTTTCTTATAACCTTGGATATAAGTATTTAATAGTTTTATTGTCTTTAAATGAATTTATATATTATTTATTAGTCTCGCATAGTATTCCTACACTGCACTACTTCCTTCTGCCATTTCCCTCATATAGTATTATTTTAATGTTTTATTATCATTTGATATTTAAATCTTTTATGTTTGTTTTAAAACGAACCCTGGGTTATCTTATACTATAACACAAATATTTGCAAAAAATATAAAATTAACTTAGGTTTTAAACTTGGTTGTCTACACAATATAAATATTACAATAAATTAACAAAATACAGAATCAGTTAGTAGCATTATAGTCTACTATCATAGTTTATAATTCCCCTACTTACAGCACAATTCTGTAAGAAGTTCCCTTCACTTTCACTTTTTACCTCAATGGGTACACTATAACTCACTTGTCACTGTATATCACTCGAATTGCTTATAATGTTTAGTGATACAATTTAATTTTGAGCTAGTTATAGGTTACCCATTTCTGACCTTTATGTTATTACATGAGTTAATTTATTGGGACCGGGTTATGTACCGTTACAATATTTATACTTTGTGATTTATGTTTGTGTCATTTTTGTGGGGTATGTACGGGGAAGATTTATTTACACCAAAAATAATTACATTATAAAAAAGAAAACAATTGTTTCATAGATATATATTTATACTTTGTGATTTATGTTTGTGTCATTTTTGTGGGGTACGTATGGGGAAGATTTATTTACATGAAAAATATTTGCATTGTAAAAACAAAAAAAAAAAAAAAAAAAAAATTGTTTTACATCTATATATATTATTTGTGATTTATGTTTGTGTCACTTTTTGTGGGGTATGCACGGGGAAAATTTATACACTAAATTGAAATTACAAAAAAAACAAGGAAACCAATTGGTACACGATATGTTACACAATACAAGACTCAATAAATGTTACGTTTGTTTATAACAGAGAGTTTAATTGCAAGTCCCGTCCCACTGGACCCAGCGCCTTTTTAGCTTCTCTAGGCTTTAGCCTAGTTTTAAATAACTAGTGGCCCCTCTTCAAAAAAAAAAAAAAAAAAAAAATTATAAGGCATAAAAATCCAAAGAGGGGTTACAATAGGATGAAAGGACTTAGCATGTATTACAATATCAGTCGTGGGTTTTCTATAGATGTTAAATTGTAGTTTTTTATTTTGTCCTTGGCAACAGTTAAATCCAGAAAATTCAGTTTACCATTGTCTTCACTTTCAATTGTGAACCACATATTGCCATTGATATTATTCAAATAACTATGTAAACTATCAATTTGCTTTTGTGTGCCTTTGTATATTAAAAAGGTGTCATCAACATACCTGCCGTAAAATATTATGTTATTCTTGTGTCTGTTATTAGTGAAAATGAATGAATTTTTGAAATTATTTAGGTATATAATTTGTCAATGTGTCTTTTGTTGCCGTTGTATAGGAGTAAAACAAAAAGACAAATTGAAAATTTCCACAAATACATTAACAGTATACACCAAAAATTAAAATTCATACTTGAATTAGAACAAAACAATAGCATAAACTTCCTGGACCTTACAATTACCAAAACAAACAACACACACACATACAAAATATACAGAAAACCCACCACATCAGACATTGTCATACATAACTCATCCAACCACCCACCTCAACACAATCATGCAGCTTTCAACTACATGCTCCATAGGCTCACTTCAATACCCCTAAACACACATGGCTACCAAGAAGAACTCAACACAATCAAATATATAGCAGTCAAAAATGGTTACAATCCAGATTTAATAAACAAACTACATAAACGCATCCTAAACACAAAAAGTAAAACACATAAAACCAACAGCACACAACCCAGTAAATACATCACACTCACATACTACAATTCCAGCACACACAAAATTGCTAACACATTTAGGAAACACAATTATAAAGTAGCCTACAGAACTAACAACACCATCAGGAAACACATAAATAATACTAACAAAGACACAGACACATACAGCAAAACAGGGGTTTATAAATTGAACTGCAATGACTGTCACCAGTTCTACATCGGCCAGACGGGAAGATCTTTTTCCTCTAGATATTCTGAACATTTAAAAGCCCTCACCACAAACTACATACATTCCACATTTGCCACACATTTACAAAATGAAAACCACAGTTACAAAAACACAGAGCACAACATGGAAATACTACACTAATTACCTAAAAGTAGAAAACTAAACACAGCAGAACAATTTGAAATATACAGATATCACACACTACAACCAAACAACATATTAAATGAACAATTACATTATAATCACACATACTTTTCGATACACTGATTCAAACACAAACTTCGAATCCCAGCGACAATTCCCTCCCACCAGCAACCCCCACCACACACACCTACAACCCGTAACCGTTACTTTGTACACATTCAGTATTTTAAATCACATTGAGGAAGACGAACAACACCACGTCGAAACGTCTGGGAAATAAACCAAAAAGTAAGTGTTTACAGTGAAAGTTTAATATATATATATATATATATATATATATATATATATATATAATTTAAAAAAGTGAATGAAGAGGATGTACCACCAAGATAATTATGAAGCAGAAAGTACACATAACTAAACTTAGAAAATACCTTTTGATAATTCTTTTTCTAAAGGATTTATTACTTAATTAAAATCGACATTCTTTCTTTTTTTTGTAGGCATTTGTATTCACCTATATAATTCTGATTCACAAGAAAGTAAGGGCCATGGGGTTTATGAAGTGTCAAATTTATTAAGTTGAACATACTGTACAGTTCAATTTTAACATAACGAAAAAGTTGACGGTACGAATTTTGTGTTGGCGAAGAAATCCGAGCGTTGCTTCATGGTGGTAGGAAGGGAGTGGAGGGAGCATTTGCTTGCATTAAGTGTGGCAAGTTTAAGGGTGTCCTAAAATGGCGACTCACAAGGGCAATGTCCCCTACCCCCTACCACTGTCGTACACTCGGTTTATGCCCTGGGTTAATCCCTTTTCCTTTACCGTTATGTTCAATACAATACATTTTCTTTTCTTAAATATTTATATAATTATATATTTATATTTCTTATATAAATATTTATTTAATTTTTACTGGAGACGTAAACATTAACTCACTAGACAACAGTTCTTAGTATACTCAAAATTATCTTAGTTTAATGAGCAAGTATCGCAAACTCTCACCGACTTACCCTTCATACGATCTTTTCGATTTCAGGTCATGAAATTCAAAAGAAATGGAAGAGTCTACGAAACTGTTTTGCCCGTGAACTGAGACAGCAGAAGGAAATGAAGAGTGGACAGGGCGCAGATAAACGAAGAAAATACATATATTTTGAGAAATTGCTGTTCCTTCTTCCCACTGTTCAGAACAGGGAAACATTAACAAATGTGGGCAATGATTCTGCTGGATCGGAAGACGAGACTGAAAATGACAACCTACAGGTACAGGAACCTTTGGCCAGACGTCACGTTGGACACAGCTGGCGTCAGAATAGAAAACGCAACTACGAAGAATCACTTCTTGAATTGTTAAAAGAGAAAAAACGTGAAAGAGACACTACTGAAGCCGATGAAGACGTCAATTTTGCCTTATCATTAGTACCGATACTACGATCCCTTGATGACGCCACAAAAATAGACTGTCGCCGGTGTGCGCAGGATGGCGACAAAACTGTTTTGTCTTTCTACTGTCGCGCCGCGCCGCAGACAAGCGAAAGACAGTCTGCCGACTGTCTTGCCCTCAGTGTGCGGCACTACTTACTTTCAATTTATTATGCTTCTTGCTGTCGAGAGTAAAGGTTGAAAAATAACTAGTGTTTATAAAATGGTATATTGTGTTGCGTTTGGCTGCAAAAATCGAAACACGGACAAGAGGCCTGGAATTACTTTTCACAAGTAAGTGCACTAATATACTGAATTTTATTTTTATTATTGTATTCATATTACTCATTAAAATAATTAGGCTATTAACATATGGAAGCTTCTCCCCACGATTACCGTTTTGTATCTGTAACTAATTGCACGAATTGAGAGACCTCAAACTTACCTACCTGAATTTTTTACTTGCCAGGAAATCAGTTTTAACTCATATAATTTGTTTGTTATACGACTATAAATTAGGGCTACTATTGTTTTTTTTTATTTATAGATTTACGACCTCCCAATCCCACCCCAGTGAAATTATAGTCATTCAATAAACTGAACTCTATCTCTGTTGCCTTAAAACCCCCCCCCCCCTTAGTTTATCCAACTCGTTATTTGTTACTAAACCGTCATAAATAATTAAATATGACGTTCTCAATGAAAGGCCAGTCTTACATTGCAAGAAAAGGTGCATTAAAGTAAATAAATGATAATTCTGAAAGAAACTAATTTTGAATCAAGGGTGTCTAAACATGGCCGCCGGCGGGAATTCGTGGCCTCAGTTTCACATGGCTGATCTAGCTGTTAGGCTCCCTCCACTCCCTTCCTACCGCCATGCGTTGCTTTCACGCTTTCGGTTAGAACAAAAAATACATAGTTAAATTAGTTGAAAATAAAGGCTTTTAGACTCAATCATGTCAACTTTAATATTGTAAACAGTAGTATTGTAGCCTATCAGGGTTCAAAACGATTAAAATGCGAACCAGTGTTAATTTAGTACAACTTTAAAATAGTTATTTTTCCAACTTACTTCACATTTGTCGGTTAAAAAGCCGGATAAACTCAATTTAAATATAAAAAATAATTACAACGATAGTTAAAATTAGGTGCATATTTGTGGAAGTACTCAAATCAAATGTGTTATATATATTGGAAGGATAACTCTAACAGAGTTTTTTAAAATTATAATTTAGGTCGCTGTAATCTATGACGTGTGAGATCTCCGTGTATACGCGGGTCAGTGCTGGCAACGTCAAGTGCCAACGCAACAGCCTAAACATAAACGAACAGCTGGCGCAGCCCTTCTGCTTACAAGCTGGAGCAGACTGGTACCTTCTAAGGAGGGTGCTGTGGTGTTCCGTATTTTGCGGTTAAATAGTGTTATAGTACCGTTAAGTTAATAATGGCATTTAAAGGACGAAAATCATCTTCGAAAAATCCACCTTTTTTAAGTCATGAGTTTGTAATACAAAACCATGCCGATATTGTATCGTGTTTTGCTATGATTTTTGTGGTGGGACTTATGATCCAGGTAAGTTCAACAGCTTCAGTACTTTTTTTTAGAGAGTTTTAATTAGAATTACATGAGACAATAGTGTAAGACTTATGGAGAAATATAAAGTAATTTACAAAATATAATAAACAACTTTATGTATGTATTTTAAAGAATAACACGTTACCGTCAAGAGCAAATGCGGAGGTTTGTACAAAACTAAACTGTGTATAGAACACATATTATTCATGAGAGTTGTGGACAAATAATATATAATCTTTCTTAATGCGGTTTGGTTACATTATATGCATGGTATAAATATGAATTATTGTATACTGTGTTCCTCGCGAGCCATAAATATCCTATCCGGATTTTATTACAAACGTTTAGTTAACTAATTTTTGCTGTATATTAATATTAGTTATATATTATGAATTAAAGTTGCCCAATTCACAAGGAAGACTTTAATTAAATTGTGGTTCAAGTCTCTTAAACAAAATAGTCTTGGAATGAGTTATAGTGAATGTGTGAACAAGTTTAGACGATTTAGATTCAGTTATCAAGTATGTTTTAATTGTGAAAGGCCAATATTTAAATCATTTTAAAAGATCAGTTTTCCGTGAATAATTGTAGTAAATAAACAGTATTCATTAAAATAAAGTATGAAGCATGTCAAATGACATTTATGAATTGTTACCAAAGACTAGAAACAGGAGTAATATAATTCAGTATTAATAATTTGGATGTGAATGACAGTTACAGCATTATTGGGGATACCCTTACCCTATTTTCTACTAATGATATTGACACAAACTTACTAGAGAATATTCTTCGTATTGTTTAAATTAACAGCCATTCTTACTATTTCTTTTATGAATTTGCTAACTGCTACAATTTTTATTGTTCGACAAAGCTTTTCATCATCACTGACATCATCAGGTCTTAAACAACCTTCGACAAAGCTTTTCGTCATCACTGACATCATCAGGTCTTAAACAACCTTGATGATGTTTAAGACCTGATGATGTCAGTGATGATGAAAAACTTTGTCGAACAATAAAAATTGTAGCAGTTAGCAAATTCATAAAAGAAATAATTACTAGAGAATAGTTACATATGGCACATCCCATATATCAGCTGGCTACAGCAACCCAGTCTCCATGCCCTTTAACTAAACAACTGTTAACTGACTCTTTTGCATTGCAGTTTTGTTGTTGTTGAAATTCCTCCTGTTTGTCTTACTAGAGGTCTCCAGAACCATACTTTGTGAGGGAGTCTGTTCGTGTTCATTTGTTGCCTCAGTAACTGATTTCTTGAATGAATTCATAATCAGTTAAGCTGGAATCCATGTTAATTTTATTTTCCTTAAGAATGTCGTTGCTTACTCTTCTAGTTTTATGTCAGTAGTAATGTACATCTCTGCCAATATATTAGGCCTATGTGAGTTACTTTATCTTCCATTCTTTTTATTCTGTGTCTGTACTTCTGGGGTTTTACTTACTGTATTTTATACAGTTGAGCTAAATATATACATCCTTCTTATATAAAATAACGATTAGTTAAATTCAACATGTTTGAAATGTCCACATGTTTTATGGTCACATCCGTACTGTTTTCCAGCATGTAAGAAAAGTAAGTGAATCCATAATATACCGTTTTCAGTTAAGTTATTCTCTTATAGGACATTCTAATGTACTTGTAAACTATCACAATTTCCCTTCACCAATCGTTTAGTAGCTACCACACTATTAGCAGTATTACAAAGCTCTTGTCTGCGGTGAGTGATTACTTCCCTCGTCTTCATATGGAGTCCGTTGTGACGATTTCATTAATAAAAATATGTTAATTAATTAAGTTGATAATATATAAGCGAAGAAATTTTAAATTCTTAATAAAATCTCACATTGTAAACTAAATCTTATGGCAATCATTTAATAATAATAATATTTAATATAAGTCTAATAATAAAATTAAAAGGGAATAGAATTGTACAGAAAGGGTAAAGCTTATTAATTTATCCTGCATAAACAAGAACTGACCAGAATTAACTTGTTTTCTGACCCCTAAATAAACTAAGTATTATTGTAAATTTGTTATTATTTAAATAATTAATTAAGACCATTGTTACGTATTTTGATAACTTCTGCAACTAAGAATATCACGATTTAATTATTTAATCAACCGTAGTCCTTTAATTAAAATTAGAAACACGGAACTACTTTTATGTTGCCTAGTAATTGTCTTGAGATTACTACGCTCCCCTTAACTATTTTCTGCCACTTGTAATGGAGCGCTTACGCCGTAAGCAGCGTAAAGCGTTGTTTCGCTACGTATATAAATAAAAATGTGAAAGGGTTGATACTATGACTATTTAAATGAGTAAATTTGTGTGGTGATGACATCTCTCTATATTATAAAATAACGGACTATGTAAATAATACAGTATTACAATCTAGAAGGTGATAGTAAACTAATCTATCATCATGTGAAGTGTATAACTGTGAAACAAACTTTCTATCTATGTTTTCTAACTACAAGAATTATTAAGAGTAACTACAGTCGCCGGAGTTGAATGTACCACACCAGGAAAGATTTCACATACTTCAAGAACTTCACCATCACAGTATGATAAGGTAACGACTGAACTTCAAGAAACATCAGGAGGACCAAAGAACTAATTCTGCAGCAACTTCAGGAAAAACACAGGTGACATGGAGGCTTGTCTTCCATGGTTAAGAGTTACAAAATTATAAACCCCAAAAGACAATTTAAATTATCACATTAAAGACTTTAAAACTTATGTTTAAATGTAATAACATTAAAGACTTTAGAAACATGACATTTTAGGTAACATGTAGTATAAAATCTAATAACGCTAGTTATAGCAAAAAGGTAAAGTTTAAACTAAAAGTTTTGTTGTTTTAGAAGATTAATAAAAAACCATTCTTCAAATGGTTAGAGTTTCAATATTGTACATGGCAAGGTGACCATAATTTATTTAATATATTTAATCCCGGATCCGTGGAATTAATCAATGAGATGTACATCATATTTTGAGGCCCCTTTGTAAAGTAGTAATTTATATATTTAATCATCTAGTAAACTATTTTGTTTGAGAACTTTCAATAGAGAACTTAATCACCAAATGTAATAAAGAGATGTCATCTAAGTACCGAGTAAAATGAGTGCATAAATCAACAGTCTCCCCTTCCTAATATCCTGCTATATAAATTGTTTATTTGTTGTGATTATTTTCAGTGCTTCACAACGAAGGCAGCCGGTATAATTGGCACATCCAATTATTACTGGTTCCCTCTGTTATAACTCAAGAGGAGAGGTTATAATTTGCGCCACTCTGCTTTGCTGCTCTATTTTGCTATTCTGCTGCTATTTGCTTATTTTTGCTATTTTTGCGAATTTGCAATTTTTGCGTAAGAGAAAAGAAAGAAGTAATTGCGTCCCGATATCCCACGCACCAAAGCTGTTGATCTATACACTCATGTATTTCAATATGTGTCAGAGTTTTAATAAGATAAAAATAGTAATTAATATTATAGTAATATAGTATAAATAACTTTATTAGTAAATATAATATGTGTAACGTAATATTAGCATATAATCCCATGTAAACAAACCATGTCGGTACTTGTTAAAAGTCCCATTCATAAACGTGCCACCTTCTCGACAATCTCGGACGTGTAGTTTCCTGCTGCCGTTTGTTTAAAATTGTCATTGTTTAGTTGAGTTGACAATAAGTCACCCTCCTTGTGTGGTCTATTGTTATAAGAAGCGTGTCTGTTCATGTGTTAGTAACCGAAGGGGGAATCTTTTGTCGTACGCATATTCATGCATGTGTGAAATTTCTCTCTCTCTCTCTCAAAGTAAAACGATAAAGGTTGTCATAACATTTTAAGTGTTTATTTGTGTAAAAGAAAAAGGAAGCGTTGTATAACAATTAATGCAAATAGTAGAATAATTAGTTATAGCCGCTCACGTTACAAAAATGGCAGAATTTAATCCTGATCTGTTATTAAAAGATGAGCTATGCTACGAGGCGCTTTTACGAGGCCTAAAACACGTAAATGTAACCGTGTCGGAGTTACGAAAATCATTACGCCAAACCGGATCAGATACACCCTCGCAGTTAGATAAATTGCGTGAACTCGATTATGACGGAGAACGAGAAACCTGTTATGCGAAATATAGGGAATTGATAGTATTATCTCAGAACCTTGAGGACAAGAAATCACCTACGGAATTTTTGCGCGTTACGCAACGTATAGAACATTTAACCCGCCGGTTAAATAATTTATTAAGCTGGCCCGACGTCACCATAATCCCCGGCGATGTGCAGAAATTTGCGGAGGAGGCATTAAGCCAATTACCTATAATTATCAACGACTTACGACGAAAATCAGACTCATCGAGAATGGAGGAAATTGAGCATTACTTACAAAAATTATATATCTCCCCAGTTCAATCCCCTACTTTAGAACACCCTCCCTCCACCTCGAACCCCGAATCACCCACCGTATCAAAGATACCACAGAGTCATGAACAATTACCTAGTAGAGAATTAAATACCCACACTATGTCAGAACCCCCACCGCCAAATGTTCAGCATACTCGCACTAGTAAATATGCGATTACAAATCCCAATGCAAACACCAATCTTTCGAAAAGTACACCTAACGTATGTTTTAATGTTGACCTCTACGGAAAGATTTCCCACCCAGTAGAGAAAATAATTAATGAAATTCCTTACACCGATGGCTTAAGCATCACGACTCTATTGACTTTTATCAGATATCTACTGCAAATAAAAGATCTACAACAATTGAGCGATTGGCAAATACTGCAGGTCATGTTACCCAAATGTAAACCACCTTTACGAGATCGCGTGCTCGAATCATTAAACTCGAATCTTCCGGAAGAAGAACTTCATACAAATATAATCAAATATTTTATTCCCACTGGAATATATGAGGAGATAAAAAGAATTACTGTACTTCGAGTACAAAGAGCTCAAGAAAGACTGGCCCACTATATCGCAGACATCAGAGAATCTTCACGTCTACTGCAAGTCGACTGGACTGAAAAACAATTGGTCGATACTATATTGGTAGGCTTATCTCCTGAAGAACGCTCCCGTTTAGCTCTAATAAGTAGACCCCTTACTTTCGCTGACCTTGAACAATGTAGTGTGCACTCTTCAAATGTGTGGTATGCAGATCAGCATCGACATGCACCGGTATCCATAACACCACATAGAAAGGAAACGTATACAAGAAGTCTACTAGAACGACGCCCATTTCGGCGACCAACCTATGTTCATGGCCACGGTAAGTCCAAAGAGCCACCACCTAGACACGAAACCAGTGAGACCCCGCGTAAAGAATATATATGCTATAACTGCGGAAAACCTGGACACCTCAGTAGAAACTGTAAACGGAAACAGTATCATCAGAAAACTCATTATCCAAAAAAACATGTAAGGCAGGGAGATCCGAAACCCTGTGTCTTCCGCAGCATCGTGAAAACAGGTAAACCCCTGAGAAACCACAAGTTAAAACGAAATACTAATAATAATAACAAACGAAAATTAGACCCCTATGTTAGGAAATTTATCGATAAATGTAACTCTATTAGTAAATGTGATTACAATAGGTGTGAATTACCGTATATACAAGTTGACCTTGGTGTTGCATCCAGCCTCGGATTAATTGATTCCGGATCCACGCGAAGTTTAATTAGTCAAGAGCTAGCCGATCAATTATTTAAACACAATTTAGTTAAACGCAGTCAATCAGTAAATATTAGATGCGCTACAGCTAATAAACAAAACTTAATGATAAAACTTATCATCACTTTTAAAGTAAAAATTAAAAATCTAACGTGGTATTTTCCAATGTTGGTATGCGACGAATTAGGACCCGAATTAATATTGGGAGCTGATTTTATCAGTAAAACAGGAATAATTTTAGACATTCACGAGAAGATATTTTACTTTGGATTCGATCGTTCACGGAAATATAACTTGCATGATAATGCAAATAACAGAGAAAGTACTATCACCACTTCTACACATATAAAGCATCACGAACCTGAATTAAGTCATCTGAAAAGTAAAGATAGACGGAACATACAGACTTTAATAAAACAATTTTCCAACGTCCTCACCCCAAAGTTAGGACTGACGGATCTGATAGAGTACAAAATAAATTTGAGTGACAACAAAGTAATTCGTTTAGCCCCATACAAATTATCACCACCGAAAATGGAAGTGATGAGGAACCAAATTAATAAATTGTTAGAACAAGGAGTCATCGAACCCTCTACATCATCTTATTCATCACCCGCGTTTTTAGTACCCAAAAGTAACGACAAACATAGATTAGTGGTGGACTACAGACAACTAAATAAACGGATCGAATTTGAATCTATACCACTTCCCGACATCCACAGTGCATTTCATTATTTTACTAAAGCAAAAATTTTTACCATTATGGATTTAAATCAGGCATTTCATCAGATACCTCTTTCGGAAGAATCAAAACGTCTTACCGCCTTTGCCGTCCCTTTCAACCTATACCAATTTACAAGGGTACCTTTTGGTATATCCCAAGGTAGTTCTGTATGTAGCAGATTATTAGAAAAATTATTTCATGACATAAAGTTTAAATATGTGTACCACTACCTAGATGACATTGTTATTTACAGCGAGTCAATTGAGCAACATCTTGAACATCTACGTGAAGTACTAACCCGATTGGAGAAAGCTGGATTAACCGTAAATCCCAGTAAAGTAAATTTTGCTGTGACACAATTCTCATTTTTAGGTCACATCGTAAAAGCCAACGGAAAGGTAAGCATAGACCCAGAGCGAACCCGTGCCATCAGAGAATTTTTACCGCCGCGGGATGCGAAAGGAATAGCTCGATTTTTGGGAATGATAAATTATTTCCATAAGTACATCCCACATCTAGCCGAAATTGCAGCACCGCTAAATACCTTAAGAAAGAAGGGAATTAAATTTGAATGGAATGAGCAACACCAAACCGCATTTGAGAAATTAAAAGAAAGCATAATATCACCCCCCGTACTACAATTAGCCGACTTTACAAAACCATTTGTAGTGCAGACAGACAGTTCTAGTGTCGCACTAGGTGCAGTAATATATCAGGAAGTAGATAACTCAAGGTTACCTATTAGTTACGCTTCTCGCACCCTGACTGAGCAAGAAAAGAAATACTCCGCATACGAATTAGAATGTTTAGCTATAGTTTTCGCTTTTGAGAAGTTCAAACCATTTTTAGAACATAAGGAGTTTTTATTAGAAACAGATAATCAAGCGTTATCTTGGCTACTAAATCACCCAAAACAGTTAGGCCGTATCGGAAGATGGGTATTAAGATTAAATTGTTTTAAATTCAAAGTACAACATATTAGAGGCACCCAAAACGTAGTTGCCGATACACTGTCACGTATGTTCCAGCCTAGTAGTAATACTTACGAAAACAAGAGTAGAGAAACGCCGATTATTAATACGTTAATTACCGAATTTCCTCTTGCATTTACGGATTTAGCCCAGTATCAAATACAAGACCCACGTTTGAGTCCAATTATTGAACAACTTGAAAAGGAAATAAGTCAGAGAAATACATATTAAGTAGGAGAGTATTATGTTGTAAAATAGCGAACAGAAAATATCTACGAATAATTGCCCCTGATATTATTAAACCTATGCTGATGGAATATTATCACTCTTCCACCATTGGAGCACATATGGGAATAAATAAAACCATACACAGAATTCGTAAAGAATATCACTGGGAAAATATGAACAGTGAGATCGCCAATTTTGTAAAAAAGTGTAAGTTGTGTGCACTCAGCAAACCAGCGAGAAACAGCCAAATAAGTCAGTTAATCTCAGAGATTCCAGCTACCCCGTTATCCAAAATTTATTTAGACTTTTCAGGACCCTACCCGCGTTCCAAATCAGGAAATACAATGTTACTAATTTGTGTAGACTCTTTTAGCAAATTCGTATGGATGTACCCCATGCGGCGAGCCTTAGCTACAACCACAGTAAATATTTTACAGCATAGATTATTTAAAGAATTCGGTATTCCTGTCCATCTAGTGTCGGATAACGGACCACAGTTTAAGTCCAAGGAATTCAGGAACATGTGTTTCAAACTAGGTATAAACCATATTACCACTACAGAGTATCGTCCGCAAGGTAATATAGCTGAGAGGTATTTGCGAAACCTAAAATCTGCTTTAATTGCCTACCATGCTAACGACCATACTTCTTGGGACCAGAACTTATCCTGGATACAGTTCGCTTTTAATTCTGCATATCATGAAGGACATAAGTCGACCCCATTTGAATTATTGTTCAAATATAAACCCAACCACCCATTATCCACTAAGTGGAAAATACATGAATTGTTACCCCTTGAAATTAGGGATAAAAATATTAGGAAATTATGGAATGAAGCGCGCCGCTAATTTGCGAACAAACTTAGCGAAATCAAGGAAATATCACGAGCGAAATAAAAATAATGAAGTAAAGTACCAAATCGGTAACTTAGTTATGTGTAAAACACATCCTACGAGTAGTGCAATCGATAAGACCACTTCCAAGCTATCATACCGATGGTGCGGTCCTTATCAAATTCGCAAATATTTAACTCCAGTAACCGTAGCACTGTATGAACCCTCTACTCAAAAATATGTACGAAGGACACATATTTCTCAGATAAAACTTTATCACAAAGAAGGTAATGGTAGAGTGCAAGTTAAATAAATGTAAAGAAAAAAGAAAGGTATATGTTTAGTACTCAACTGCAAAGGAGTATTAGAGAAACGTTTAGCTAGCTAATGGTATAGATAGGTACGAGGCCTGATCACCCTTGAATCCTATTCTTCAAAAGTATAGCAAAGTAAGAAGTCAGCTGACAGCAAATATGAGAAATAATTAAGTAACAAATTACTTAATGAGTAATTCTATCACTAGAATAACTCCCAACTAAAGAAAAACCCGGTAGTAGTCATAAGTAGTAGTGTTAAGAAAATTTAGAATGTTAAGAATATGTTTTTTATAATGTGTGAATTTTATGTAGTAGTAGAATTATCCTGTAAAGTATGATATGTAGATAGTAAGAAGAATCAATTCGAGAATGACGTGTGTAACTCATAATTACATACAGAGAGAAACGGGTGAGAGAAATTACACACGGAAATCCCTAAACATACTCTCGGTATATTCAAAAAAAATTATACCGGCGTCTGTGGCTTAAGCGGCGGAGTATGTGACGATTTCATTAATAAAAATATGTTAATTAATTAAGTTGATAATATATAAGCGAAGAAATTTTAAATTCTTAATAAAATCTCACATTGTAAACTAAATCTTATGGCAATCATTTAATAATAATAATATTTAATATAAGTCTAATAATAAAATTAAAAGGGAATGGAATTGTACAGAAAGGGTAAAGCTTATTAATTTATCCTGCATAAACAAGAACTGACCAGAATTAACTTGTTTCTGACCCCTAAATAAACTAAGTATTATTGTAAATTTGTTATTATTTATAAATAATTAATTAAGACCATTGTTACGTATTTTGATAACTTCTGCAACTAAGAATATCACGATTTAATTATTTAATCAACCGTAGTCCTTTAATTAAAATTAGAAACACGGAACTACTTTTATGTTGCCTAGTAATTGTCTTGAGATTACTACGCTCCCCTTAACTATTTTCTGCCACTTGTAATGGAGCGCTCACAGCCGTAAGCAGCGTAAAGCGTTGTTTCGCTACGTATATAAATAAAAATGTGAAAGGGTTGATACTATGACTATTTAAATGAGTAAATTTGTGTGGTGATGACATCTCTCTATATTATAAAATAACGGACTATGTAAATAATACAGTATTACAATCTAGAAGGTGATAGTAAACTAATCTATCATCATGTGAAGTGTATAACTGTGAAACAAACTTCTATCTATGTATTCTAACTACAAGAATTATTAAGAGTAACTACAGTCGCCGGAGTTGAATGTACCACACCAGAAAGATTTCACATACTTCAAGAACTTCACCATCACAGTATGATAAGGTAACGACTGAACTTCAAAGAAACATCAGGAGGACCGAAGAACTAATTCTGCAGCAACTTCAGGAAAACACAGGTGACATGGAGGCTTGTGTCTTCCATGGTTAAGAGTTACAAAATTATAAACCCCCAAAAGACAATTTAAATTATCACATTAAAGACTTTAAAACTTATGTTTAAATGTAATAACATTAAAGACTTTAGAAAAATGACATTTTAGGTAACATGTAGTATAAAATCTAATAACGCTAGTTATAGCAAAAAGGTAAAGTTTAACTAAAAGTTTTGTTGTTTTAGAAGATTAATAAAAAACCATTCTTCAAATGGTTAGAGTTTCAATATTGTACATGGCAAGGTGACCATAATTTATTTAATATATTTAATCCCGGATCCGTGGAATTAATCAATGAGATGTACATCATATTTTGAGACCCCTTTGTAAAGTAGTAATTTATATATTTAATCATCTAGTAAACTATTTTCGTTTGAGAACTTTCAATAGAGAACTTAATCACCAAATGTAATAAAGAGATGTCATCTAAGTACCGAGTAAAATGAGTGCATAAATCAACAGTCTCCCCTTCCTAATATCCTGCTATATAAATTGTTTATTTGTTGTGATTATTTTCAGTGCTTCACAACGAAGGCAGCGGTATAATTGGCACATCCAATTATTACTGGTTCCCTCTGTTATAACTCAAGAGGAGAGGTTATACCGTCTTGATTCACAAGCATGCTGCGATCGCTATGAATCAGCGGGGCGAAAGCATTGCATTAAGTACTTTATGGTACTTACGGAGCCTCCAGGTGGTCTAGTGGCTAACGCGGGCGATTGATGCGCTCATGGTCCCGTGTTCAATTCCCGGCGGAGGTTCCGTATGGCGTGCACTCAGCGTCATGAGGCAAACTGAGTAGGCGCTGAGATAACAGCGCTGCCTCCTGGCTGTGAATACCGCAACTAGCGGCTGGTGGTGCGTAGTACTAGCCATACACCATCACACTAACACAAAAAGCTGCGCGGTACGCCTTGGTCTTTAAAGGACTGTTGAGCGGAGGATTTTTTTTTTTTTACTTTATGGCATGGCGCAATGCGAGCCTCTCACACACCTTCTTTTTTCTGATTGGCCGATGATGCAGTTCTTACCTGTGGGGGGGGGGGTTGAAATTAGTAAACAATTAGCACAGGTGGCGTCGTGGGAAATCATTAGCCTTCACCACAGTACACCATCATTGCAGCCTGGAGACAATGGTCAGCTTTGACGTGGTTTCGTTGTTCACCATGGTGCCCGTGGATGATGTCCTTGGCCACTTAGCAAACCTTTTTCTGGCAGACATTACATCTCTTTTCCGCCATGTTCTAAAAACGACCTATTTTCAGTACGGCAGTGAATTCTTTGAAATGATTGATGGTGTGGGCATGGGGAGTCCGCTCAGTCCTGTGGTGGCGAACTTTTATATGGAAAGGTTCGAGCAAACGGGCAATTTCATCTTTTCCGTTGAAGCCGAGGTGCTGGTTCCGGTATGTTGATGACACCTTTGTTATCTGAAGCCATGGAGAGGAAGAACTCGGCAGGTTCCTGGCACACCTCAATCAGGTTCACCCACGGATACAGTTCACCTTTCAGAGGGAGACCGACAATCAGCTGCCTTTTCTGGACGTTTTGGTCCTTAGCAGGACCGATGGCAGCCTCGGACATAAAGTGTATAGAAAACCGACGCACACTAACCACTATCTCCATAAACAGTCGAATCACCATCCCAGCCAGAAGAGGGAGGTGTTGAAGACCCTGGTGGACTGGGCTAGGAGGATATGCGAGCCCCGGTACCTCGACGAGGAACTGCGCCACCTCGAACTAGCGCTGCAGGCCAATGGATATTCCGTCGGGGAGGTGAAACGAGCGGTCTGGCCGAGAAGAACAGCCAGGCCGGAAGTGGTGTCACGGGCCGTCAGTTTCGTGGTGTTGCCCTACATCCATGGGGTGACGGACCGCATTGGTAGGCTGCTCAGTTGGCACGGCGTGAGGCCAATATTCAAGCCGACAAGAAAGATCCACCAGTTCTTGAGGCCGGCGAAGGACGTCCGAGACCCGCTGTCGTCATGCGGTGTGTATGGAGTTCCCTGCTCGGCCAGGTGTACATTGAAACCACGAAGCGCAGCGTCCGCACACGCGTGGGTGAACATAGCCGTTACTGTAGATTGGGACAGCCGGAGAAGTCTGCCGTAGCTGAGCACGCGCTCGCCAATGCCGACCATCGGATCCGCTTCGATGAGACGAAGCTCTTGTTGGCAGTGAGTGATTACTTCCCTCGTCTTCATATGGAGTCCGTCTTGATTCGCAAACATGCTGCGATCGCTATGAATCGGCGGGGCGAAAGCATTGCATTAAGTACTTTATGGCATGGCACGATGCGAGCCTCTCACACACCTTTTTTCTGATTGGCCGATGATGCAGTTCTTACCTGTGGGGGGGGGTGAAATTAGTAAACAATTAGCACAGGTGGCATCATGGGAAATCATTAGCCTTCACCACAGTACTCCTGGGAAAACAATTGTTGAATACCTGATGGCATAGCTTGGTGCGAGCCAATCATACACCATCTTTATTGTGATTGGCTCTTGGTCCAGTTTCTACCTGGGCACTATTCGGATTGGCTGATGGTGTCATTTTTACCTGTACGTGGGACTTGGTTGAATTTATAACTACAGGTAGGATGTCGGGACATCTTCACCCTATACCACAGTACTGTGGGCCTGACGTGAACACCCTACGTTCAGGATTTTTATTATTCCACTATGATGGCAGCCATTGGAGCTGCCGAAACGTTTGGTTTGGAAATAAACCATGGACCACGGCCAAACAGCCCGGATAACTTTAATCATACAAGTGACACCGGCCATGAAAGCCTGAGGACAATGTTATTAGCAGTATTGTTTTGAAACATAATGAGTCTGTTATACTACATAGGACGTTATATGGCAGGGTGTTTCATGTTGTTGCAAATGTTACTGTACATCATAATATTGCTGCAACTGTGAATACTTAGGAACTGAATATGTTTAGTGCAGGAACAAATAGTCTTCTTTTTTGAAACAGTCATTTTAAAAACGTTCATTTTGTAAAAAAAAAAGTGTATATGTTGTGTAGGGGTATACTTTGGGTGTATCATTTACTGAATGGTATATCATTTCCAGTATACTTTACAGTACGGTTTTAGTCAAAAACATTAAGAAAAGATGGACAAAGTTATAAAGGAGAAAGTATATGTTCAAGCAGTAAAAGAAAATTACCACAGTGCGGTGGTTTAAAAAATATTAGCTGTACATAATGAATCAAAGTTACCCAGGCCACAAGGAATACTTTAGTTAAATTGTGGTTCAAGACTCATAAACAAAATACTCTTAGAACCAGTTGTAGTGAATATGTGAACAAATTTAGATGACAGGTACGTTTTATTTGTTAAAGTCCAGTATTTAAATTATTTTAAAAGACCAGTTTATCCTTGAGTAATAACTGTTGATTAAAAAGTAGAATACTCCTGGGAAATATACAAATAGAACATTTAAATGAACAAGTACTTTTTACAAAAAAGAAATGGCATTTGTGACACCCATTAAAATTCCATTTCATTGAGCTCGAAAGCACACAGTCAGGGAGTCAAGTTCTTTTTACCTGGTTTGGATAACTTTCATTAGTCCATCTCTGTCTGCATTCATGTGAGATATATAAAAGTCAGATGTGAAAGTCATAAAAAAAGTGAAAGTAATGTCCAAAACAGTATGTAAGAGATGGAGAAGCAGAGCGTGTCAGAGTATGAAAAGGACAAATTAAATTAAGAATTGAATAGCAGCAAGTATCTAATCAATCTCAGGATTATGATCAGAGGGGTGATTTATGTTTGCTCCTGAGAACAGGTCTTAAATAAAATAAGCTTGAAGAAGCCAGCAGAATAAAACATGAAGATTACTGCGTGTGTTTAATACTAGTTAGTAAAAGCTTCCTGAGCTGCAGAACCCATTCACTGTTTTGAACATAATATATTTATAATTATCTTGTTGATTCATCCTCTTCGTTCACTTTATTAAATTTATTAATATATATAAACTTTCATGTATGAACTTACTATTCGTTGTCACTTCCCCAAACGTTTCGAGGTGATGTTCCTCTTCCTCAGTGGGAGTAATACTGAATGTCGATTACTGAATTACTATTATGGACTATTGGTGTGTGTGGTGGGGGTTGTGGTGGGAAGGGATTGGCGCTGAGGTTCAAATTGTGTGTTTGGATCAGTGTATCGAATAGTGTATGTGATTTATAATGTAATTGTTCATTTAATATGTTGTTTGGTTGTAGTGTGTGATATCTGTATATTTCAAATTGTTCAGCTGTGTTTAGTTTTCTACTTTTAGGTAAGTAGTGTAATATTTCCATGTTATGTTTTTAATATATATAAACTTTCACATATGAACTTACTATTCGTTGTCACTTCCCCAAACGTTTCGAGGTGATGTTCCTCTTCCTCAGTGGGAGTAATACTGAATGTCGATTACTGAATAACCATTATGGACTATTGGTGTGTGTGTGTGTGTGTGTATGTGGGGGGGGGTTGATGGTGGGAAGGGATTGGCGCTGAGGTTCAAATTGTGTGTTTGGATCAGTGTATCGAATAGTGTATGTGATTTATAATGTAATTGTTCATTTAATATGTTGTTTGGTTGTAGTGTGTGATATCTGTATATTTCAAATTGTTCAGCTGTGTTTAGTTTTCTACTTTTAGGTAAGTAGTGTAATGTTCTATGTTTGTGTAACTGTGGTGACACAACATGGAAATATTACACTACTTACCTAAAAGTAGAAAACTAAACACAGCTGAACAATTTGAAATATACAGATATCACACACTACAACCAAACAACATATTAAATGAACAATTGCATTATAAATCACATACACTATTCGATACACTGATCCAAACACACAATTTGAACCTCAGCGCCAATCCCTTCCCACCATCAACCCCCACCACACACACTAATAGTCCATAATGGTTATTCAGTAATCGACATTCAGTATTACTCCCACTGAGGAAGAGGAACATCACCTCGAAACGTTTGGGGAAGTGACAACGAATAGTAAGTTCATACGTGAAAGTTTATATATATTAATAAATAATACATTTATTTGTACACAAAATCAAATATTAAGTTTTAAAGCTGTTAGTAAAGGAAAGGCGATGGTATGTGGTGTAGTAGTGGTACAGCACATTATTATATACATACTTTTTGGAAAGAAAGTCTTTGAGATTTGATGGCCACAATTCAGAGAAAACGTTAGTAAGTGTCTAAGACAATTGAATTCATATAAGTGATGCAAATGTAATTCTACATGGGAAAGACATATTACCATATCAATAAAGTGATTCAGAAAGCAACGCTAGTGATAATAATCTTGAATGAGTCCAGTGAAGAAAGAAAGCAAACCTCTTGTAGACATTTTAATAAACTTTTCTGACCAGTTTAATTGTATATTTAATAGAATAATTGCTCTTGAGAAATATGAGAAGAGAAATAAGGAAAATAATTGTGAAAAGTAAAAGACTAAAATTAATTAACTTTTACTGTGTTTCTGAATATAAATAGGCATAGGCCTACATTTCTTTCACTTATTTTTGCTCTACATTAAGGCAGTTGTTATACTGTGTTACGTTATTAAGTCAGTTGATATTTGTTGGATCAGAAAAAACTATTTGTGTTTTAATTTAACACATTGACTGTCGCCACAGCCCAGGCTATAGTGCGTACAGTCACCACCATGGTTGCCACAGCCCAGGCCATGATGCTCTCTATCCAGTGTATGTGTTCAGTATGCCTTGCACCTAAGCAGCATAATTAACCTTATTGTTAGCAGGCAACGTGTTAAGACCCAACTACAGTTAACCATATATAGGCTTACTTATTGCACAGTGAAATGCTTTCAGCATTCTCCATCGGAATTCTTTGGAGCTCCCATTAAAACATGTCAGTTCTGGTATTTGTGATTTTCTGTATTCCAAGATTGAGCATCTCCTTCAGTCCCATGGTTAATGGACGTTATGCTGTATCTTAAAAGGTAAAAAGAAGAAAAACAAATTCTGTACAATTTTTAAGTAAAATAACAATTGTAATGCAGGCAATCATGATTACTTTTTGTTATTGTTATGAATGAATAAACCCTTAAAAAAAACTAAAGCATTGCATTATTTTTCAGTTAAATGTATGAGGGTTATTCAGAAAGTAAGTTCCGTTTTTAAATATTGCCGCGGTATCGATGCCGTCACGCTGTTGCACATGCATGGCCAGTTTGTTGATTCCAACAGTATTTTTAAACAACTGTGCAGTGAGTAAGCTTCATTGGACGTGATTATAATGTTGAAGAAATTCGAGACGCCCACCACGTGAAAGTATTCGGTTTGGTTCTTGAATGCGAAAGGCATTAAATCAATTGAAATTCAGCGTCAGATTTTCTATATTTATGGAGAAGAAGCAGTGAGTGATTCAATGGTACAAAGATGGATACGACTTTTTTGCTTAGTCCTATCCAGAGTAAGCGATGTAGGATGCTTACCCATGGGACATTGCATTGAATCATGCACCACACACACACACACACACACACACACACACACACACTGCTGCTGCAATGCAACATCTCCTGACAAAATTTGGCTGGCAGCAATTTGATCATCCACCTTACAACCCTGACCGTAGCCGACCAACCCACCAAGCGAATATCACCTTTTCAAGCATAAAAAATCCTTCCTTGGTGGCCAACAGTGTCAAACAAGCTGTTAATACATGGTTTAAATCACAGGGGGGAAATTTCTATGACAAAGTTATACAACGTCTGGTGCCTCGCTATGAAAGGTGTTTCAAAAATGAGGAAACGTATATAGAAACGTAGTTTAAGGTGGTGTACCTCAAATAGCAATAAAAATATAGCAATAGGCATTCCGTATCCAAACTCACTGAAGAAGGAGAACACCACTCCGAAACGACGTAAGAGAAAATACAACAAGTAAGTTCACAGTGAAATTACCAACAATACTAATAAGCAATAAAAATGTTTTGTAAATATATTCTTAGTTTCTTTTAATACCCTATCGGAACTTACTTTCTGAATATCCCTCGTATAACCGGATTGCCAAATCGACAAACAATTTAGTCCTGGCATTTAAGTTTATGTATGTTTCCATAGATGTCCATAAGCATGTAAAGTTTGCAAACATAGCTTACAGACTTTCTGAAGATTGTCCAAAATATGCACCTGATTTTACAGAATCTGTTGACAGATAGTAATTTTGTCAGAGTATTAAAGATATCAAGTTTTTATTTTGAATACAAAGATATTCAAAACAGAATTTATATTGTTACATAATATTTTTCCCATCATCTTGTTGTACGATTGCCTAAGTAAAGATATTTACAAACCGTAGGAAAGTACCAGAAAACATAAAGTAAGTCTGCTTAAATGACTACTAATTATAGGTTTTATAATAATGATTAATAATAAATAATGTTTTAATAATTATGTTTTGAACTATTAAAGTTAGTAAGACTAGAAGGACAATGTTTTGTAAATACTTACCATGTTAATACTTATCCCACTACGTGTGTGAAAGTTGAGATTGACTCATAAGTTCAATAAGAGTTGTGATATGTTTATAATGGAAGTAGTTAATAGTAAAGAATGTTAGAATAATTATGTTTTGAGAGATTAAAGTTAGTAAGTAAGGAGGACAGTGTTTTGGGGACTACTTACCATGTGAATACCAATTTTATTATGTTTGTAAAAACTGGAATGGATCCATAAGTTTAATAAGAATTGCAATATGTTTCATAATAGTTGTTAGTAATTAATTGTTTGATGTTGATTGATAATATATGCTGTAATATTATTTAAACAAAGGTTAATGTTAATGGAAGGATACAAAAATTATAATAATAGAGATATTTGTGAAACTAGGTATGTTAGGCCTAGATAGTTAAGGAATTTAGAAAAGAGTTTATAGTAAAACTAGAATAATTAATGTCATGTTGAACTGTGTTATTACTGATTGTATCTAATAGTTTTAGTAAAGTGAAGGGTATAAAAAAGAACTACTGTAATTATAAATAATTTTGTACAAATAGTCAAAAGTGTAAACTAGTAACTCTGGAAATATGGAATGGAAACTAATCAAAAGTGATATCAAAACAATCACTGTTCCATCAGAAATTCAAAGATACTAGTATCTTGAAGATCAAAGATCATATAAAAAAGTTATAACAATTTAAGAAAATTGTATGTAAGATGTTAGAAGTTTGTTTATTTTGAGGCTCAGAGAGAACCATAGTAACTCAAGATGATACAGTTTAAACCAATGAAAGCTAAGTTATAGGCCTTAGCAACAGACATGTTATAAAAATAATTAAAAAATTCCATTATTAGAACTGAACGAGAAAGGATGATATATAAAAACAAGAGACCAATCTAAAATATTTCGAGTATAATAACAGTTAATGTAATTAAAGTTAAGTCATTTCAAAAGATTGAATGTTTAGAAGAAAGAAGTAAACCATTATTCGAAAGAAGGAAGCCGATTAACATAGGAAGAAATAAATTCAACGTATCCAGGAAGGGAAGTATTTTTGCTAATAACTAAACTGAAGAAGTTACCTTAGTGTCCCAAGTTTACACTTGACAAAGAAACTGTTTACACTTTTTGATTAAAATTATATTTTAACTTTCACTTGGAAAATAATTAATAAACAGTCTTATTTTCATAGTAAAAACTATTAATGTATGGTAATATGACCATTTAAAGTGTATTAAACATTGAAAATACGTAGTTCAACATAACCTAAAGACACTGAACATTGTAAAGTTAGTAATAAACTCTTGTTAAGACACTCTGTATTTAATTCTAAGTCCATGTATTTTGGTACTTTTCGAAGATCATTGTAGTTTATATCGTAGCCAAAAGGACCTAACGTAAAACAGTTTTAAGTGTATCTTATTTAGCAATTATTAAAACGCAAATATTGTATACCCTGGGAGGTGGGAGTAACTGCTGCCATTCTGAGCAAATTTAAAGAACAGCCGGCAAGACTTTGTTAATAATTATATCTTTCTTTTACCAACATTTAGTAAGGAGAATAAAAGTTTTGAGTTAAATAACACCATATAAAAGGGTTTCTTTCCTTTCCTTAGTTGATAGTTTTATGTATATGATATTATGTATAACATATAATCGAATGTAAATTTTTCATCAACTGGCATAGGTTGGTAACACTCCCGACAAGAAAAGTATGGCACAAGATTTGAATCTGCCTTACTGAGAATTAGTATTCATAGTATTATATTAAATAAAAGATATAAAAAAAATAAAAATTAGAAGGAAAAAGAAACCCTTGTGATATATGCAATATTAATTACAGATTAACCAATACATTTTATTTGCAACATACGATTGCAAATTGGCGCTCAACAAACATTACCCTGACAACATAATAATCCTTAAAATTATTGAAATTTTATAATAAAAAACTACATTTTCTTAATGTGTATGTTACAAATTGACTCAACCAATGCGTGGCTAGTAAACCATACGATAGAGATCATTATTTAGTACGAACAAATATGTTTGAAAATTTGATGTCCATTTTTGGCCTGTGATATTCTGAAGGTACAAAATTTTCAAATAATCCTCCATAAATTCTTTAATTTAGTACTGAGCATGAATTCATACAATTTGTACAAAATTCTGTTTCACTCTGTGGGCCCAGATGTCCCAACATTTTGACATTTTCAAAACTGAACACCTACAGTATTAAGATTTTTTGTAAAATTTTCATTAAGCTGATGATATCCCATATGAATTTTTGCGTTTTGTTCTGAAATTTTGAGCCTCACATTTTTGTCTCCCACCCTTGTATTTGGGGGTGGGAATCAATCTCAAGACCAGTGGTCTGTGGTGTAAAAGTATGTGTAGGCATGCTAAGTCAGTTGATACATTCAGAAGATACTGTGAGACATACCCCAAACAATAGACAAGACAGACAAATACCAAACAAAGTTAAAATTGAGAACTTGTATCGCTTGTACAGTCAAGTCTCAGCTGAACAGTGCCAGCTCCCAGTAGTGCTTTCCTTCCTTCATATCTACGAGGGCTATTCAGAAAGTAACCTCCGTTTGACCATAAATAAAACACGGATGTAGATACATAAATTTTATTATATACATCTTAAAACTATTCCACTATTTTTCTACATAATCGTCATTTAAATTTAAGTATTTATCATAGCGTTTGACCAGTTTGGAAATCCCCTCTTTATAAAATTCTGCCGCCTGGGATCGCAGCCAGCCTGTCACAGCATCATGAAGTTCTTTGTTGTCATCAAAGCACTGGGAACCAAGCCACTTCATAAACAGGTGAAAATCACTGGGAGCCAAATCTGGACTATATGGCGGATGATCAAAAACCTCCCAGAGCCCATTTGTTCTGTTTTGTGGTTCTCGGAAATCACTTTCGGTACCCACCGAGCACAGAACTTCTGGTAGGGTAACTTTTCTGTGACTACCTCATTCAAAACCATCCGAGAAATTTGCACAAATTGTTCAGAAAGTTCAGAGATTGTGAACCACCAGCTTTCACGGACTTTTTCGTCAATTTTCTGAATGAGTTCATCACTGACTACGGATGACTCCTTTCCTCATCGTGAATCTTTGGTCTTCCACTTTTAAACAAGTGAAACCACTGTCGCACAACACCTTCACTCATAAAGTTTTGGCCATATACAGTACATAGTGCACGATGAATGTCTGCCGCTGAAAGGTTTTTTGCCATCAGAAATCTTATCATAGCACACACTTTGCATTTGGCGGAGTTTTCTATTGCAGCATTAATTTGGAAGGCTAAAATGAGTGAAAGAATAGCAGCACGACCCTCCCACTGTACACCTAGACTGAGCTACTATACAAGTTGGGACAGGAATCACGCCACTTCCCCCACTACTTCTCTCGCTACCCAGCAACGGAGGTTACTTTCTGAATAGCCCTCGTATCAGCATTTCTTAATTTTATCCATTTATCTTTTTGTTTTCCATTTAACTTTCAATAAGTATTTTCTATGTGCGAAGAGTAAAACTTAAAAGCAGGATATGGGAATTCGTTTAAAACTTACAAAGTTAACAAAGATGGCCATGAGATACACAAAACTAAAATTAAGTATGAGAATATGCTGAATAAATCATTTGCATCTAATAAGGGAGTTAAACAAGGTCATGAGTTATCAACCACCCTCTTTATTATTATTGCACTGGACTATGCCATTAAAGACATAGATCAGCAAGGAAGAATATTAAATAAGGCAAGCTAAATATGTGGCTATGCTGATGTTGATGTAATAATGTCAGATCAAGACAATGGCTGGTTGAGGTATACAAGGAGCTAAATCAAAAATCCGCTGGAATAGGACTGAATGTAAATATCAGCAAAACTAAATACATGCTCATTTATGCATCAGGAAGGAGAAGAAATCTGTTTAATTTGTGTTTAGAGGGTATTCATTTGATGCAGTTAATAAGTTCAGCAGTGCAGAAAGTTAAACTAGCCTGTATGATATCCAACATCTGAAACGGATAGGAACTATCAGAAGAAGAAGAATAAGTTCAGGTACCTGGGTAATATGACAGATAAAGAAGAGTCCATAAACGTGACAATACATGACAGGATACAAATGGGAAATCGAGGGTGTCATACTGACAGCAGACTATTGAGAAGTAAACTCATTAGTCATAACACAAAAATGAAAATATGTAAGACACTTATCAGACTGGTCGTTGCTTATGCAGGTGAGACATGGACACTAGCAAAAAAGGAACAAGAAATACTAAGAAGGTTTGAAAGAAAGATTGTGTGACATGTTTGTGGCCCGGTTAAAGAATATGGTGAATGGAGAATAAGAAATAACCAGGATATAGAAGAGCTATTGAAGCATGTAAGATTCATAAAGGCTCAACAAATATAATGGCTAGGTCACGTAGAGTGGATGGATAATCAGCATATGCCAAAGAAAATCCTGAGGACGCAAGTCTATAAAAGCAGAAAGAGGGTCGACCTAGGATAAGATGGCTGAATTATGTGCTGGAAAATCTAAAAAGAATGGATGTGAGGGGTTATGCTGAGATGATAGGGGACACTGGAGAAGATGGGTGTTAAAAACCAGGGCTCACGTTGGGCTTAGTGCTAACGAAGAAGAAAAGTAATTATTTTCTGAACACAGTTTTTCTCATTAGCTTTCCTTTTTCTAACATGGTTCAGAAGTGTTCTTGTTACTTTCTTATTTTTCACTCTGTGTGCATATTTAATCTTTTCTGATACCTTCACAACTAAGTTTAAAACTTTCGAAAATTTTGTCCTCTTTCTCAAACACTGATATTCACTATACAAGTATTATTTTTTTTCAGGTGACATCGCCACTTGCATATATATTTATTGCTGTCCATCATAATGTTAGCAGTGAAATTAACGATTCAACGCAAGATGTTCCTACTCGATACACCTATGGATGGAAAGACTTTGGTGCTATCTTCTTTTATTTTTTAATAGGCATCGTGATGCATGCAATCGTACAAGAATATGTTCTCGATGTAAGTAACTATAGTGTTAAGAAAACTCTTTAGTTTATCATAAGATGTAGGCCTAGTGTGAATCTTGTTTAGCACAACCAACAGGTGGATTTTAGTCAAGTGCTTTCTCATGTGTTAGACAATATAAATCAGCTAGTAGACCTAACAATCACCAAAACAAACAATATGCACACATAAAATATACAGAAAACCAACCACAAATGACATGGTCATCCACAACATTTCAAATCATCCAACACAACATAAACATGCAGCCTTCAACCATATGCTACAAAGACTCACTAAAATACCACTGAATACACAAGACTATAAAGAAGAACTTAACACCATAAAATACATAGCACTAAAAAATGGGTACAACCCAGATTTAATAAACAAATTAAATAGACAGATCCAAAACAAAAACAACAAACCACAAAATAAAAACAACACACAACAATACAAATACATCACACTCACGTACTACAACTCAAACACACACAGACTTGCCAACACATTCAGAAAATACAACCACAAAATAGCATACAGAACCAACAACACCATCAAAAGATACATCAACGGCACAAACAAAGACATGGACAAATACAACAAAACAGGCATATATAAATTAAAATGCAGTGATATAAATTAAAATGCAGTGATTGCAACAAGTTCTACATAGGCCAGACAGGAAGATCTTTTTCATCCAGATTTTCTGAAAACACACCACAGCACTAACCAGTAATAACATACAATCCACATTTGCTACACACATCCAAACAGAAAACCACAGTTACACCAATATAAAAAACAACCTAGAAATCTTACACTACCTACCCAAAAGTCGTAAACTTAACACCACAGAACAATTTGAAATATACAAACACAACCAAACAACATACTCAATGACCATTTACAATTTAAATCAAACACACTATTCGACACAGTAATAAACAACACATACAACAATTCAAACTCCAGCGCCAATCCCCTCCACCCCCACCCCGCACAACCTGTTAACCAAAAAACCATTACACATAAAATTACCAACAACTTGGCACATTCCGTATCCGAACTCACTGAAGAAGAAGAACACCACTCTGAAACGTCGTCTGAGTGAATAAACCAAGTAAGTTTACAGTGAAAGTAACACCAATATTAATAATTAATATAAATCTACTAGAAACATGTTTTACTGTCAGGTAATATATTGCAGTCAGAAGTTTAATTATTTGTTAATGATGCTGTAGGTTGGTATGTTTTCAATAGTGTTATATGTAATGTTTAACGTGTGTTTTTATATAGCACATTTTTGTACTTTGTCATACATTTGTATTCGTCGTTTATGACAGATAGTAACTGTAATTTAAATTAGGTCTATGTACTGTTTACCTTCTTTAACTGTAATGCATCAGTTATAACACTAGTATACAAATTGATATATTATTTTAATATTTTAACATTGGAGTACCATATATTTGTATATGAAGAAAAGTCGGAGATACTGGTTACTATGCGTTTGTTCCCAAGAAGACAAACGGTCTGCGTAGTACCTTGTGTATAAAAATCTTAAAGTAATTCCATTTATATTTGTTTCAGAAAATCAGCAGGAAGTTACATTTGTCCAAAATAAAACACAGCAAATTTAACGAGTCTGGACAGCTGTTGGTGTTTTATATTATGTCCATACTTTGGGGAGGAAACATTATTTTGAAGTAAGTATGAGCAGTGGTGATCAGTTTTAAACCCCTGAAAATTTGATTACTTTTGACAGAATTTATCAGTTTCGATCAGTTGATGTTGCTTATAAAAATAGCCATGTCTATGAAAGCTGGTTACATTGAACAATAGCTATCATAGTTACCAATGAAGCAGAGTAGTATTTAATTGTAATATTTGTAAACACTTAGTTACTCACCGTCTTGTGACTTCTTTAAAACCTTCAATAACTACGCGTTTCAAGGATAAGTCCTCATCATCAGGTTATATAAAAACACCAATCCTTCTGTAGAAGTCATCAAAAAATCAAAAATTTTTACCAAACATCACAGTGTGTATGTCATCTAAAAACACATTATTGTAGCACTTCACGTCACATCATGACCTGGTGCGCACATAACCTAACCTGATGAGGATTTATCCTTGAAACGCTTAGTTATTGAAGGTTTTAAAGAAGTCACAAGACGGTGAGTAACCGAGTGTTTACAAATATTACAATTAAATACTTATACACGTGACTTGGAGACTATAATATAATGAAGCAATTTAATATATTTAATTTTTTTTGCTGTACATTAATATTTTTCATGGGTAAAGGCAAAATGTTTGAGCCAATTCTTGAATGCTGTTAACTTCCCTTATTATTTTTAAAATTTCTGTATTACAGAGAGAACTTCTTATTGAATATATCGTCACTGTGGGAAGGCTATCCTCACATGGAAATGATGTTCATGTTTAAGTTCTTCTTCATTATTCAACTTTCCTATTGGTTACACTGTTATCCAGAGCTCTACTTCCAAAGGATCAAGCGAGAAGAAATGCCAGCCAGGATACGTTACGCAACTGTGGGTCTTATTTATATTGCCGCTGGGTATCTCTTGAAGTAAGTATTCGTTTCCCCACAGATTTTATTGTGTACATCTCTTTCTTTTGTTTTTAATGTAGGTGGTACTGTACTGAATGTATCTTTCTTAGTTTATAATGTTTTTACCAAGCAAGTTACATGATTAACAATTTTTTTATTTTATTGTTATTTCTTATTGTTATTAAAGTCTTAATTTACACTTCAAATTTTTAAGGTTAATATTAAAAGATTTAGGGTTTGTAATGGGTCGAATTAGAAGGTTTTTATTTTGGTCTCGATTTTATAAAGATTTTAAATTCACTCCATATATGTGAGCTACCCCAGTTTAATTTTATATAAATTCAAATCATCAATTCCATCCAGTATCAAATTGTTAACTGCACCTGTAGGGAGCCTCAGTACAGCAATGCACAGTGTTAGCCAAAACAATTGTACAGACGTATTGCGTAACCGCCCAGCAGCAGCCTTGTGACACAGTCTACAGTCTGCAGATTGCCACCACTGAAGGAACATCAGGATCAGACAGTAAAGTTGGTTAATTTAAAACAGTGGCCTCGGGAGTGTAAGATAGGCCGTAATAATTAGTCGGCCTATGTATTCTATTTTATAAAACGTACAAACAGTATAACGTGCGGCCAGATCATCTCACCTACAGACTGTGTGCGGTCCGTATAAAAGTATCGGCCGACCTAGCCGGTAAAACCACGGAACCGTTATCTAAACAGTGAAATTAAATCAGAAAATGAAGTGAGTGAGTTGAAATTAAGATAAACTTATAACTTTTGGGACATGTAAACGAGGACCTGGTGCGGGTCACGCAACGAGGTCGGAGGAGACGCCGTTACACAAGTAAAAGTATTTTAAATTGTTAGTGAGGCCAACAAATTTAATCAAGTAAATAAATACGGGGTTTTTAGAAATTGGTATGTGAGTTGTGTGTGGGCATTGCTGGGCCGCCTTAATAAACTAAAACAAGAATGTAGAATAAGTTAGTTGAAACATTTATTTTTTTGTTGTGTAGGTATATGTTTAAAATTAGAACGAGAAAAAGTAACGCTATCAAATCACTATTTTAAAGAATTAAAATCAAGGTACTTTTACAAGAATGTTTTTTTTTTAAATTATAACTTGAGATAAAGAGTTTGATGAGAATTATAATTGGAGGAGAACGTAAGATTGAAATTAATGTTAATAAAATGAGTTAATAGCGTAACTATGTGTTAAGCTAATTATTACGCCACATTACCAGCACCTATCCAGTATGAAAGATTTCGTCTAACGAACCTGGCAGAAAGTGTAATTAGGTTTCGATTTTGAACCATAAAAAATCGTGGCGACCAAAAATAGTTGGGGATCTTCTGAGTGCAGTAAGTCAGAGTGGCGTGTGTTAAAGGTAAGTAAAAAGAATAGACGATAACAGGTTAAAGATTAACAGATTTGGTGATTATCGAACTATAGCATGACAGTAATAATTTGGTCTACAAATAATATCTTCAAATAAATATCTGTAATATCTTCTAATAATTTCAAACGTCTGGAGTTTTTATTTTGTTTTATGCCATTAATTTCTCCTTCTATTATGATATCTAATTCTCTTTCAGTTTTTCTTCCTCTTATATTCCTGTGTATTACTATTATTGTATACCAATTTCAAATGTGAAATCCATTTTCTCATGCCACAAATAGTGTTCGCAATGTTATTGCAATAATGTATGAGAATTTTTAGTTTCTAATGATAACACATGGCATAAGGATTATATACAGCCTGTAAAGATGAGATTCGTTTGTCCATTGAATGGTACAGATATAGGACTGAGAAATACTGATTTTTGGGAAGATTTAACGTCTCTAGTTTACATAGTAAAATAGAAGAACACAAAAGAAACTTGACTGTATGGAGCTGATAAGCAGCGACATATGCCTTGGAATATCAAAATGTACAAAACATGAAGGGTCACAGATCTTAGGCATAAAATATGTAATACGAGGCAAGCTTCCTGATAAATATGAAGTGCAAAAGAAGAAGAGGAAAAAGAATATTTTAATATTACAAATCAGTAGTTGTTTAATATATTTAATAAAGTAATTAATATTATGTAATATGTGAGTGTGTACATTTAGTTTTCTACATCTGATAAGCTATATTGTATTTTTAAATTAGCTGATCATTGTGACATTGTTTTCAGCTTCAATCGTGTTACCATATGCCTTCTTGTTATTCATTATATATCAGAAGCTTTGTACCATATTGCTAGACTAATCGATTTTGTTGATAAAGAAGAAAAAGGCAGCAAAGGTGAGTTACGTAGTTTATTTTTCATTATGTTGTTAATGCTTGTAGTGTTCATAATAGAAAGTCAATCAAGATACAAATGGTGTTTAATGAATATTCTGTAATCTATATACATATATATAAAACTCAAAGTCTGAGGATTTATGGGTACTGAATACAAATCCACACCGTTACACTGACTGCCACAAAATTTTGCACAGGAAACCTTTGACACAAGGTGAAAAATACTGTCTAACTTGGAATTTGATATTTTGCCCCGTTCGCACGATTTAGGCCATTTTAATTATGGCTTTTTGTTGACGCGTATAAAGGTGTCATCAACATCATGGAGACCAGAATTAATAACAAGTAAATAAACAAATGCTATTTAGCGGCATCGGAACTGTACCTTTATCCATTCCTGCATTTTTTATTGTTTTTACTATGCGATTGTATCGATATGTTTTGTAATTTTGTATACGGATACATCTATATATTTTGTAATTGTCTTAAACAATTATAAAATTTATGTTTATATGTATTTTTGATGATGCAATGAATAAGTAATGAAATATATTAAATACTACCACTAAAGATAACACCATGGAGACCAGAATTAATTACCATAGTAGCAAGTAAATAAATAAAATCTATTTAGCGGCATCGGAACTGTACATTTATCCATTCTTGCAGTATATTTTTGATGTTTTATATTGTTACGACGGTCTACTTGATCGTCGTAGGTACTGTGGAAACAAAATACAGTACAAGACACCAACTAAGTCACTAATCACCAGCTTTAATTTTTACAGTTAAACAGTTCATCATTAACAACACAGTCTACTACAACAAATCAAATAAAAATTGTTCACATGCAATAAAATGTCACTAATATTAAACACAATTGTATTACAATTATACCGCCAATTAATAAACGCAACACTTCACTAATAACTACTTAACTACTAATAACGTACACAGTAATAACTCGAACCGCTCTGTAAATATATCGCAATAATACTGAAACTTAAGGCCGATGCCGCCATGTATTTATACCTGCGCTCACAGACCAAAATGTTCCTAATTGCGTCTTAGCGCTCGTGTGAACTATGTAATTAGCTGTAGCCTTGACACAGTCTGCATGGCGGGCGCCTTCGAGAAACCTCTCGAAAATGCGTCGACAAGCATGTACATGTACATGTACATCGAGATTCTTCTGGCACATTCGACGAACACATAGATTGTTCTGTGATGTCGTAACACTGTCCCCTCCTTAAGCCTGTTCGTCCAAAACTGGCAAACCGTCTCTGAAGTAGTACTTAGCCAGGCGATCTTGGTGGACGACCTTGAATTTTCGCTGCCCTTCCTGTTGAATCCAATAAACATCGTTGATTATTTTTTTCACAGTGTAGGGTCCTTCCCAGTTAGACTGAAGCTTAGGTGAGCGACCACGATGGTGCTTTGGGTTGAACAACCAGACCTGATATCCTTCTTGGAGACCCACACTATTGCTGCGAATGTCATACCGAGTTTTCATTTTATCACTGGCAATCTTCAGCCGTCCTCTTGTAGCGGGTCAAATTTTGGGTGTTTTATTTTAACCGTTTGGGGCATATATTTATATTTTTATTTATTTAATTCTGGGCGGATTATCATTGTGCAACGTATTTGTGCGTATAACAGTCAATGTAACAGAACAGTGAGACAACGTAAGACGCAGTTGTCGAGGAATGCGGCAGAGTATCTGCACCTCCACAAAATTCTGAGAACTTTGTACCTGTGTGTGGCAGCGCACATACGCAACTGCTCAATCACGCTCCAAGTGACGCTCTGGCAAAAAACTAAGATGGCCAGAGAGAGAAATTTTCATCATCCATTTGGTTTCACTACGGAAATGCTGTTTTAAGTCCGGCCCACTTAAATGACATCAGCAGAGCAGAAGCCAATATTGTCCTCTGGTCACACACCGATATCAGCTCTATGCCACGCATAAAATGGTTACACAACAGCAAAGCATGAGCGACGACGAAAACATTGTGGCAGTAGAGAACCAGTTTCCATCCAGGAACAGGTACATGTACCTGTTACGTTCTAGGTGACAGTACACATTAGTCAGAGACGCCAAGCGGTCAACGAGATACAGAGTTCCGCTACAGACGTATATATTTTGTTTCGGACCCGGTTGGTCAAGTTTCCGGGAGATGTAATTAATTCAGGAAGACCGACCGGGACCCGAGGAATTGAACGGTGTTACAAACAGTGCAGTGCAGTGACGATTCGAGAGCAGCTAATAACATAAAATGTGACCGTAACGAAAGCACGTGCTCGGCCGGCCTCGCGCATATCAAACTAATGCAAAACGAAACCGTGATCTTTAAAGAATAACTATTTTTTTCTTTTCTAATTTTTTATAACATTTGAAAAAGGGTTTGTATGGGGTGTGATAGAATGAATGAGCAGAATGGGCTACCTTGTAAGTAAAAATCATATTGTAAATGTAAGAGTCATGTAACCAACTCAGTTTATGTTTTCGTTCCTTGGTGTTTTTGGATTAAGGATGTCCGTATTTAGTAAGTAAAGCATTCTTTCATAACAAAATGTGTTAGTCTAAGTTATTTCGTCATTGCCACTTTCTCATTTCTGTGTTGCGAAATTCGTCTAACGGACCGGAATCTTCCGAGTTATTAATTGGGTGGGTCAGATTGCAAAATTGTCCGTTTTATTAAGGTGGAGTGTAAAGGTTTTCGATATTTTATCCTATAAAAAAATAATCGTGGCGACCTTGGTTTTCTGGTGAAATTTGGATATGGTAAGTAATTGATGGCGTACAGGTAAGTTCTGGCAGTGGATCTTATTTATTTTATATTTCGGCCTATTTTTTAACGTCACACTGGCGACCCTGCCAGGATTTTCGTTTAATTATAATTTTATACGAGATAGACCTATTTTAATACACAGAAAATAGGATGTGGTAATGACGAATGTATAAAAATTTTATCGTACAGAATTAAGTAGGTTAGGTTTATGTTATTGTGATTCACAGTAGGGTTAGGCGTTTGATTATAGGAAAAAAGTGGTTTTGTTATATATAAAGTGTTGTATACAAACAAACTTTAAAAAAATGTCTATAATACAAAATAATGATAGTGATTTTGCGTGGGATAAGTGGGAGAAAGAATTTCGAGGTGTTGTGGGGGAGATGACAAACGAGGAATGGGGTAATTTAGACGATAAGTTAACCCGAATGGAAGAACAAGAGGAAGGAATATTTGCGGAAATCAATAAACATAGTGAGAGGACCAATGTTAAAGGTAAGATAGTTGAAGAGATAGTGGTAGAAAATAAGACAGAAAATAGGCCTAGTGATAATGATGAGAGTGTGGGGGTGGTAAACACAGATAGAGAGATAGACCAAGTTAAAAAAAATAAAGTCGATCAGGTGTCAGATAATAATGTAGATTATGCTAATCTAAGTGAGTCGAATCAAGAGCTGATGAAAAAGTTACAAGTAATGTTAGACGAAATGTTCAGTAAACAAAAAGCAAGTTTAGATGACATATTTAAAAAGCACAATGAGAACTGGAAACGAGAGGCAGATAAAGTAAAAGAGAGTACAGAAGTTGAGTTAACACAGGTAAGTGGTAATAATGTCTTTGATAACAGCGAAGAAATAATTAACAAGGTAAGTTACAGTGGTAAAAATGAATTAATAAATAATAGTGATAGAATAATTGAAAATGATTGGAATGATGTAGTGAAAACAAATGGTGATGATGATGTTTGTGGTGAAGTAGAATTTAATAACGAAATGTTAGCGAGTGTTGATGAAATTGAGAGAGAGTGTGATGAAAGGTTAGGGTGGCAAAGGGCAAATTTTCCCCGTGATATAAGTGGAGTAAGGACTCCGCTAGTAATGATTTTTGAGGACAGAGTTTCCTCCGGTAATTATGTGGAAGACAAGGTGTCTTCAAGCAGTCCCCTAATTTTTTGTAAACCTGGAAAAGCCAGGAAGTGGTATAGTAGGTTTGTTGTGCCCTTTGCATGGAGTGAAGTAGGTCAGTGGTGTTGTGACAGGTATTGTGATGAAAGTGATTATGAGAGAGAGAAAGAGTTAGAGTGGTTCAAAATAAATAGAGGTTATGTAGAGCTGATAGAGAAGATGGATATAAAAAGAGTTATGATAAATAATGTAGACATACCTTGTGTAGTAGTAGACAATGATTATATTGATGATAAATATGTACCTGTAGGAAGAATTAGTGTACTTGTAGTGGAGGAATATGATGAGAAAATAAATTACCTGGGTGTAACAACAAATATTCACGGAGGCGGGATAAAAACAAATAATAGTGACAAGTCTTATGAGATAATAAAAGGGAAAATGAATGACATAGAGGTAATGGTCTATGATAAAAATAATAATAATAAACTGGATGTAAATAAAAATCATTTAGTATACAAATATGTGAGGTATATTTTTGACGATGGTGGCTAAAATAGAAAACAGTAAAAGACAGTTCAATATTTTGTTTTAAGCTATTTGACTTGGCTGATTTGGAAATGGAGATGTGATAACTGAGTAAATACTGAAGTAAATTTGTAAATAAATATGTAGTAAAGCCAATGGTAGGTGTTGTGGTTAAGTGAACAGTGTATGTAGGTAATTAATTGTTGTAAGAATAATAGGGAAATACTTGCAATTTGAATAAATAAACCAAATTAATTTTGAAAACAAGTAATCAGAGAATTATAATTGTTTGGATGGTAATGAATTCTATATTGTTAATAATTAATTTAATTAAACAATTTAATACATGTTAAATATTTTGTTTGACTATTTCAATATTGTATAATTAACTTTTTAAGGAATTTAAATCATTTTGATAATAGATGGCTGAATTATTTGAGGTGAACTAATATGTTGTGAAATGTTTCAGTGGTGAGGTGAGAGTATTGTGGTATGTTGTATATGTTTTGAGAAATGGGCTGTAAGTATTGAAATTTTACAATATGAATAATGTATAACAAAAAGGTTGACAGGAGTGATTGATATGTTAATTCAGTAATGAAATATTTTGAAATAATTGTGCTAAATAAAAATAATGGTTAAAAATATATATATTAATAATAAATTTAGAATTTTTGAAAATCTGATTACAACACAGGATAAATTCATCATGATGATAAATAGAAAGAGTTAATGAAAAATTTTAAATAATAATGTTTATAAATTTTTATATAAATTATTTAAAAGAGAATTGTGTGTTTGATGTATGCTAATAATCCAGGTTTATTGCTATTTGTGCAATCATTTTATTGTTGTGTGTTAGATATAGTTGTTGATAAAATGTATTTTCATTATGTGTGTAATTTTTTTTCTAAGCCAATCATTAGACGCCTGGCAGGCAATCAACATAATAGAAGTAAGTGTTGATAATGTATTACATGTATTTGTTCAATTTTAAGATGTAGTTTCATTGTGTTTTTATTATGTTAGGATATCAGCTGATCAGCAATACCATGTCACTGGTATAGTGGTTTGTAAATGTTACAAGTAATTAATGTTTAGTGTACTACAGATATTTTGAAGTAAAGATAAAAAGAGTATGCAAATTAATAAAAGATAATTCATGGGTGATAAGTGTTTTATGGGACATGTAGACCTGTCCGAATTGAAATAAAAGTTGAATGTGAAATAGTAGAGATGAGTATGATGTAATGTTGTTTTTGAGTTAATGTATGTTATAGAAGTTGGTGAAGTATTAAGGTTGACACAGTTGTGGGGAATTTATGTAGAGTTTTGAATGATCTATATTTATGTTTATAGTTAATGAGGTTATTTTGTGTATTTGTAGTGAGGTAATGAGATTGAGATTTTTGGGGAAGGCAATGTTGTATTAGGGGGTAGTGTATTTGGGGAGTCCGCAACAAGGGTTGGGACGGGGTAGGGACCGATTGGCGCCGGAAAGGGTTACCTAGGGAGGGTCCAGGAACCAACATAAGGGGATGAGTTTTGGGAAGGAAACACGTATCCTATGTACAAAGGGTTGGAGAGTATTTTTTTATATATGGGGAGAAGGCGGCGTTTTGAGTTACATGGTAAGTTGGGGTGTAGAGTGTCCTGATTAGTAGATATTTTGATAGAGATGGGTGTCATGATAATTGAGTTGATGAATATTGGAGTCAAAGGGGTAAAGATTATATAGGTAGACAGAATAAATGAGAATAAATAATTTACATCACCCCCAGTAAGGTAGAATTAACTGTTAACTAAGGAGAGGAATTTATAATAAAGAATGTACAATTGTTTTTTCAACCAGTGACAGAATGTTGATAAAATTTGAAAATAATGTAAAGTCAAGAAGTGTTTAATTTAAATGATTTAAATGCCAATTTGATTATTATTTATATTAATATTGTGTTTATTATAAATATTTTATGTTATTATGTTTGTATTTCAAGTTAGGATATTACAGATATTTAAAGTGTTTTCAGAAATTATACATAACATATGTAGGTCAAGGGTTTTGTACTTGACCTAGTTTTGATCAGCTGATGAGTTCATACACCTACTAAGCTTGTAGAGTAGGAATTCAATTTTAATTTGTTTGTTTAATTAATGCAAACCAATATTTGAATAATTTTAATAAACATTATTGAATAAATAAATTTAATAAAATTTTTTAATGAATAAATTTAATTTTTTTTTGAATTTTAAAATTTTGAAAATTTTAAATTTTTTTTGAAAAAAAAAAAAAAATTTTTTTTTGATGTTTCGCCTGCCAGCGAGTGAATATTTTGAGTAATGATCATTTTATTATGTATGTATTAATGATGTTTCTTTTATTGTATTGCTTTATATTGGTAGACTATAAGTGATTCTCCATGTTAGAATAGAAATGTTTATATTAGTAGAAATGTTTAGGTTAAGTCATTGAAACAAAAATTAGAAAAAAAAAAGGAAGAGAATTTTTTGGTAAAAGATTTTTTTTTTTGAATATTGAATTTTTTGAATTTTAAAAGGAAGTTTTTACTTTAATGTGTTATGATAATATGTAATGTGAGTGTGTGTGAGCCCAGTATCTGCTAAAGGCAGCCCAGCTTGCAAAAAGGGGATCCACATCGGTGGAGGAGCTGGGATAATTTTAGCCCGGGATTGAGGATTTTGGGGGTAGCATGTTAGAAGGCGAGGTGTGCCGTGGTGCGAGTCTGATCAATTTCTCGGTGTTGGGATCTCTTACGGAGAAGTCCAGTGATCTCGTTCAGATGAGTCCATGGTCACTGAGCCAGGGGGGTCGTGTACCCATGAGGTTAAGAACAAGGGGGTTGTTGGCACCAGTTCCTCTCCGGTCCTCTTCGGGGTTATCGATGAGATTTCTTCTGTCGTGGACAGCAGAATTCTCATCGAGGGGGTATTGTAGCGGGTCAAATTTTGGGTGTTTTATTTTAACCGTTTGGGGCATATATTTATATTTTTATTTATTTAATTCTGGGCGGATTATCATTGTGCAACGTATTTGTGCGTATAACAGTCAATGTAACAGAACAGTGAGACAACGTAAGACGCAGTTGTCGAGGAATGCGGCAGAGTATCTGCACCTCCACAAAATTCTGAGAACTTTGTACCTGTGTGTGGCAGCGCACATACGCAACTGCTCAATCACGCTCCAAGTGACGCTCTGGCAAAAAACTAAGATGGCCAGAGAGAGAAATTTTCATCATCCATTTGGTTTCACTACGGAAATGCTGTTTTAAGTCCGGCCCACTTAAATGACATCAGCAGAGCAGAAGCCAATATTGTCCTCTGGTCACACACCGATATCAGCTCTATGCCACGCATAAAATGGTTACACAACAGCAAAGCATGAGCGACGACGAAAACATTGTGGCAGTAGAGAACCAGTTTCCATCCAGGAACAGGTACATGTACCTGTTACGTTCTAGGTGACAGTACACATTAGTCAGAGACGCCAAGCGGTCAACGAGATACAGAGTTCCGCTACAGACGTATATATTTTGTTTCGGACCCGGTTGGTCAAGTTTCCGGGAGATGTAATTAATTCAGGAAGACCGACCGGGACCCGAGGAATTGAACGGTGTTACAAACAGTGCAGTGCAGTGACGATTCGAGAGCAGCTAATAACATAAAATGTGACCGTAACGAAAGCACGTGCTCGGCCGGCCTCGCGCATATCAAACTAATGCAAAACGAAACCGTGATCTTTAAAGAATAACTATTTTTTTCTTTTCTAATTTTTTATAACATTTGAAAAAGGGTTTGTATGGGGTGTGATAGAATGAATGAGCAGAATGGGCTACCTTGTAAGTAAAAATCATATTGTAAATGTAAGAGTCATGTAACCAACTCAGTTTATGTTTTCGTTCCTTGGTGTTTTTGGATTAAGGATGTCCGTATTTAGTAAGTAAAGCATTCTTTCATAACAAAATGTGTTAGTCTAAGTTATTTCGTCATTGCCACTTTCTCATTTCTGTGTTGCGAAATTCGTCTAACGGACCGGAATCTTCCGAGTTATTAATTGGGTGGGTCAGATTGCAAAATTGTCCGTTTTATTAAGGTGGAGTGTAAAGGTTTTCGATATTTTATCCTATAAAAAAATAATCGTGGCGACCTTGGTTTTCTGGTGAAATTTGGATATGGTAAGTAATTGATGGCGTACAGGTAAGTTCTGGCAGTGGATCTTATTTATTTTATATTTCGGCCTATTTTTTAACGTCACACTCTTACCAAGCGATTCATTTCTCGCAGTTGGTTTTCTAATTGTGATGAATAGTTCTGTGGCTCTTGGGACTGAGTCTCAGGTGATCCGAACATTAAGTCCCCAGGAAGACGAATCTCTCTCCCAAACACCAATTTTGCTGGAGTCATGCCGGTTATGTCGTGTACTGATGATCTATACGCCATGAGAAATAGTGGTATACGTTGGTCCCAGTCTGTTTGGTTCTTGTCAACAACCTTCAAAAGATGCTGCTCAAGTGTCCTATTGACTCTCTCAGCCAACCCGTCCGACTGAGGATGCAGAGGGGTTGTCCTGGTCTTTTGAATTCCGAGTAGTCGGCATAATTCTTTAAACACTCCTGATTCAAAATTTCTCCCTTGATCCTTATGGATTTCCATAGGGGTTCCATAACGGCAACAGAAGTTGTGAACTAACTGCTTTGCCACAGTGGTAACCTTCTGATTTGGAATTGCGTAGGCTTCCACCCACTTAGTAAAGTAGTCACCTACAACCATGATGTACCGGTTTCCATCGTCAGTAACTGGGAATGGTCCAGCAATGTCTAGGCAATTCTCTCGAAAGGCAGTCCAACATTATATTGTCTCATTTTTCCCCTGCTTCTGGTTTGTGTGCCCTTGCTTGCAGCACATATTTCACACGTCCGAACCCATTCCTCTACGTCATGGCGAAGATGAAGCCGATAGAATCGCTTCCGTATTTTGTCAAGGGTTTCGTTAACGCCAAGATGGCCTCCAGATGTTCCATCATGCATCTCCTTCAAAACACTGCACTTTACTTCGGGGAACTATCAACTGCATGACCACGTCTCGCCCATTTGCACTTTCCCAAGCCCTTTTCAGCAATCCGTTTTCTAAGGTGAGAGATTCGCATTGTGCCCAGTAGCCCTTCAGCACTTCGGAACCATGGCAGATATCTTGCCAATCCGGGCGGCGACCTTCCTCTTTTGCTGTCACGATTAGTCCAATGTCTTCATCAGTCATCTGTTCTTGTCGACAGTCTTGTGTTGTCCAGCCATCAGCCAGGAAATCTACAGTGATGGCTTGAACATGTTCGCTTCAGTTTCGTTCTTCCTTTCTGTGGCAACGTCGACAGTCTTCCGGGCGCGGTCTTCGTGATAAGCCATCTGCATTACCATGCAGGCGCCCCCGTCGATGTTGTACCTTGAAGTTGTACTCTTGCAGACGTTCAAGCCACCTTGCCAACTGTCCTTCCGGATTTTTAAATTTTAAGAGCCATGCAAGCGCGGCATGGTCGGTACGTAGTGAAAACTCTCTTCCATAGAGGTATTTATGGAAGTGCTCCAACGCTCGGACGATTGCCAGCAACTCTCTCCTTGTGATGCAATAATTTCTCTCCGGTTTAGAAAGTGTCTTGCTGTAATACGCTATTACTTGTTCTTCACCGTTTTGAACTTGAGACAAAACTGCTCCTAGTCCAGTATTGCTTGCGTCTGTGTCCACAATGTACTTCCCTTCGGAATCTGGGAAAGCAAGAATTGGCTGCGAACATAATGCAATTTTCAAAGCCCTAAATGGTTGATCACACTCCCTCGACCACTGGAAGTTTCGTTTATTTTCTGTTAGCTCATATTGTGGTTTAGCAATAGTAGCGAAGTCTTTCACAAAACGTCTGTAATATGAGCATAACCCCAGGATACTCCGAACTTCGTGTTTACTCTTCAGCACTGGCCAGTCTCTTACGGTGTTTACTTTATTAGGATCCATGCTAACACCCGCTGCCGAAACCAGATGGCCCAGATACTGTACTTCCTTGTGGAATAGAGAACACTTCTTCGGGTTCAGCTTCAGTTGGGCACCGTTAATTCTAGTTAGAAACTCCTTAAGGTTTTTCAAATGGTCTTTGAAAATCTTCCCAATGACTGTGAACTGTGACATCATCTAAATAAACAAGGCAAGTTTTCTATGTCAGGCCTCGGAATACCAGGCCCATCAATCTTTCAAATGTGGCCGGTGCATTACAGAGTCCAAATGGCATGACGTTAAATTGGAATAAGCCACTTGGGGCCGAGAAAGTGGTCTTTTCCTTGTCTTCTTGAAGAAGACCCACTTGCCAATATCAGCTCTTCAGGTCCAATGTGGAAAACCACTGTGGTCTGGACAACGTGTCGAGTGTATCGTCAGCGTGAGGTAATGTATAGCCGTCTTTCTTTGTAACATCATTTAACCTCCGGTAGTCTACGCAGAAATTCAATCCACCATCCTTCTTCGCTACCAGCACTACAGGAGAAGACCAAGCACTTGATGAAGGTTCGATTACTCCCTCTGTCAACATGTCCTGTACTAACCGAGACGTTTCCTCTTGTTTAGATAATGGAGGCCTCCGAGGAGGTTGGCATACGGAGTTGTGTCCCCGGTCTTGATGTGATGTTGCACAAGAGAGGTTCTTCCCAGTGACTGTCCCCGAACTGCAAAACAATCTTTGAATTCATGTAAAAACTGTGTGGGTTCTTTTACCTCACCACTTTAGAGGTCGTTAGAAAATCTGTTCAATAATTCTTGCAGTTCCTACAGTAATTTGGAATTATCCAAAGCACTGGATCTTTGTTGCATCATTCCGGCTACCCAGGCCACAGGATTCAATTTGCCTAGGAGCGTATTGGTTTGCAAAGTGATAGCTTGATCCAAAATATTTGCCACTCTAATAGGTATATTTTCGGTTTCGTCAGGTTTTACTAAACTTCTGGCAATTATTGTACCCAGTGTGCTGACTACCTGGGGTTCGAATATAGAGCACTGGTTGCCCCTAGTATCTACCTCGGTTCTAACCATGATGATCTTTTCGGAGTTTGACGGAACAGTTACGGCCACTTGGTTTATGATGTCCATCGATTTTTCTGCTGTCGTCATTGTTGATAGCATTACCTCTTCGCCTCCGATTCTCAAGACATTGTTTTTGAAGTCGACTATAAATCCGTGTGTGTTCATAACGTCCACACCAAGAATTGCTTCATCCACAATGTCTGCAACAAGTACTTGATGATTAAACTCAAGTCGACCAAGGCGTAGATGTATCTCCACTTTTCCATACACTTTTACAGGCTGTCCAGTAGCTGTTCGCAAGCTGCAAGAGCACCAGATTGGCTTGAGATCTTTCACCACGTCGGGGCGCACAATAGAAACTGTTGCGCCTGTGTCAACTCTAATCGAGGTTGGCCTTTCTTGAACAAATCAGGTAAGTACCAACTCCCACTGTTTTTCTGAAGTGTAGAAATTGCATATTGTCTAGGGGCTTCGTTCCTCCAGTTAGTCAGCACACGCCCCGTTGTACCGACTATTGCATGTTTCCCTGCTGCTGAATTCTAACCCGACAATATTGTTGTAGATGTCCAGGTTTCCCACATCTATAACACTTCGGTCTTCCATTCTTTCTTATTTTATTCTGTGGCGCCGACCATCGAGTCTCTGTTTCTTGTTCTTCTTCCTCATCGTCTGTGCCGTCGCGATCTTTTAGCGCGCACTTTATGACTTGTCCAACCAGATGCTGATTTGGCGGCCTCAAATTGCAAAGCATGTATCAGGGCGTCCGCACTGTTCTGGTGTCTTGCCATTCATAACACTTGCTGTAGTTCGTTATCTCGGACACCGGCAGTAAATGTCTGCATCGCAAAACTCGTTCGAAAATCTTCTAGCGCTTCAGGATAGGCCAGTCTAATTAGTCTGTCGATACTTGCTTCAAACTCTTGAAGGCTCTTCCCGGCATGCTGTCGCCTTGGTCTCAACTGGGTGCAGTACATTTAAATCTCGCAAATGTTTATCACCATACCGTAATTCCAGAGCTTTTATCAATTCGGCATAGGTATTTTGGCTGTCAGGTGGCACTTTCTGTAGTAGTTCTGCCGCGGGTCCTTTTAATGAGAGAACAAATGAAACTGCCTTGTCTTTCTCCATCCAATTATTTGCACATGCAGCAGCTTCGAATTGGCGTAAATACGTCGCCCAGTGCAACGTAGAGAAAGTCAAGTTACTTTCTCTATTGACTTATTTTCTGTGTAGTTTTTCTGCTTCTTCCGTCTCCTGTCTGCGTTTCTCATCCTGTCGTTTTTCTGCTTCTTCCTGTGTCTGCCGCAGCAGTGTTTGTTAAGCTTCCATCATCACTGGGATCCATGTTTACCGATTAATTACGAATTACACTCATCTTGTACAAAGTGTCCACTGTTTCCACTGTTAACCGTTTTATCCCACTTCTGACACCACTGTTACGACGGTCTACTTGATTGTCGTAGGTACAGTGGAAACAAAATACAGTACAAGACACCAATTAAGTCTCTAATCACCAGCTTTAATTTTTACAGTTAAACAGTTCGTAATTAGCAACACAGTCTACTACAACAAATCAAATAAAAATTGTTCACACGCAATAAAATGTCACTAATATTAAACACAATTGTATTACAATTATACCGCCCGATTAATAAATGCAACACTTCACTAATAACTACTTGAACACAGTACACAGTAATAACTCGAACCGCTCTGTAAATATATCGCACTAATACTGAAACTTAAGGCCGCTGCCGCCATGTTAATTATACCTGCTCTCACAGACCAAAATGTTCCTAATTGCGTCTTAGCGCTCGTGTGAACTACGTAATTAACTGCGGCCTTGACACAGTCCGCGCGGCTGGCGCCTTCGAGACACCTCTCGAAAATGCGTCGACAAGCACGTACACCACACGCGTTACATCGAGATTCTTCTGGCACATTCGACAAACACGTAGATTGTTCTGTGATGTCATAACAATATAATATGCGATTGTATCAATATATTACGATGTGGGAAAGAAGAAGTGTACTAATTGTAAATTGTCCTATACTTAATGCAAAGCAAAAATACATGTTGTGAGGTTAGGTGACGATGGTTTTTGGTTTTTAGTTTACTGCTGAAATAAATAAAAGCCATGGTTGAGGAAAACATAACGTTTATTGTGTTATACAATGCTTCTAACACAATAACACTTAAAGAATTTAGCGTTTTTGATTTAACAGGTACTTTATAAATATCTCCAAAGGTTTTATAAACGGGTACTTTTAAATCTCCAAAGGCTGTTGCACCAACATAATAATTTAGTACAAGTGTTGAAAACAGCTTTGGAGAGAATTTGACTAATGAGTACAAAATTGTTATGGGAGCTGACAGAACGCCATATAGACATAGACAATAAAAATTATATTGAAATACTTATTAAAAGTCCAATATTCACGTGTGAAGCCACGGGTAACAGCTAGTGTTTAATATTTGAATAAATGAAGAGTCCAATTATGTTCATATTTTAACTCTGTGAATAGATATGAAAATTATTTAGATTTTTAATGTTTATAAAATAAATATTGAATAATTCTACTGTAGATTAATAAATAATGTAAAATGTGTTTCGTGAAGAACACACTTGTAAACAGTAAAATAAGATTTAAAAAAATTAAAGTACCTATTATTTTTTGTAATTATATGAATAAAATATTTTTAAATGTTTGTGTGTACAAATATTAATTGTCAAGTGTAATATGATGGACAGATATAATTTTTCAACGATGTTTATAGAACAGCTTTTCACGTATTTTTTCCAACTAATTTATGTTGAATAAAAATAAGGAGAGCAACATTTAAAAAAATTCAAGTAATATAAATAAGCTTTGCTGGTTGAAATGATGTTTTATTATAAAATAATTTACTTTGGATTTGGACACGGTTGAAGGTTAAGTGTTAAATGTATGAACAGACTGAATTGTACATCAAATGTTATTTCATGAAAGTTCAAAATTAAAATCTCCATACATGTTTTATGTTTTGCCTAGAATATATCAACTTAAGTTAGGTGTGTAATTTTTTGTTACTAAAAAGAGTGGCATTGGCTATATGAAAAGGTGACCTACTCTGGTTATTTAATACCAGACAAAGCACTAAACAAATAAACAATGTTGTCCAACAACATTAAACAATTTTAACTAAACATTAAACATTTTAAACAATGTTGTTGTAAAGAAGAAAAGTCATGCTTTTGTTTGTGTTGTTACAAAACACAGAAAGATACTTTTTGTGTAAATAGAAACCTTTAAAAAATGGATTCTTTTATTTTTTCATTATATACATACATGTTCATCTTGTACCACCTGTGTATATTTGAATTGAACTTTTCTGAATTTTCAATTTTTATTAAATGAATTTTAGTTATACTAATTTGGTGTAACAGAAATTTGATGATTAACTTTTATTTTGCAACTATTTGTTTAAGTCGAACACATTTACAAATTTATATTGAACATAACTCATGGCATGTCATAGCATACTGTCAACAAATGCTACATTACAACATGATTCCAAATTATTTAGATGTTAACAAAATTTTTATTATAACATGTAATTTTAATGTAACTTTTGCAAAATTAGAAAGTTTTAAAAGATGTTATTTAAAATACAGTATAATTAAAAACAGATAAGTTTAAAATGAAATAAATAAATAAATATAAAAAACAAAAATTAAATAAATATATAAAACAAAAAATTGTTCCTTCCTGGAGCATTGATCCAATTTATAATTTATTTTGAGCTGTTTACACAGAAGTTTAGAATGTGGGGATTTCACATATTGTAAGTTATGTATTTCATGTATGTGTTACTGTTTAAGTTTATGTATATATGGTGGATTATAAATTACCTTATCCGGATGAGTGTAAAGTTGTTTGTCAATGTAAATGTAATTTGAGAGTAAGCGGCCAGGACACTTGACAACTATACGAGGGTTATTCAGAAAGTAAGTTCCGTTTTTAAATACTGCCGTGGTATCGATGCCATCACGCTGTTGCAAATGCACGGCCAGTTTGCTGATTCGTTAGCAAACCAACAACGTCATTTGTAAACAACTGTGCACTGAGTAAGCTCCATTGGACGTGTTTATAATGTCGAAAAAATTCAAGACGCCCGCCACGTGTAAAAGTAGGTACGTGATTCGGTTATTGAATGCAAAAGGCATTAAAAGAATTGAAATTCACCGTCAGATTTTCGATATTTATAAAGAAGAAGCAGTGAGCGATTGATTGGTACCAAGATGGATACGACTTTTTTGCTTAATCCGATCAGAGTAAGCAACGTAGGATGCTTACCCGGGACATCGCGATGAATCATGGCACTACACACACACACACACACACACACTGCTGCTGCAACGCAACATCTCCTCACAAAGTTTGGCTGGCAACAATATGATCATCGGCTTTAAAATCCAGACCTGAAACCAAGCAAATATCACCTTTTCAAGCATGAGAAATCCTTCGTTGGTGGCCAACGATGCCAAACAAGCTGTTAATGTATGGTTCAAATCACAGGTGGAAAATTCTATGACGAAAGTATACAGCGTCTGGTGCCTCGCTATAAAAAGTGTTTCAAAAATGACGACAACTATATAGAAACGTAGTTTAAGGTGTGTACTTCAAATAGGAATAAAAATGTTTTGTAAATATATTCTTAGTTGCCTTTAACACCCTATTGGAACTTACTTTCTGGATAGCCCTCGTACATAGAGACTATTTAAAAACAGATAATGCTTTTGTTGGGTACAAAAGAATTTGAATTTTGTATAATTTTTTACAGCTGGATACTTAGCATCTAATGTATTGTTTGTTGTGGCTCGTCTGGCTTCAATCATATTGTCCGTCCTTACTTTCTGGTATGGATTGTCGCTGAGCGAGAACCAAGGTCTGAGCATTGCTGAAGGCAACTTCAATATACCAGCTGTTCGATTGGCAGCACTGGCCTCTGTGTGTCTGTTGCAAGGGTATCTCATGTTCCACTTCATCACTGACCAACTGCGGCAGCTGCGAGAGCAAGCTCCACCTGTCCAGACTCGCAAGGCTCCTGTCAAGAAAGTTCCCAATAAAAATAAGAATAAGAAGGGTGACTGTGAGTATTTGTTTTGAGTTATCAGTAATTTGTGTGTGTGTGTGTGTGTGTGTGTGTGTGTGTGTGTGTGTGTGTGTGTGTGTGTGTGTGTGTGTGTGTGTGTGTGTGTGTGTGTGTGTGTAGTATAAATTCCTTCTCTTGCACTTCCAAGGGAGAGTTTACATTTAGTTGTTTCACCTTTAGGAGAGCAAATCTTAGTAGAGAGGACGGATTTATAGCGCACACGTCTTTGTACACCAGTTTTTATTTTTTCTTTAACCATTAAAAAAACTGAAGTATTTCATTGTTGAGTGACGTATTTATCTTCAACAGCCATTTCTCTTCAGTTATTGTTATTCCATTATCTGCCGTACTCCGTTATCCTGTGAGAGTTTACATTGTATGCTCTTTTTTCTGTGATCAGGACTCCGATGTGGGAATGCACTTTATTACCTTTTTCTGTAGTTCATAGATGCTTGTTATGTTATTACCTATTTATCTTAACAATTATTTTTCACATCAATTTTTGTTTTATCTCTTAACTTAATCCCTATTCTGTGATTTGTGTTCATACTATAGTTATATTCTCAAAAGTCCATGTCACCGTTGTGAGACATTTTGTTAACATTCAATGTTGCACAAGCTGTGAGGTTTCAGTACTCTGTACGGCATGGTTATAGATACTGCATGTTTAATGTTAATTGATTATTTTTTTATTGTAAGTTATCAAATGCAGTTATGTCTAGTTTTTTTCTATATTTTAATTGCCATTTAATTGTTTCATCATTACCGCTTGCTTAATCTAGTACACTAAAAACTCGTTCATTCAAATTTGATGGGACCATGCCCGTTTCAGATAAAAGAAATTTTGGATAAACCGAAACTTCGATTTAAATAATAATGCATATGTAAGTACAGTAACTTTATTTAATAATAATAATTTAAAACTTACAGTGAATATGACACAATAAACTATAAAACGGCACAGCACTGTAAATTATAGTTTCTACAGTACTGGAACAGTCCTATTGCTTGTTCGTAGAGTAATCAATCCTACTTTTTTGCATAAGTTTTAAAGCTCGTTTGCTGGCTGCACGATCTCGAAGTCGTTTCATTGTTAGAAGTTCTGCAGGGGAAGTTTCGTCTTGTCGCTCCAAATACGACAGTAGCTCTTCAAACATTCATGTTGCCTCTGTATGGTTACAATATATGAACATAATACTTTATGTTCAAAAATCCGAACAAATCGATAATTCGGAGTACCCCTTATCCTAATTAGTTCTGATTATTGTCTTTCGACTTTATATCACGTGGAATCGCTTGTCTGCGCTATTAAATATAGATTATAGTGACACGAAAATGCTTTAGTGTATTTTTAAAATTTACTAAAAATTGTTTTGGATAAACCGGATTTTCGGATAACCGCGATTCGGGTAAACGAGTTTTTTGTGTACTTGGAAGAAATATTTTGACAGCATTTTCTCATAGACCAGGTCTTCCACCACCTGGCACATCCTTTAGTCATTGTTGATTGGTATTTATTGTCATGTCACATTGCATACTTCATTAAATATTTAATTGCTGTGTTTTATTATGCATAAACATAAATACATTCTGATGAAAACCATGTGATGTGGAATTTTAATTATTTCCTGTCCTAGGTTTTTGTGCCTTCTTTTAGTTTATCTTACAGTGTTCTTCTGTCTTTTCCTGTTCATTAACTTCTAGTAAACTTTTTTTCTTGACAACCTCAACCATCCTCTATTAAGTTTCAAAAACCTCATTTCTGTGTGGTGTGTGCCTTATCTTGTAACTAGTATAACAAAAAATAACCTATACTAAATAGTGTTAATCTCATAAAATTGTGTTGTACTAAAGTGTAAATTATCATTGGCCACCATTAAAGTATAAAAGATCTGTTTTGCTTTTGGTTAAGGTGAGGAAGAGTAGTTTTTGAAGAGTTTACAAGTTTTTTTGAATTACTTTACGCTGGTTGACAAGTAAACTTGGGCTGGTAAACTCTTATAGAACTCTTATTTTTACAGTTAATAAGTCATTTACAAATAAAAATTTAACTTCATTGATAAACAGCTTATTTTTTAATGGGATCTATTTATAAAACATAATCCAAGTATAATGGATTTTTAAATTAAATGATGGAGTGTTTGAGTATCAGTCATAACAGTGTACATTACCACACTGGCATGTGTTCTTTTGTTTTAGTGTTTCTACATTCATTTTTTGTAATAAATTGCTGTTTAGTCTAATTGTAGTTGTAGACTTAATTTTGATAAGTTTAAAATTCAAAAAATATGAAAAACATGTAAGCAAAAAACATTGATACGACGTATCAATACACTACTATGTTCATAAAAATCCATTTCTTTTTCCATCTTTCTGGCCTTCGTTGAATATTTTGACAATGATATAGTTGCTAAACAGTAGTGTAAAAATACAACATATCTGCATTTTAAAGCTATAAACATTATCCTTCTGTTGTGATGTACACCTCTCTACAAATTTGATGTTGATGTGCTCTGTGATTGTTTGTTTTGAGATTATAAATTGATGTTTTGAGAAAACAAAATTACTACGAAAACTGTAGCTATGAAAAAATAAAAACATTATTTGTTACAAAGACATTAAAGAGAATGTTACATAATACTTCTTACACAGTCGGTTTCATAAAGTTGAATGAAATAATGAAATAATTTAAAACTCGGTTCTAAACATAATACATTGTTATGTTTAAGCCAGTTAATACTCAATGCAATATGTGTTGAATTTTTCATCAGCCATTGTGAAAAACTGAATACATATGCAATCCACTGAATATACTAATATACTGAAATTTTTTGGTATACTAAAAAATTTGTTTTTAATTTAGCTATTTCGTTCAGCAACATGGGAAACTGTATAAGTTTGCTGTATGCCATGTGTTATCCATTGGTTTTCTTGGAAATTTTCAGAGGACATTAGTCAGTGTTCATCAGTTTTGAAGTTTATATGAAGCTTAGACATATATTATTTACTGCTTTTTGGGCTGCACTAGGCTAAGCTGTCAATATATATATATTTTTTTTTTGTCAAGTCAAGTTTCTCCAAGAAGGGGAGTAAAATTACCTCAAGTTCTAGTTACTTTCAGTTGGTGATTGGGCATGTCGCTTATTCATTGCTTTTTGTGCATTATTTTTCTGTTTTTGATATGTGTAAATTTTATGTTTCTCATGGTTTCACTTTCATCTGTGAATAGATTTTGGTGCCACTGATATAGCATAATCATCATTCATCATGTTTAGTTTTTTGCATTACATATATTTTGTTTTGTCACTGGTTTCTAGAACGTGTGGACATACTGTGAGTTTCTTTTGGATTGGTATACTGAAATTGTTTAATTGCCACTATAATATTGTTTTCATTGAATTATGACTAAGAGACTATTTTTCAGACGATGATTGAAACATTAATTAAATTACTTATATATTCATTCCAATGCAGAATAAGTTCACAGTATTAGAACATACGTTTTGTTTGTAGAGGTGCGAGTTCATTTTAGTATGTTTTAAATATAGATATAAATTTTTATTTTTTTTATATCTCTTAATTCTCCGTCTTTAAAATTATTTTGATGCAGTCGGTTTCTTGTGTGTTTCTAGGAACTTGACATGAGAGTTTTAAAAGTTATAAAAAGCAAATAGGTGTATTATGTAAGTACTGTTTGTTCAAAGTGTTGTTGGGGATTTTATCTTTATGTTCACTGGGTGAACTGTAATTTGTTGTTGTAAAGTGTATTGGAGTATTTACTATAATTTTATATATAAACCAGACATGTGGCCATGATATTACCTTAGTGTTATCATCAACATTATACTGAATTATGACACATTCAAGTAATACATTGCTGCTTTGAGAGATGGTAACTTGGCTTGAATAAAGGAAGGCTTCAGATGTAATATAAGAAATGTGCATTTCCTTCATAATATTGTAATGGTAGTTGCATGGATCCTTATCTTAAAACGATGGAGTTAATTACCGAATGCCAGAAAATGTATACAATTTTTAAGAACAGTAGCAACAGTGATAATGTATTCACTGTACTCAGCTAGTAATAAAAGTTCCACAATTAACCCATTCAGTGCCAGATATTTTTCCAAGCTACTATACATGAAGTGCCAGCGTATTTCTTATGAGTACTGTAATGGGTCTAAATTTACCTAAATATTATTGTGTAATTTCATAAATTCTATAACATGTAAAGATGAGGCCCCTTTGAGGTGACGCGATAGCCAGTAAATATTTTCATGACCATGTATGGTTATGCAGCAAAAAACGAAAATCTATTTATAGCCAGTGATTAATTCCGCCAGTATGTTGTTGACGAGAAACAGAAAATTACGAGTTGAAAAGGTGATGCTAAGATAAGCGAAACTCTTCAATGCTGAGGACGAGATGAATGATGGGGAGCGGAGAGAACCAGCTTAGAGACGAACCAAACGGAAATTTTTGTAACACTGGACGCCAGTCGACCACCATCTTTTGCACAGTATAGCAGTGAGAAAGTTACATAACGTAATCACGGGCGCCTGCATACAACAGAAAATGTGAATTTATATATATTTCAAAATACAAACAGTTCTTTGCTAAATATTCATCCATAATAGTGACTAATTGCAGTAAATTGACAGTTCGGCCATAAAATGTGAAAGTGAGAACTATAAAACAGCAAACAGTGCACGCCTCGAGGAGACGCCCCAGCTGTTGAATTTCTACGCATCAACAGGAGAGTAGACATTTCAAAAATAATTAACATACTGGCTTTTTTCATAAATTATAAAGTTGAGCTCAACAAAATCTAAAAGTATGTAAAAGTATATGATTGTGTGTGTGTGAAGCATATGCATATAGGCCTAACAAGAAGTGTTGAGTGCATAATTTTGATATACCTAGTAGTATTTTGATGTCGTAGTTGGTTGATAATCAGTTTTACGCCTTAAGGCGGAATAAGAGTGTTCATGATTTTTGTCATGTTTTTCGAGAGAAAATAAATAACGTTATATTTTACTTTTGTTATTTGTTATTTGTATTTGCTCACTGTTCTCTGCCTAAGTACACTAAACGAATCCCTGGACCAAACATTACATATAATCATATTCATTTTAATAAACAATTACTGAGTAACATTTCAGTTGGCGCCCGAATTTACAGGGACATTGTAAATTAAAATTGATTTACAATTTAGTCGAAAAATGGCAGAGAAAGACGCAAATACAAATTTAGATGAAAGTGTAGATGTGGGAGCAGTGTTTAATGTTACGCAAGATAGTATGATAACCACGCATGAAAATGTCGAGAGCGTAGGCGAAATATTGAATGTAAATGAAACGGTCGAAGGGGGTAGTAGAAATAACGAAATAAATATATTTAACCAATTAGCATTGATGATGGAAGTAATGAATAATATCATGTCAGAGATGAATAATAAGTTTGACCAACAAAATAAGAATAATGGTAATTTGAACACGAGTTTAAATGAATTCAAAACTGAAATGAAGTCAGAAAATAATAATTTGAACACGAGCTTGAATGAGTTTAAAATTGAAATCAAGTCAGAGATAAATGCAAGTAACGTAGAGCTGAAAACTGAAATAAACAAACAAAATGAGAAATTAAGAGAAATAAATAACGAATTTGTAAACATAAGAAGTGAAATAAAAATGAGTAATCTAAGTATGAATAACCAATTTAAAAGTATAAATGAGAGTTTTAATGGAGTGAGTGAGAAGTTCGTGAAGATAAATAATAAACTAGAAAATATAGGAGTTGAATTAAACCAAATAAGTGGGTGTAGTGGTGTAAAAACTAATGACATGGGTGAGTGTAACGAAAAAGAAAATGACGAAATAACAGACAACCAGGGTGTCAATAATAAAATAACGAAAAATTACGAAGAAATAATTAACGAGGTAAGTGTTAGATACGAAAATGAATTAACAAGTAATAGTGGTAAGATAGTTGAAAATGAGATATATAAAAGTAATACAGTGAAAATAAATATTGATGATGATAATATAGGAACAGTGAGAGAGTAGACATCAGTATTTGTAAATTAGAGAGAGAATATGAAGAGAATTATTTTGTAGATATAGGGCAGAGGGTAGATTTTCCCCAGGTTTATTGTAAACCAAGATGGTTACAAATGTTTTTGAAGGGCAAGAGTCCCTTAGAGGAAAACAGTGTGTTTTCAAGTAGTCCCTTAATTTTTAGTAGGTGTTTTAATGATTTAGCACCCTCTGTATGGAATGATAGAAAAAGTACTTACTTACTTACTAGCCAATGCCCACCCTTGGCTGTTGGGCCATTAGGCGGCGCGCTGACCAGTAGAGATGTGAGAGCCTTGCCGTATCATCTTCATCTTGCACTTGCGTGTCTGAGAGCAAGGCTGGACATGTAGTTAGGTGATCCGCATCCATGGAAGCGTAACCACAGAGAACACATTCAGGAGACGACAACACGCCGATGCGGTGCAGGTGGGAGGCCAGGTAGTCATGACCGGTTGTAGTTCTAAAAAGAGCAACACTAGTTGCTCGGGGTAGAGTTCTGTTGATGGGGCCGTCCGTAACCAATGTTGCCCATATTTTTCCCACACAGGCACTTAATTGTTTATCTTTTAGCCATAGGCCTATTGAGCAGTTTATTCTTGCTTTCGCAGATGCATATGAGCTGGGGGTCTCCGGCTGAGGTAGTGCTGCGCCCATTTTGGCGAGGATGTCGGCTTTTTCATTTCCCATGATGTTGACATGGCTGGGTACCCATTGCAGTTCAATCTGCCAGCCTAATTGTACAAGGTTCTGCAGTTTTCGCCTACACTCAATTGTCAGGGGGCAGTTTGTGTCACCATTTGAGGTCACGTTTTGAATCGCTGCAGTTGAGTCTATGAGGAAGACGGCTTTGTTAGGTGGTGACATCTTGGCAAGCTCAATAGATGCTGCTTTTATGGCTGCTACCTCTCCGTCATAGTTGCTTAGGCGGCCTCCTACAGCGAGGTGGCCTTCAAATAGAGAGCTGCAGAAACCAGCCCCTGTTTCCCCTGTAGATGGTATAGAGGATCTGTCTGTGTAGATTCGTATCCACTGCTCAGCGGGAAAATGTTTTTGTACAGTGTGTAAGGCTGCTTGACGAAGCTCGGCTTCATTCGACTCTGTTTTTGTCTTATGGTCGACGAGTTTCAGGTTAGCATTTGGGAGTTGGCTAAAGAATTCACGGTGACGTATAAATGGTGCTGCCTCATTTGGTTCAATGTCATATTTGCGTTGGAGTTCTTCATAGATCGCAATCGGGCATTTCTGAGTTTTCAGCCTTTCTGCCGCTGTGTTATAGTTATTCCACCTTTGCTGGTAGGCTCTTTTACATCTCTCCCAGGATATGAGGCACAGCTTTTCCCGTCTTACTTGGATAGGTTCGACTTGGAGTTGTGACTCCATGGCAAGTATAGGAGTTGATTTCGGCGCACCAGTTATCGTTCTAAGGGCCACATTTTGGACCAAGTGCAGTTTCTGGCATGCTGCATTGGAGGCAGTAATAGTTGCTTCTGCGCCATATTCCAATAGCGGCCGAATGTAGCTCTTATACGCAGTAGTCAGAACATCTTGATTTGCTCCCCATGTAGTCGCAGTGAGTCGTTTAAGTAGCCGGCAGCGCCTAGACGCACTGTTCGCGGACTGTTCTATATGGTGCTTCCACATCATTCTGGTGTCTATATTAACACCCAGGTATTTAGATAAGTTCACTTCTTCGAGTTCCGATCCACAGTAGCGCAGATTGACCATAGGCCGCCTTGTTGATAGAGAGAAAAGTTGGTATGTCGTCTTGGTGGTATTTACCGTCATGGCATTTAGTTTGGCCCACTCTTCTAGTTTAACAAGTGCACTATTAATAGTTGCTTCAAGACCCATAATATGGCTGCTAGTTGCCCAGATGATAAGGTCATCGGCATACAGGAGCGCTTGTACTCCTGGCACACACCGAACAGCCACCAGAATGTCGCTGACCATAAGGTTAAATAGGCTGCAGCTGATAACGGCACCTTGGGGTAGCCCTTGGCATTGAATTCGGTACTTTGAAAGGCAATTATTATAGCGGACACGAATTTGTCTTTGACTCAGGAAGGACGCTATCCAGTTAAAAAGGTTACCTGCGACGCCACTCAAAGCAAGTTTGTAAAGTAACATGGGTCTCTAGACAGTGTCGTACGTGTTTTTTAGGTCAACCATTACTGCCAGGGAGGACATTTTCTTGTGGTACCCATCCTTAACACTTTGTGCAAAGTAGACGACTTGGTCCATGGTGCATCGGTGCGCTCGGAAACCTGCTTGGCATTCATCAATAACCGCATTCATTTCAAAGCACTGGTTCAGACGCCGCACGACCATTCTTTCGGCAACCTTGCAGCAAGCACTTGTTAATGTGATGGGGCGGTAGCCCTCAGGTGTATCACTTGGCTTTCCTTTCTTGGTAATAGGTATAATCTCCCCTTTCCTCCATTGCTAGGGGACGTGTGTTTTCCACGTTAGATTAATGAGATTGAGCAAGGCTAGTTTCGCTGTGTTACCAAGATTTTTTAGAAGCTCTGGGTAAATTGCGTCGGCTCCTGCTGCCTTCTTGCCCTTTGTGTTTGATAGTGCAAATTCAAGTTCAGAGAGGCTAAAATCGCTGAGGCAAATTTTTTGTTCGGTTTTGTTGAGGCATTGCATTAGAGGTTTTTTATTGAGGTGTCTGTGTTCATTTCTTGTCTTTCGGGTTCGGCTTATATTTGCGTAGTACTTGCAAAAGGTGTTAGCTATTTTTTGGGGATCTGTGATAAGATTAAGTCCGTTTTTGAAAGGTTGTTGTCCTCTGGCTTCAGTGTCATTATTTAGCCTTGAGACAAAACGGTGTGCTTTTGCTCCATCGTGCCGGAAATCTAGCTCCGATAGGAAGGTTTTGAAGGCTGATCTTTTAGATTGCTTAATTTCTTTATGCAGTATGGCCTGGGATTTTCGGAGTTAGATACGGTCAGATAGTTCCTTAGATTTCTCTGCTTTCCCTTTCAGAGAGTCTCTTGTTTTCTTGAGGGATGAAAGTCTTTTATTCCAGAACGGTCGAAAACCCTTTACTTGACCCCTTGGTACACATAATAGCGCAGATTTCAGTATAGCATCGTTCAGGGACTCTATAGCTGTTTCAGGTGAATTCCAATTTATTTCGTGTGGTATAATATCATTTGTTATCTTGCCGTATTCACTCCAGTCGGCTTTTCTAAAGTTCCACCGGGGGGGGCACGTTTGTTAATGTATGTGGCTTTTCCTGTCGCACATTTGATGAGAATGGAGCGGTGTCCACAGCCTCCTGCGTCATCCATCAAGTGAACTTTTGTCTTCTGTGCGATGTTAGGGTGCGTAAGGATGAGATCTGGTCGGGAAGTCTGTCCAGCAAACGACAGGAAGGTTGGTGGCATGTCTTTCAGGTCAAGAAAATTTTCGTCGATGAAAAATTCTATGCGTCTTCCTGCGGGTGTCAACATGTCATATCCCCATCTCGGTGATTGGCTGTTGAAATCACCTATGATTATGCTATTTGCTTGGATCGTTGATTCAATTGCATCGAGGGATGGAATATTGCCAGGAGGGTTGTATAATCCTATGACTGTGAAATGTTTGTTATTTTTCCATATATGGGCTATAATTATTTCCACTTTGTCATTGTCTTGCATCTCATGGATTATCTCAAATTTAGAGCCGAGATTATTTTTAATTCCAACAATTATCCTCGAGGCGACTTGTCGTGATCGAGGTAAAATATGGCTGCAGTATCCAGTAGTTTGGTAAAATTCAGAGAATTCAGTTGCAGCGCCTGCTTCTCTATAACATATAAATCCACATCAATTTGGCAGATGCTTTGTTTAAATTGTAAAAATTTATTGTTGCTAAGACCACTGGCATTCCAATACAGGATACTTAGGTCCGTGTCAAGGCCCTGAAAAGGGCCGTTGGTGTTTTTGGCAAGGTTCTTTTGTATCATTTTGGTCAGCGTGCTTTAGGCGAACCTTTGTTGATCGTTTAGGTTATGCAGGGGGCACCACGTGCAGGCGATCAGCTTCACCCCCATGATAGAAAAAATATGAAATGGTGTTATGATGAAAGGCATGTTGATAGGAAGATAGAGTTATTTAAGATTGGTAGAAGGTATAAAGAAGTAATAGAGAGGTTAGATATTGAGAGAGTGAGAGCTTTCAATATTAATTAGTAATTAAAATATTTAAATTCGTCCCTGTTTTCGGGCGTCATTGAGAGCTTTCAAACTACGTACACAATTAATAAAAGACATAGAAATACATTTTATCAGTAACTCTTACCTTCTCGGGGTCCAGGATTCTGTTACACGAACTCACAGTCTGTACGAGAGGTTACTGGGTTCGTTACACAATAAACACGCTTTTTGACTATATTAATCATCTCTGTTTATTAATCGATTGCAATATTTGTTTTAGTTTTCTTTTAAATTTACTTAGCATTCTTTTTTATATCTCAAAACTATTACTGTTCAAGTTAATTATCTTTTCTTCGAACATTTACAAAACAAACATTTAGGCTACGTGAACAATGGTAAACATTATAAGAACTACTTCCAAACCTTAACGTAAAATTTAATTATATTATAGGAAGACAACCCAGCATCTTACTCACGCCCACATTCATACAGTATTTAAATTCCCCATAATTTAGAGCTCTTTTAAGTTCAAATTTTTTATATAGTTACTTGGTCGTTGTTTACGTAACTCTGCTAACCACGTGTCGCACTGCGTATATCTTAGTACGTCCACATTTTTTGTCACACAGTCGAATTTAATTGTTAACTTTGGTGTTGTACGTTTTCTTCCAATTTATCTCACTTTAAACTAAACTTTTACCACATTTTGAATATTTTAAAACAGATTTTCGGCTCGCGAGCCTTTTATGTTCAACCGGCCGCGAGCCACAGCTGTAGAAGACAGACCTGTTCTCCGCGCACCAAGCGCTAAGGAATGTATCTGTACGTGCCATTTTTGTGAGAAACCTTGGCCGATCAGTGCGCGCGCTTGTTTGTGAATGCGCACCCTTGTTTGATAACCTGCATACCAGTGCCAGGCCGTGACAGTCTCGACGCTATAGTCCGTTCACCAAATATACTTGGGCAAAATAAAATTGACAATATTTAATTTACAAATCCTCATAGGTTTGTACCGTTACAAGAGTTAGTGATAATAAGTACTTACCTTGCGAAATAGTTAGTGCAGCAAATGATGATAAGATTGATGATATTGATTACTTACCTTGTGTCGAAACTGGTACAGCAGCAGATGATAATAATGATGAAATTAATTGACCTAATTGTGACAGATCATACTAAAGGTGACTGGACTATACTCGGTGGTGACAAATTATATGATTTAATAATATGGAATAATCCTGTTGGTATTGTGGAAGGGTATAAGAATTTGAATAATCTTTATATTGATAGAAATGATATAATGAATTTAATAAAAAATGAATTGTGTAGACGTAAGACCAGGTTATTGTTCGATGATGGGGGGGTAAACAATTAATGTTTATGAACGTTTAACTATGTGAATAGTGGTTTTGAATTGGACTGTTTTATGAAATGATTTGTGGTAAACGATAACAGATAATATTTGGATTGTATATATAGACCATTGAATAAAGGCAGATTTTGTGAAAATCTGGACAAAAATCCTCCAGACACGAAATTTGGTAAAAAGTTAGGTTTTGGGGTCACTTCAATGGGGGAAAAAAATCGGACACTCCAGCTCACCGCTGGGCCCCCCTGGGGGGTTAAAAGGTGGGGCAAAATGGTTTGTTGTAAATATCTCAAAAACTAAGCAAGATATCAAAAAAAGTTAAATACAAAAGTTGTAGCTGACCAAATTTCCCATCAAAATGGTCCTTAGTAATTTTTTTGTCAGACGCACTGGGACAGAGATATGAGCACTCAAAGTTGTGCAATTTTTCGTATAAGGCATTTTTACGAAAAAAAAACTTGCATTTTTTTGAGTTTAGGCCGATTTTTGTATAGTAAAAAGCGCTAAATATGGGTATGTAAGTGTTTGTACATGTAATACCAAGTATTTGGATGTCAATTTTTGCATGTATATATTTATGCACACATATACACACACACTACAACTACAAAAACGTGCATTTTTGAACGTAAGCGTTACATGCATATACTGACTAATCCATGCGTATAGATGTGCATTTTTGGATTTAGACAAGTATAATATATATGCATGAAAATATTTCTACACATATATGTGTGTGTATATACATGTATACAACTAAAAACGCTTACGTTCAAAAATGCACGTTTTTGTAGTTGTAGTGTGTGTGTATATGTGTGCATAAATATATACATGCAAAAATTTACATCCAAATACTTGGTATTACATGTATAAACACTTACATACCCATATTTAGCGCTTTTTACTATACAAAAATCGGCCTAAACTCAAAAACATGCAAGTTTTTTTTTTATATAATACTGAAACTTTCTCATGTGAAAACTTACTTGTCTTTTTCGTCGAACGCATTTCAGCGTCGTATTCGCCTTCGTCAGCTTAGAACAGACTGCCAGAACTTAGTAACGGTTGTTGCTTGGAAGGTATAGTGGGGGTGGTGTGTAGAGGAAGGGGATTGGCGCGGGGATCCGAATTATTGTTTGTTTTATGTATAATTGTGTCGAAAAGTGTATATGATTTATATTGTAATTGGTCGTTTAGTATGTTGTTTGGTTGTGTTGTGTGGTGTTTGTATATTTCATACTGTTCAGCTGTGTTGAGTTTTCGACCTTTGGGTAAGGGGTGTAATATTTCAAGATTAGTATCTATTTGGTGTAGCTATGGTTTTTTTTTTTTTTTTTTTTTTTTTTTTTTTTTTTTTTTGTAAAAATGCCTTATACAAAAAATTGCAAAAAAAGGTCTCAACTTTGAGCGCTCATATCTCTGTCCCAGTACGTCTGACAAAAAAAAATACTAAGGACCATTTTGATGGGAAATTTGGTCAGCTACAACTTTTCTATTTAACTTTTTTTGATATCTTGCTTAGTTTTTGAGATATTTACAACAAACCGTTTTGCCCCACCTTTTAACCCCCCCCCCCAGGGGGGACCCAGCGGTAAGCTGGAGTGTCCGATTTTCCCCCCCGTTTTGTGACCCCAAAACCTAACTTTCTACCAAATTTCGTGTCTGGAGGATTTTTGTCCAGTAAAAATCTTTATTCAATGGTCTAATACTTTTGTGTTGATATTAAATGTAAGAATGTAACAAGGTAAAGTATACTCTACTTTGTGAATTTTGTTAAAGTAACGTGTTTGATGAAATAATTGAATTACTTTGAAAGGAGATAATAAATGAAATATTGTACAAGGTGAATGTTAATAACAAATTAAAAAAGTTTTTGGAGAATTTAATGGTATAGTAAATGCTAAATAATTGATGATTGATTAGTAAAAAGTTCAATTGAAATTAAAGTGTAATGTCTATAATTTTATATGCAAATTTAAAGATGAATTGTTTATTTTGAGGTCGTAATCGTAAGGTTTAATAAATAAAATGTTATGTAAAATTAATGTTGATAATAAATTTGAATTTCTGGGTATAAGAAGTGGTAAATAATTAAAAGTTGAGTATTAACAGATTCAATTGAAATTAAAGTTTTGGAATGTTTGGAAATTTTATTCAGAGGCAACTGGGCACTACAGTCCAGGGGAGGTAATAGTGCGTGTGGAAGTAGGAATTTAAAATAAATTCATAATTTAATAAATTGTAATAAATTATGTGATGATGGAGAAGGTGGTTACTAGGTTGTTAGTAGTGAAATATTAAATATTAAAATGAGTTCCATCAATAATGTAGAGTATGTAATAATTTTCTGATGTAAACAAATGAATGATGTTGTGTTGACAAGGAGTATTTTATTTTAATGTATTAAAGAGTCATATGAAGATACTTAACGATTGTTAAGTAAGTAATTTGTTCTAATGTAGTTGATTTAATGTGTTTTACTTTATATAAGGAGTTTATTAATTTTGAAATATGAATGGAATATTTATAATGGAAGGGATTTATACGTTTTAATGGAAATGTTTATTTAAATTTTGATGGGAATCAGAGCGATCATGTTGAATTTTGGGGTAAGAGTTAACTAGAGAAGGTTATACAGAATGTTGATATGTAATTCTTATAATGTATTATACTTAGACTAAGTATTCATCCATATATAGGATAAAGGAAAAAAAACTCAGTACTTCTTAACGCAAACCAACACAGCTAAGGGGAACCAGATAAGTTAGGGATATGTTATTATACCAGGCCACTATTTGATATTTTTTGATTTCATGTTTCAGTGTCTGGTGATGCTGTGGCAGCGGTCCTGTGCTGGCCTGCGTGTCAGAGCAGGAGCGTCAAGTGCCTGTCTGGCCTTGCGGTGTTGGGCTCTCGAAAGAGAAGTTCAGTAAGGTCATTCAGGTGCGGTCACAGTCACTGGACCAGGGGTAAGTTAACCACTATTTTGAATAAAACATAAGGGGGTTGTGGTGACATATCTTGGCTGATCCCTTTAGAAAGTATGAGAGTGTCAATGAGAGCTTTTATGTTTCAGCATAAAACCTCTCATTGGGGGGGGGGTATTGTAATGGGTCTAAATTTACCTAAATATTATTGTGTAATTTCATACATTCTATAACATGTAAAGATGAGGCCCCTTTGAGGTGACGCGATAGCCAGTAAATATTTTCATGACCATGTATGGTTATGCAGCAAAAGACGAAAATCTATTTATAGCCAGTGATTAATTCTGCCAGTATGTTGTTGACGAGAAACAGAAAATTACGAGTTGAAAAGGCGATACTAAGATAAGCGAAACTCTTCAATGCTGAGGACGAGACGAATAGTGGGGAGCGGAGAGAACCAGCTTAGAGACGAACCAAACGGAAATTTTTGTAACACTGAACGCCAGTCGACCACCATCTTTTGCACAGTATAGCAGCGAAAAAGTTACGTAACGTAATCGCGGGCGCCCGCATACAACAGAAAATGTGAATTTATATATACAGTGGAACTTGGTTATTACAGCCTCGGCTGTTACGTCAACTCGGGTGTAGCGTTATTTTGTCATAAGTCCGGTCAAACTGATATCTTTAACATTATAAAAATTCCCGGTTTTAACGTCACTAAATTTTGTACTACTCTGTTATAGCGTCAAAAATTTCTCAGATATTTTACTCTAAATTTCATATAAATGTATATATGTGCGCAAGCTATGCCCATGGCTACAGACATACATTGTATGCAAGCGATAAGCACTGTAACAGGACCGCCGGCGTCAGCGCCAGATGGAGAAAAAATTAAAAAAATTAGGAAATGCGAACATGGTGATGTGGATGCAGCATTATTGAAATGGTTCAAACAGTGTCGATGTTCAGATATTCCTGTGAGTGGACCAATTCTGAAAGAGAAAGCTACAGAATTTGGAAAATTGTTTGGTATTGATTTTACGTGCTCCAACAGATGGCTAGATCAATTTAAGGCCCGACACTCGATTTCCTTTGCAAAAATTTGTGGTGAGGCAAAATGCGTAGATCTGAACGTTACAGGCGATTGGGTGCGTAACACTTGGCCAGAAATTAGACGATCATATAAAGATGAAGACATCTTTAATGGAGATGAAGCCGGAATTTTTTATAAATTAACTCCAGATAAGACTTTCAAATTTAAAAATGAAAAGTGCGTTGGTGGGAAGCTCTCTAAACATAGAGTTACAGTTTTTGTTTGTGCAAACATGACGGGAACCGAAAAAAGGAAACTTTTAGTTATTGGGAAAAGTTTGCATTCTAGATGTTTTAAAAACATCAAAAAACTTCCTGTAAGTTACACTGCCAACAAAAAAGCGTGGATGACTTCTAGTATTTTTGAAGATGAACTAAGAAAGTGGGATAAAGAACTGTCATCGAAAAACAGAAAAATTCTACTTCTAGTTGACAACTGTGCAGCCCATCCAAAGTTAAATTTGACAAACATTAATCTGGTCTTCTTACCGGCCAACTGTACGAGTGTCCTGCAACCTATGGACCAAGGCGTTATTAGAAGCCTAAAGTAACTACCACAAGCAACTTTAAAAAAAAATTATTTTCTGTATGGACACGGTGCAACCTGCCACAATTTCACTCTTAGATGCAATACAATTCCTAGACGACTCTTGGAAGAGTGTAACACAGAAGACGATAGCAAAATGCTTTAGTAAAGCACAACTCGTACATGAAAATTTACCCGATGATGACGAAGACGAAGACTTGCCGCTCACGGAGTGGATTAAGAAATTCGACGTAAATGAATTTGGAAATGAACTTGATTCCTATGCATCAGTGGATGACCATGTAGAAACATTCCAAGTGTTGAGTGACGCAGAAATTATCGTGGAAGTAAAAAACATAGAGGCAGAAGATGGTGAGCAAGAGGAGGATGCCGAGATCGTTTGTCCAACAGTACAGGAAGCAATGAGAGCAGCCTAAACTCTTTCACGATTTTACTGCTTTAGAGAGACGTCTGACGACACGTTCAATGCAGCGCAGCATCTCCACAGCACAACAGAAAGAATTTATTTTTCAGAAAGGAGCGTTCAAAAGAAAATTACCGATTACTTTCGACAGTAAGCCTAAATGTAAGTTACGTGTACTTTCTTTTTGATCTTTTAAAATATTGTTCATGCTGTTTGTATAAATGAAATGCAGTTTGTAAACTTTAGAATAAATATCACGAATAATGTTAATAATGCAAAGATCTTTTGTTTTATTTCTCCTTCCTTACTAGTGATTAAAAAGGGTCTTTTATAACGACTCTTTTATAACGTCACTCGGACATAACGTCATTATTTTTTTGGTCCCTTCAATGACGTTATAACCAAGTTCCACTGTATTTCAAAATACAAACAGTTCTTGGCTAAATATTCATCCATAATAGTGACTAATTGCAGTAAATTGACAGTTCGGCCGTAAAATGTGAAAGTGAGAACTATAAAACAGCAAACAGTGCACGCCACGAGGAGACGCCCCAGGTGTCGAATTTCTACACATCAACAGGAAAGTAGACATTTCAAAAATAATTAAAATACTTGCTTTTTTCATAAATTATAAATTTGAGCTCAACAAAATCTAAAAGTATGTAAAAGTGTATGATTGTGTGTGTGAAGCATATGCATATAGGCCTAACAAGAAGTGTTGAGTTGCGTAATTTTGATATATGTAGTAGTATTTTGATGTTGTAGTTGGTTGATAATCAGTTTTACGCCTTAAGGCGGAATAAGAGTGTTCATGATTTTTGTCATGTTTTTCGAGAGAAAATAAATAACGTTATATTATACTTTTGTTATTTGTATTTGCTCACTGTTCTCTGCCTAAGTACACTAAACGAATCCCTGGACCAAACATTACATATAATCATATTCATTTTAATAAACAATTACCGAGTAACACTTCAGTACACCCGATTGTGCCAGGCCATGGCCAGCTCTAGTAGAAGGTCGGAATATTAAACATGGCAATGTTGCGTCTGAGGCCTATAACCATAGTGTAATAAAATAGCTAAACTGAACATGTTATATTTTGATTTAATTTCATAGCATTACTAAAATCATGAGTGGTCCTATTTATAGCTAAATCTAAATTATAGGTCTGGGCGCACTTAGTACTATGCGTTTAAATTGAAGAAATTATTGTTAGGCCTAATGTAATGTTTAATTACTTTAACTATTTTTGTTTACCTTACATACTAACAAACAGGTATGTTTACCTTTGAATTTCAGACGCCATTTTGCGTATTGCCAACTGCAAAATTTTGTAACTTACCAGGGTTCTGATCAGCGAACCGGGAGAGCAGAATAGGATTGTTTAGTAAATAAATTAATTATTTGTTCACAAAAAAAAAACTATTACCTTTTATTGCTTTCATCACAATCATACATTGAATTCTCCCTTCAAAATACAAAGCGAACGTTATTGGTTCATTCATGAACCATCAATCTAGCATTTATTACAGTTTTTCTTTTATTAATAAACGTAAATATAACTGACAATTAGATTATTTAATTAATTAACCCACAAACCAGCACTTCTGTGTTAGCATACTTTTCACCCACATACGCACACGCAAATACCCCATACCCTTAGATATCTCATTTTTCTTTTAAATTCATATAATAATGATAATATTTTGGTTTGCCCTTACTAAAATTTTGTTCAACCCTCATTTTGTTACTCATCTGAATTTTGTCCACCTAGTCCAGCCTCCTTACGTAATTGGCTTTATTTCGCATCTTCTTTTTCACTTTTTGTTCACCACTCTTATCAAAATTGTTAATTAAAAACGCAACTGTCACTTCCTTTTAATTAATAATATACCGGTTGTAAATTTACATGTTTTGCTGTTACGGGCGCCCGAAAATTTGTTTCATAACTTATATTTGTGACCGGCCAGCACTAAGAGTAGATTTGAACTGGGGAGAGATGAACTGCACTATTTTCTGAGGCGATCGGGGGTCACGTGACCAAATCTTATTGTTTTATTAGCATTACTACGCCAATTTGTGAGGTTGGGCTGAACACACCTCACATTCCAGCGTGACATATTTGACTGACGTAACATTGTATGACTGCTGAGTTACATAATTTGTTTGTCACGTATCTAAAAATAACTGTTATGCTTGCGTCTGGAGCTGACCTTGACACAAATCCACTAAATGCTTGTTGCGTCGTTTTAAAACTTTACAATTATGATTGGTACTTTGTAATTATAAATCAAATTTATATTTATTTTCCGCATAATTATTATTTATTTTTCATGTTCTCACAATTACCCCAGGTAGCCCTAAATGTACCATTACAATACCCCCTCAATGAGAGGTTTTATGCCGAAGCATAAAAACTCTCATTGACACACTCATACTTCCTAAAGGGATCAGCCAGGATATGTCGCCACAACCCCCTTTACGTTTTATAAAAAAAAATTTTAACTTACCCCTTGGTCTAGTGATTGTGACCGCACCTGAATGACCTTACTGGACTTCTCTTTCGAGATCCCAACACCGCAAGGCCAGTCAGGCACTTTACGCTCCTACTCTGACGCGCTGGCCAGCTCAGGACCGCCGCCACAGCATCACTAGACTCTGAAACATCAAATCAAAAATATCAAATAGTGGCCTTGTATAATACCATATCCCTAACTGATCTGGTTCTCCTTAGCTGTGCGCTGGTTTGCGTTAAGAAGCACTGGTTTTTCTTAACTCTTAACACACATGTATGTATATATTTAACATAAACATGAAACATTTCAAATTTTTCTATCAACATTCTGTATGCCCCTCTCCTGTTAACTCTTCTTCCAAATTCAAGATATTTCCCTGATTCCCATCAGAATTTAAATAATGTAACGTAACGAAACTAAGGTCCCCTACGTTACACAAAGATTTATAATTATCAAAATAAAAAAAAACGCTAATTGTCCGTTGTAATAAAGGTCAGAAAAGTAAACCCTTATTAAATAAATAAATAACACCAAATAAGAGTACAAGGTAATAGAAAAAAATAAAAATGTTTATAAATACAAACTATGAAGTGGCCAGTGAAAAGTGTAAGCGATAAACATAGTGTCAAATAATGTGAAAATAATATAGACAGTTTAGACTAATCAATTAATTAACTGAGAGTAGACTAATTAATTGGTATTTAATTTATTTTATATTAGTGTGCATGTTATTATGTTTTATCATGTTGTTTTGTTATCATGGTATTTATGTTGTCTTTTGTATGTAGCAGGTGTGAAGCAATTGCTTTAAGAAAGTATCAATTAATTGATGTTAATTTCATTTATGTTAACGAATATGACACCATAGAATTGGTGTTAAACTTTATAAGAGTAAATATTTTGGTACTCACATTAAATAAATAATAGAGGTATTGCTAGATTATATTTGTAAACTTGGCCAGGAAGGCAATAATTATTGATAAGATGCCAAAGGGTTATTGTAATTATGTTATAAACAGATGAAGGGTTCTATACTAAAATAAGTAATAATAAATTAAAATCAGAATGAAATAAAAATGGAATGATTGGCCATAAGCCAGTGGCACATTGTACAGGAAGTCAGGTCAGAAAAGTTAAATAACTAAAAAATGTAAAAACATTAAATGTAATATAATAAATTAAAAGAAAGCAGTAGTAGTAATTAATAAAAAGATAAGTGACTTAAAATACAAAAAAAAAAATCATAACACATGTAATAGAACAAATAGGCCCAAAATTAGTATTTTGTAATGAGAAGATAGTACTTGTTAGACTAAGAAGATCAAGAATAAAATATAGCAAAATATATATAATTTAATAACAAAGATTATGTGAAAGTTTTATATGATGTAAGGTAACTTTAGTAAGGGAGTATTTTATTAAGTAAGTGCAAGGACATTTTTTAATTATGGCTTTAGGATAACAAATATTATCCAATAACAGAACGAAGATTGGTTGTCAAGGACGACAAAATGCAAGAAATTTTGTTTATTCAATTACACTCAATTGTTATATATGAACGAGGACAGTTCAGTTGTCATGAATCGAGAAACAAAAAGGAACATCTAAAGAATAAATTTATTGTAAATCCTAATAACTATTAACTAACAAAAAAGACAGTTGATCGACTTCCGAGGGTTATCAATCAGAGAATATAATTCAACCTACCAATAAAATTAAATAAAAATCCCAAAGAATAAAATTACTAATCAACTACAGTCAAATGAGTAATAATGAAATTTAATAATAAATAAATGAAGACAACCCAAGACCTGAAGAAATCAAAGTAATTAAGTATTTTAAAAAACGAAAGGAAAGAAAATTAAAATTACGCCCTGAACCTCACTTTTTACAACTAAGCGAAGAAATAATACTACACAAAATCCATTGGGTAATAGTCTATCGGAGCGCGGCCATTACGAGTAACTTTGTCAACATACGGTAAAACTCAATTTATGTTCAAATATTAATTAATAAGATATTTTATGATTAAATTGTAATACCTTGTAATCTTATTTTGCATTTTCTGACCTTCCTAATAGTCACAAGAACTCTTTGTACCCTGAGATTAAGAAAAATTAACAATATAATTAAAATTAAAACATCTAAACCCGAATTCAATAACTAATCGATTCATTCCAGTGTGATCGATGTGTTGTATCTGTGCCAAGAGAAAACATCTGTTTTGAAAAAATATAAAAATAAAGAATCTTTCCTGAAATTGATGAGTTATTATTATTTGTTGACAATTTAGTGTGTTTTGAAGAATTTATAGTGTATAGAGGGAGAAACGAGAGGAACACAAGGCTTAGAACAACTTAACCTATAAGAACCTGCTGACTATAAACCACACCGCTAGCTTGCGTACAGCTGTTGAATTACGAGAGAAGAGAAAACCAATTTACGGCTACTACTCTCCTCTCTCAGTGCTTGGTACAGACTAGGCCTGAATAGTAACAACATAATCATACAATATACTAACTCATATTGTACACTACTTGGTCAGAACGGATTTAATTAATATAATATATTAGAGATAAGAACATATTATACTTCTCATTAATTTTTTATTACAAATTAACACTCATAGCAGGTGACTGGCCATCAACATCAATCACTAAGACGCTTGCTATTACAAATTGGCGAACCCAACAGTGGGGCTTAAGAAAAACATATACAAGAAGAATGCTGCTATTACAATAACTACCTCCCATTACATCATTACAGATATCTCTCATCACCCAAATTACATCTAAAAATATTTAAATTCATTATTAAAATTCTCTTAAACACATTTAAATCAACTACATAATAACAAATTATTTACTTATATCTTCTCAAACTTTGTTAACCATCTCCATCAAAACATCTCAAATCAACACAAATACACAAAATTATATAATTACAATCATAAATGTTCTTGTAGATTAAGATCATTACAATTGAATCTAGTACTTAAAATCATTTGTTCTCATAAGTGAAATACATCACTAATCATCGAATCATAGTTATAGCAACTGTTACTGAACAGGAACTGGGTCACCAACCACCAACTCTGTCTTTAGAGTAAGTGAAATTGAATGTCCCGCTGTTTACAGAGGTCGTTACCTTCTCACTGATTGGTCAGTTACTACTTCTACTACATCATTTTTATAATTTTCCCCCTTTTACCCAGTTACAATTAGGTAACCACACGCCGGATAAACCGGATCGAGCGTTTGCCTTATGCACAGATGCGGTATCAGTACCCCTGGCTTGTAACGGCCAGCTCTTCTTCCACACACACTATTGTTTCCTGATGGTGGACTGTAGCGCCCATTTGCATCCACAAGAACTGCATTTTAATTAGGGTGTAGACGCTGCCTACCCCGTTCTTGCTTCAGCGTTATATAAAAATTCGGCATTACTGATGTCCGAGGACACCAGTAATCCTACTATAATGATTCATACGCCCTTAATACGGCACTACCACCCCCTTCGATGATAGCCGCTGTTCCCTAGTTATGTGGATTCCCCAGATATAAAACCCCCTCTTAATTTCTAAATTATACCAATTTCACAGGCAACCAGCTATGGTCAGTTTCACAATAATTCTGCCCACAGCTGATTGTCATCCAAAACCACGGTCTGGGCTGGTAAGGCCGGGACTGCCTGAAAGTGGGGAATCTATTTAAAACATACTATACATGTTTAAGATTCCTACACACTAACATAATAAACATAATACACTCATAATTTTATTAACATTGTTGTTATTACATTAAAAATAAACAATTCACATTTAAGTTTGACCAAAATTACACACCTTACAGCTTTACTTTAGTTTCAAATTCTATTAAATCATTCACTTGTTTCATTTATTATTACATTTCAACTATGAATTTTTATTAAGCATTGTCATAATTTATTGGTTTGGGTGATTCTCCGTTATTCACAATGATTTGATTTATTGAATGGGCATTTATATATATATATATATATATATATATATATATATATAAATAACCTTATATATAAATTGATTTACACAGAGTGACACCAATCTCTCAATAATATTTATCTCCACTAAATTCTCTAATTCCACTTAAATCCTTCCACTCTTATAATAAAATACCTGATACCCTCTTTGTACCTAGGATGTGTGTTCCCGCCCTACTAGCTCATTCTCTTATCGGTTCCTGGCCCTTCCAGGTAACCCGTAACCCTCTTTAAATCGTTCACCTCCTGCCATAACGCCTGTCGTTGATGACTCCTTACCACACCACCCTCACTACAAAATTTCACCATCACCTATTTACTCTCCTATTACATTACTCTCTTTCTCTACATATAAACACTCCCTCTACTGTGTCCCTACTATTAACCCATTTCTGTATTACTTTTATTCTACAATTCTTATTTTATCTAACACCCATTTAAGTTAACTCTGAATGACTCCAATGCCTTATTGAAATAATCATCACCCAAGCTCTATCTCTTACCACCTTTTACATTAATTACTACCTCAAATTAATTTCATCATTTCATTTAAAACCCTTTAAACACATTTAAAATTTATTATTCAAACATTAAACATTTTACTTTATTTAAATTGCATTATAAAATTCATACTTAAATTACCTCACTCAATTGAATAATTCCTGTCATAGACACAAAATTATAAACATTCGTTACAACAAATATACACAACTAAACACATTTTACATTTGTTCATTTACTATTTATGTTAAAATTCAAATCATATAAAATCATTTAAATTCATTATCAAAATTCAATTAATTAATCTCAAATCCTGTAATTCAGTCAGTTATTTAAAACACAATTTATTTTAATTACCTTATTCCAAAACCATTACAATTCATTTATTACTAACTCTCATTATTTATTTAATCTGATAAAATATTATTACAATTAAAATCAATTTCTGCTACAGACACACATTGTTTACATAAAATACCTTTTACAATACAAACACAATTAATTTCTTCGTATTGTTTAAATTAGCAGCCATCCTTACTATTTCTTTTATGAATTTGCTAACTGCTATAATTTTTTATTGTTCGACTAAGCTTTTCGTCATTACTGACATCTTCAGGTCTTAAACAACGATGTCAGTTAGGACGTTTAAGACCTGAAGATGTCAGTAACGATGAAAAGCTTTGTCGAACAATAAAAAATTATAGCAGTTAGCAAATTCATAAAAGAAATAACAATTAATTTCACTATAAATTTATTTACAATTTTCTGTCATTTTTTGTGCTTACCACACCTCATTACATAATCTAGCCAGGTCATTACCATGAACTAAAATAATAAAATGTTCATTCACTTTTTGTTTATTTAACCCACATCATCATATAATAATCTGATCTTATGACTACACCATTTATTTACAATTAAATACATATTGCTATTATAATTATAATAGTCATCATTATTACTTTGTTCCATTGTATCAATACTATTGATAATACAAATATTATTGCATACTATCAATTCAAAATTCCTGTCGACATCGGGTATGGTAATTTCTCCTTTAGTATTTTCTGTTAAAGTAAGGTAAGTTACATTATCATCAACTACTGCTGCTACATCCGTTTCAACATAAGGTAAGTACTCACTATAATTATCAACTCTCTCTCTTTTCACTCTCTCTCTTAATTGTGTATAACTCCTCCCAACTTCAAACAACTCTATCTTCCTATCACCATACCTCTCTCTCTCTCTCTCTCTCTCTCTCTCTCTCTCTCTCTCTCTCTCTCTCTCTCTCTCTCTCTCAAAATATCCCTCATCATAACCCCAAGTCACACTCTCTCTCTCAATATATGCAGGGGGCACTAAATCATAAAAACACCTCCTGGTCCTTCCAGGAACACCACCAAAATTCAAAGGACAATTATTTGTAGATCTACCAAATATACTCGTGAAGACCCTTCTTCACCCCCAACAACACCACGGGAAAAAATTACCCCCTGCAACCCCTCTACCTCTATGCTCTCTCTCCATTTTCTCTTTGACTCATCAACACACACTAACATTCCATTATTACATTCTACCTCCTCTAAAATTTTGTCACCACCATTTTTAATTATATCATCGTAATTCTCACCCCTACTTTTCCTCATTATATGTTACCTGATCGTCTTTATTTTCATCGAATTTATCGGGCTTTTCACTATTTTCTACCCCCACTATACTCTCAGAATTATCATCATTATTCAACATTTTATTCTCTAATGCTACCACTTCCACTATTTTATCATTATTATTATTTGTCATAACTGTAACATTGTCACTTACCTTCTTATTTATTATCTGATTTAATTTACTTTCTAACCTTTTATTCATCTCGTTAATCTTCTCTTTGCAATTATTACTTATCGATTCTAATATCTGTTCTTTAATATTATTAAAACGTGTATTAATTTCCTTAATATGCTTATTAAAAACAAAATTCTGTTGTTTAATTTCGTTTCTAATTTCATCAAATTTACTATTTTGTTCTTGAAATTTCTCATTGAAATTACTTTTTATTTCATTGAGTCTACTATCATTCTTAACATCTTGAGCTTTCATAAACTTGAATAGGTCATCTAATGACACTTTACTGACCGTAGGGGTCGACTCAGCGTTTACTCCGCTCATAATCATTGATTCAGTAAGAGTTTTTTCTAGATTTATTTCCTTATTTTCCATTGTTTAATGGTAAAGTTATCACTTGTTTTTTTTTTAATCAAAATACTAACATGTATAACATATACTTATCACATAACAATGTACTCTATTTACCCAACACTTTACGTTACTCTTGTAACCTCATACTTACCTTATTTATACATTATTCTGTTATCTCGAATAGCCACTCTGCTCTCCCCAGTAGGCCCATATTTATATAAAATTTATTTATATAAATGTCCCAGTTCGGGCGCCAATTGTAATGTTTAATTACTTTAACTATTTTTGTTTACCTTACATACTAACAAACAGGTATGTTTAACTTTGAATTTCAGACGCCATTTTGCGTACTGCCAACTGCAAAATTTTGTAACTTACCAGGGTTCTGATCAGCGAACCGGGAGAGCAGTATAGGATTATTTAGTAAATAAATTAATTATTTGTTCACAAAAAAAACTATTACCTTTTATTGCTTTCATCACAATCATACATTGAATTCTCCCTTCAAAACACAAAGCGAATGTTATTGGTTCATTCATGAACCATAAATCTAGCATGATTATTACATTTTTTCTTTTATTAATAAACGTAAATATAACTGACAATTAGATTATTTAATTAATTAACCCACAAACCAGCACTTCTATGTTAGCATACTTTTCACCCACATACGCACACGCAAATACCCCATACCCTTAGATATCTCATAGATATCTCATTTTTCTTTTAAATTAATATAATAATGATAATATTTTGGTTTAGCCCTTACTAAAATTTTGTTCAACCCTCATTTTGTTACTCATCTGAATTTTGTCCACCTAGTCCAGCCTCCTTACGTAATTGGCTTTATTTCGCATCTTCTTTTTCACTTTTTGTTCACCACTCTTATCAAAATTGTTAATTAAAAACGCAACTGTCACTTCGTTTTAATTAATAATATACCGGTTATAAATTTACATGTTTTGCTGTTACGGGCGCCCGAAAATTTGTTTCATAACTTATATTTGTGACCGGCCGGCACTAAGAGTAGATTTGAACTGGGGCGAGATGAACTGCACTATTTTCTGAGGCGATCGGGGGTCACGTGACCAAATCTTATTGTTTTATTAGTATTACTACGCCAATTTGTGAGGTTGGGCTGAACACACCTCACATTTGACTGACGTAACATCGTATGACTGCTGAGTTATGTAATTTGTTTGTCACGTATCTAAAAATAACTGTTCTGCTTGAGTCTGGAGCTGACCTTGACACAAATCCACTCAATGCTTGTTGCGTCGTTTTAAAACTTTACAATTATGATTGGTACTTTGTAATTATAAATCAAATTTATATTTATTTTCCGCATAATTATTATTTATTTTTCATGTTTCCCCATAATTACCCCAGGTAGGCCTAAATGTACCGTTACACTAATAAATTAATTTTGTTTGAATTATTGAATTTGTATCATATGAATGAGTTAATGATTATATTTCTTAAATAATAGAACAGTATTTTACATAATAAACTTTTAACTTGCAAATAGTGAAGAATTATAAAACTGCTGTTAACCGGCAATTAAAAATGACATGATTTGATTATTGAAATACATAAATTAAGAGATCGTCTAGTCGGCCTCAAAATATCAACTGGTTCCGGTGTTGCCACGTTTAATATTCTGGCCTTCTACTAGAGCCGGCCATGGCCAGGTTGATTTTTGGCGTTTTGGAAGGTTTTTTTTAAATTCGTAATTATTTCAATTTTTTACCAATTTTTAAGAGTCTTTATGCTAAATGTATGTATTAAATTGTTCTAAAAGAAGCAAGAAAATTAATTTTACTAGACGTAATAAAGAACATAAAAAATAAAAAGAAATTGTTCTTACCAAAAATGTTTTTTTCCAATTTTCAACTTTTACACAAAATAAGGAGCAGAAAGAAATATTTAGAACCACAAATAAGGCACCATTTAAAGAAGCACATATTATTGTACATAAATACAAATTTTAAGTGTTTCTATAAGAAATTGGTAGAAAATTTTCCATTTTTCCAAATTAGTGTAATTTGGGCATTTTTGAGCTGTTTCTAAAGACAGTTACTTCAAACCAAATATTATTTAGAAAATAAAATATCCTAGTCATATTTCAGTTAATAAAATGATTGTATTATTGTGTAATAATAATAACAGAATATAAGCAGAATATAATATATACACAATATAAGCAGATTGTAATTTTATATATAATGTAAACTATTCGAAAACATTTAAAACAAAAGCAAAACATGAACAAATAAACAAACATAGGTTAGAGACGTAGTGCGGACAGCTGACGCAGCCTAAAGAAGACCTACCAACTTGTGTTGCTATAAATTGCTATCGATTTATTGATGATACACAGTATGGATCTATAAGATATATGACATTCGATAAAAGGAATAACTCTTCCTGACATGCTTTGATAAAAAAAGAGTATTTGTAGTTTACATATATACCTTTAAACAGAAATTTTCTAGACATCCAAAAAATCGGACGCTGGCACTTTTACACAATACCTATGACATCCATTTTTCGGACATTGGCACTTTAAGCAGATACTCTTTTAATATCTGAAAAATCAGAGATTGGCACTGAAAGGGTTAAATAATTACAGTAGTGTGCAACACAAAAATTAAATACTTGATACTTTCACGAAAGTTAATATCACTCTCCTCTTAAATGCACTGGTATCAATGGACAATCTATTTCAGTTGAAACCCAGACTCCGTTGGTTCCAGCTGTTATCTCCATATCAGCCAAGGTTGCCTGTATGATGTAATGCTGTGAGCACCCTCCAGGCATCATTAGATCAATCAGACAACTTCTTTGAATGTGCAAGATCAGTTAGATTGCTGATCACTTCTGGAGTAATTCTGTCTAGTTGATGATTCTGCAATACACGATAAGCATCATGTAAGCTATTATGCATGTTATTTTTGTCACATTGATGTGTCAGTATATAATAAGAAGACCATAAATTCCTTGCCGAATAGTGCTCAGTTTCTTGAGTTCCGTAGACCCATTTATTTGTGGGGAGCACTCCGTACTTTCTATTTAATCTCCTACAACTTTACGTGTCGTTGCTTTTTCAAATATCCTTTCCCAACCTTCCCTGCTCTGCACTTGGTCCGTTCATCTTACAATTCCCACTGTTTTCATATACCTCATTACTTGGTCTTGCCATCAAGTTTTTTGCCTCCATCTTTCTCTCACCTTTCGTGGTTTCCAGGTATGCCAGACGAGCCCTAGTATTATTTGTCTTCAGCAGTAAGGGTGGGCAGGGAGACTGTGATATAGCCTTGACTTGATCCTGTGACCACAGCACAGCTGTTGAGGTTGTGAGTCTCGGATCTGGCTCGCACCACTTAAACAATATTTCATACATATTCTTCTCAATACTTTCACATTTTTTAAATTTACATAATGTGGGTTGAATCAGAGACTGGTTAACTAGTTTTTGTGTAATTTTTAGCTAAGGCTTGTTCCAGTTTTACTTAAACACTTCAGAAACTGAAATAACAGTACTTTGTTTAAAGGAAAACTAATATACATATGTTTCACGATATTAATTGATGACTCGTTGGGCACTTGGTGAAACATATTAATACAAAGGTTTTGTAAAATATATAAAAACACTTGGTAAGTTTCACAAATTTTTTAATTAACTCTGACAGCTGTTTCGACTAACTTAAGCCATTGTCAAAGAGCGAGTGAATGAAATTACTGAACACAGGATCTTAGAGTAGTGTAGGTGGTAAACATCTGTTTAGGGCGTATCTGGAACATCTGTGTTGTGATGGCGAGGGGTGGGGAGTGTGTGCATGAGACAAGGGAAGGTCTGGTGTCTTTAAAAACTAAATACAATCATGAATGCAAAATATAAAATTAACTGAACTAAATATAAACTGAATGCAAAATTTAAAATAATGATGAACATTCAAAATAATATAAAATAAACTAAACTAAATAACAGATTTTAATAAAGGGGATACACAAAATTCAGTCTGTTCATTGGTTAAATTTTTGTTATTTTTTATTGCTTTTTTAATTTCTAAAATTTCTAACAAATCCATTTTTCTACCTTTTTGTATGTTGTGGAGTAGTGTTATGTTTTTTGTGTCTATAAAGTGATTGTGTTGTAAGCAATGATCTGCAAAACCTGTATTAGATGTATTGGTTAAACTTTCTGAACATAAGAAGGCGATTTTAACCAATACATCTAATACAGGTTTTGCAGATCATTGCTTACAACACAATCACTTTATAGACACAAAAAACATAACACTACTCCACAACATACAAAAAGGTAGAAAAATGGATTTGTTAGAAATTTTAGAAATTAAAAAAGCAATAAAAAATAACAAAAATTTAACCAATGAACAGACTGAATTTTGTGTATCCCCTTTATTAAAATCTGTTATTTAGTTTAGTTTATTTTATATTATTTTGAATGTTCATCATTATTTTAAATTTTGCATTCAGTTTATATTTAGTTCAGTTAATTTTATATTTTGCATTCATGATTGTATTTAGTTTTTAAAGACACCAGACCTTCCCTTGTCTCATGCACACACTCCCCACCCCTCGCCATCACAACACAGATGTTCCAGATACGCCCTAAACAGATGTTTACCACCTACACTACTCTAAGATCCTGTGTTCAGTAATTTCATTCACTCGCTCTTTGACAATGGCTTAAGTTAGTCGAAACAGCTGTCAGAGATAATTAAAAAATTTGTGAAACTTACCAAGTGTTTTTATATATTTTACAAAACCTTTGTATACATATGTTTTGCCACTAATATAAACGAGTAAATAAATTGAAGAAGTCTGTACTTTATTTATTTCCACTTAATATGTATTTTGAAACTGAATTGAAATTTTGAGTAAAAGAATATTGTTACGACGGTCTGCTGATCGTCGTAAGGTACAGTGGAAAACAAAATACAAGACACCAATTAAGTCACTAATTGCCAGCTTTAATTATCACAATTAAACAGTTTGTCATCAACAAGATAGTCTCTTACAACAAATCAAATAAAAATTGTTCACACACAATAATAATGTCAATTAATACACAGTTATAAAACACATAACACATCGCTACAACAGTTCAAACTGCACTGGAATAAATCACCACTTCAACTGACTGCTAAGGGCAGCTGTCGTTTATATAGATAGCACAAGTGTTCCAGAATAATCCATAATACGTGACAACACTAAAGGAAAACACTAGAGCGTAATTGATTGCAGCCTTGACACAGTGTGCGTGGCCGGTGAAGTCTAGAATAGTCTCTCTAACCCCTGTTAAGAATCACATACGCACACAACATTACAGCTGGGCTCCATTAGAACACGTAGAATGTTCTGTAATGTAACAATATAAATCTTTTACATATATGAGACTTGAGAACATGTTACTGTGTACATTCTGTAGCAAGTGATTTGCATGAAATTCCTAACCCAGCTATTCATTGGCAAAGCCAGTTGTTTGTTTCATATTGTACAGTTTTCATCAATGTAAAGAAAACTCATGTAGTTATGGTTTATATTAAAGTATTGTTGGACAGTACATTCCTGATTTTATCAGTATATTGGTTTGTGAGCTTTGTTTTATTTTATTTATTTATTTTTTGTTTTGTGGTTAATTTTTTAGGTTAATGGTTTATGATTGATGGTTAATGATTGTAACAGTAATGGTATAAGTGGTAAAGGTTCTTGACAGTGTTCAGTCTTGGTGATGACATTGGTATCTATTTGTTTAACACGTGTTAAGGGAGACTTTAGGGTGAAATACAAAAGTAAAAAGTTGGTCATTAAGGTAAAAATAAGTGTATTGGTAAAAATTGTGAAGCTATGTTTTCTTCTAGAAACAGCGCTGTAAGGACCAAATCTGTTTCACCTGTTAAGTAGTTATGTACCTGTTAGTTCCAAATGTACTTGGGCAAAGAGAGTGGGTCAAATCTGAAATAAAGCAACTAGTTGTCCTTGTCTGACTTTTTTACTGAGGGGATTCCACTTGTCCATGGTCTATGGATCTCTATGGAATAGGCTACAGAATCCAATTCTATAATTTTATAGTTCATTAATGAATAATGGATTAATAAATCCAGTAGTATATCATTGTCCTACCAGACTTTTTTCAACATTTTATCTTCACAATTGTCCCTAGCAGCAACCTCCCCTAGGAGGAGGAGGGTATAGAATTTGTATATTAGTCCACTCTTACCCACATCCCCCTACCATGTTTTTCCTCATCTATGATTTGCCTCATTTTTTTTGCAAAACAAATTTTACAATGATTTTGAACAGTAGAGTAGCGTGATCTTTGATGTCTACCTTTTGGGGGAAACCATTACACTGCCCCATTTAAAACTTGCTATTTTTACACAGTCTTGTGTGAACTGAAGTCTTAAAAATGGCATATTGAATATAGGGGAAAGTATTTGTTCAAGTCAGTATCCCAACTATTTTGCTAGTATTAAATCAAACGTGACTGTTTGATTCTGGTAGTTGACATTAACCTGTTTGTTTCTATTGCGAATGAGACTTATTCTGTCTCTTCTTGTTTATACTCGCAGACAATAAATTTTAATCAGGTCTTAAATTGTCGAAACTCTCAAAGTTTATATTTTGTTTTCTTTGCTTCCTTGTAATATTTGCTATTGAATCACAGAACCAGCTAGAAACTTGAAACTAATTCACCCAGTTCCTTTCTTTAATACTAACTCAGACTTTTCTAAATAACTGTTAGAGTTAAGTTCTTTGTGACCAGTTTCGATTTTTTTTGACATGATAATGTCTTATGGCTGGGGGTCATTTGCAAATTTCTGTAACGCATCACGCTGCATGACGTCATCATTTACCAGCCGGGAATCGTTAACTAAAACCGCGACCGCTAACGTGCTAACATCCGTCGCAGATTAAAGACCTAACAAGCAAACAACACTGCATAGCTGTAGATAGGTATGTAACCAATCAGTCAGTCAGTAACCATAATAATGTTGCGTTTAGCTGGCGGCTGAAAGACATTATCATGCTCTTAAGCTTTTACCATTTGGTAAACGGTACTTTACTTTTTAAGTTTAGTTAACACACATTGTTAATTGTCACATTGTAGTATTCATTTAACTTCTACTTTGGCAACATAGGTTAGACTATCTGATTGAACCCCTTCTCATGTACAACAAACTGAGGAGCTACTTTTGGAAGATAAAAGTATATCCATGTAGCCATTTGGAGTTGGCATTAACTCTGCATGTAGACTATACACTGTTAGAGAATCTATCCATTACACAGGGCATAGTCCTAGTACAGTACAAAACTGCATGACACAAGTTGACCCTGGCATTGTCTGAATTAAGGTGAATTTTGATTTTATCGTATTGTGAGGACTGTTCGGAAAGAAACTTCCATTTGAGTTATAAAGAAACCCTAATATGCTTAAGGATTTTTTATTATATAAAAGTTAAAGCTACTCCTTTCAGCTACTTCTCAACATAATTTCCAGCTAGATTTAGGCACTTATCATTCCAGTGAATGAGTTTTTTAATCCTAACATCATAGAATTCTGTCACCAGTGACTTTTAAGCCATGTATAGATTCTGTCCTTTAATTCGCTGTCACTTTGAAAACATGACAATAGTCAGTTTTTACATGTTAGGAAAAGATGGTAGTCACTTGGAGCCAAATCAGGGCTGTAATGGATCAGATAGCTATTCAAGATTTGAAGCTATTCAAGATTTGTTGAGCAGTGTGTAGGTGAGCATTGTCATGCAGAAAAACTGCTTGAACTTGCCACATTGTTCGTCTGTATGGCTCTTCACAGCTTTTTCAGTTTTATGACACTAGTTACATGAACTCAACCATGAATACACCATTTCTGTCCCAAAAGACAGTTGCCATAAGCTTTTTGAAGAAAATGTTTGGTGGCATTTGTCAGGTTTTTGTAGCAAATGTGTGTGGCCCCACTTCATAGACTGGTTTAGGTCTCTATGTTTACGTAAGAAATGTCTCATTGCCTGTGACAGTGTGACTGAAGAATTCGTCACCTTTGATGTCATGATGGAGAAGGAATGTGAGAGCCAACCCCAACCTCTCTATTTTGCGATCTTAAGAGGGAACATGAAGGATTCATTGAGCCCAAAATTTGTGGTAGCCTAGCCTGTCAGTTACCTGTAGTCTGTAATCAGTTAGCCAGTACAAATTCATACAAAACTGATCGTGATAAAGGGAAGAAGTTGGATAACTTTGGTAATCATAAATCAGCAATTTTCTTTGATTTTTTTCATTCACCTTTCTGCACAAGTTTATTGGTAATTACAGATGGTTGCCCACTTCTTTCCTCATTGCTGACACCATTCATTCATAAATGCTGTACCATTGGTTAACAGCACTATATATTTCATTATGATCTTGCTATAAACTGCACACATTATGCAGATAGCAGGGTTTTTAATGAAAATGACCACTTTAAACATCACTGTCAAGGCAAGAAACATCTGAGTGTTCTTTGCACTGTCAGACACATATTGACCTAAGCTACACAGTGGTATAAGATATGTGTTGGTATTACAAAAACTCATGTAGAGAGATTGAGCCACAACAATTGATCACCGTAACCCAGCTATGAAACTAGGCCTCATAGCACCCTGCTTTTTCCCCTCCCAACATCCTATCACCCTTGCCACCACATTGTTCCTCACATTGGCAGCGGATTCGTGCCACTGAAACCAGTGTTGTCTCCTCCTCTCCCTAGTTTTAAGCCTACCTTTTCACACCAATTTAATCTTAATCTTAAGATTACTTAAGATATTATAATCTTAAAATATTTAAGATTACTGTTTTTCTGGTTACATCAATACACAAGTTAATTCGAGTTTGATGTCACTCTTTCTTCTTCTCCTCAACCCAGAAGTTTCTTCCTTCCTGTAAACAGCCTTTGATCACCACATACCTTCTTCCATCTTTTACCATCCTTGGACTCCTGCCTGGGGTTCCTCCCCTCTCCACCACTGCACCCCTCGACCAGGGTGATGAACTAGCTTGAATGGTGTACTAGGTGACCAACAACATTGCTTCTTCTTTCCACCCACTCTGCTCAAAACCTCATCATTCACTACTCTTTCTGTCCATGATATTCTTAAGCACCACATCTCAAAAGCCTGAAGGTAGCTCTTCTCCACCTTCAACAAAGTCCAGGTTTCCGTGCAATATGTGCGTATGCTACAAATTAAACTATAATTTTTTTTCTTGGTTTTCAGGGACATGTTTCTGGTGCCAGAAGAGAGCTTTTCTTGAATAATGCTCTTCTTGGTTGTGCAGTTCTACTTTTTACATCACTAGAGCATGTCCCATATGATGTAATGCAGCTCTCAAGATATTTAAAAGAATCAACTTGCACTAGCTTCGTGCCTCGGCTTTCTATTTCCCTATTCTGGCACATTTCATGGCTTTTATTTTTTTATTTATTTATCACTATGCTGCAGTTATCTTTTAGGTTCATGTTCATTTGGTGACGTGCATTCTCCAAATCTTCCTCAAGTTTCCTGACTTTCTCTCACTTCAAGTTTGAAGTGATTACTTTAATTAGTGTTCTGTGTATTGTTTTGTGCGGTTCTGTCAGTACAGATTTATTTTTTATACTTTCCCTTTAATTCCAAAAAAAAAACCAGTATGATGACATAGCAGTAGGTTATGTGTTTCAAGGCTGTTTCAGAACGTTTGAAACAAAACAAAAATGTTTACTAAACAAAATTTTGAGTTATTCATTGTTTGTATATTAACTGATACAAATTAATTATAAACCCTTATGTTATTGTGGCAGGAAAACAGGTGAATGTGTGTGTGTGCGTGTGTTTTCCTAGCGCTGCTGGAAGACACCCTGTTTGTGGTGAGATGATGACAAATCTGATCCCCAGTCCCCAGCAGTAATTTTGGCCATGTTTACTAGGTTATATTGTCTACTGCAGATATCATTATGCCCTCCTGTGCTTCAAGAACATAATAACATCTGATACTACAACTTCATGTAATGTTAATTATATAATTGCTTATTTCTGTGTGAAAGAAATGTTTGGGTCAGTTAGTATTGTGTGTGTGTATGTTGTTACGACGGTCTACTGATCACCGTATGGTACAGTGGAAATCAAAATACAAGACACCAATTAAGTCACTAATCACCAGCTTTAATAATCACAATAAAACAGTTTGTAATTAACAAGACAGTCTCTTACAACAAATCAAATAAAAATTGTTCACATGCAATAAAATATCAACTAATATAAAATACAATTGTATTACAATTATACCGCCTGATTATAAAACACAACACTTCACCAATAACCACTTAAACGCACAGAGTAATCGCCGACAAGATAACTGAACTAAGGCCGCTGACGCCTAGTATGTATACCCAGCTCACAGACCAGAACATTCCACAACTACGCGTTATCTCTACACTACAACGTAATTAATTGTGGCCTTGACACAGTCAGCGAGGCTGGCGGCGTCTAGAAAAGTCTCGCAAGCGCATGTTGAAATCACGTACGCCACAACATTCAGCTGGATTCCAGTGGATCGAGAAACACGTAGATTGTTCTGTCGTAACAATATATTTCTCGTTGGTATAAAATCAGAATAGTAATAACGGAATATATGTACAAAAATGTTAGAGCCAAAACTTTTATCTCAAAGTGACTAATGCAACAGTAGTAACAAAGTTACTTACGCAACAATGCAACATATGTTTTGCTATGTGTGTTTTTTAATATATTTTTGACCACTGGATGTTTTAATGATCATATGCTTTAAATTCCTGCAAATCAGTATTAACATTCACAAGCATTTTGCGTAAATAAAGGTGTTATCACTAGTTTGTTGTTATTACTTCTTTGATTGCTTCAGAAAAAATTTATTCTACGTGTTGAAGAGCATGAAGCAAAGAAATAACAATCTGCTGTTGATACTTGTAATTGAGATGAAGTTCATCAAAGTTAGTACCATGAGTATTGATATCGTTTTGAACGCTGATTATAAAAATACACACACAAACACCCATGCAGCATATTTGACAGGTCTCCACAATTAATAACTAACATTTAATAAACTATCTAAGGTCTAAATATCTTAACAATACTCAGAATGTTATGAAGTTGAGAGAATTAAAGTATTTGTGTAGTCAAGTTCATACTTTCTCAAAACAAATATTGTTTATAAATTGAGGATCTTGTAAATTATGTTTTTTATTAATTTTTATGTGAATTTATAAAACGTGTGTGTATGGTACTATTTATAAGAATAATACGTTTCCTTTGTTTTAGCAAAACGAGGCAACATGGATGACGATGTGAATGAATTAACAGAAGTTGACCAGAATACAAAGAAGTCTCTGAGGTCCAGAGGCAAGGCCAATAAGTGAACTGCCATAAGTCCACCACTTTTTGATATTATTTTCTCAATTGTGTTCTTAATTTAAGCAAACCCTTTTTAAATGTATTTAAAAAAAGACACATCTGTTGAATCTGTGAATCATCAGTCATTAGCTTATGTTCATTGTCCATCACTTCATGTTTTTATGTTCAAGTAATTATTAAATATTTTGTATAAAAAGTAAAATCCGTGTTAAATTTATTAGAAAATACATAATTTGTAAGTGGAATGAATACATTCATTTGGAAATCATTCATAAATAAAAAGAATTATGGAGGTTGTAAACATTTTGTTGTTCCTTCCTTGATATAATTTCTAGCAATTCTCTTTCCTTAGTCCTGGTTTATTAAACAAATTGATAATGAACATTCAAACTCGATGTGTTGAACTATTTGACAAGTCTGCACACATTAAGTATATTACAACATACTATCACACTATCCTACAGACAGGATTGCCAGAAACTTGCAGAAACAAAACATCAAGGGTAACCTTCTATTAGATTGTTTATTTGTTGCTGAAAACTTTGACGGACAGCACGTCCCTAAAGTACAAGGCGTAGTATGAAGTACCTTGTGGTGACTCCAGCTGCTTGTTGCATTCGCCCAGCATATGGCTGAGACTGGGCACAACATAAATCTTGACACGACTGGCTACCATGGAGCTGTTAACAGAAACATACCATAAGGAACTATTAGACATAAAAAAGATAGCGTGTCCTCAGCAAACAGGGCACAAACTATGTACGAGGGTCAGTTGAAAAGTTCACGGAGCGACATCTTTAGCTCAGTGGTAGAACTAAAATCTTTCATGTGCTTGTAAGACGTATATTTTGCGTGAACACCGTTAATTTCCAGATATATCTGTCAATTTATTCACTTTTTACCACCTGTTTGAAATATTCCTGTCACGCGTGTTTTTAAAATGCATAAAATCAAGCATCGTGTTGTGATGAATTCTCTGTTAAAAACATTTTAGTGGCAATGAAAAATCAAAACGAAATTGTAAATGTGTTAGGAGACAATGGTAAGTGGGACAAACTCGATTTTAAACGTTGTCGTACAAGCACTGAAGACTATCCCAGCAGCGGACGTACAAAACGTACAACAAAAAATGGCATTATTGAAAAAATTTTGTAAGGTGTTGGAAGACCGCAGATTGAGTGGTGTCAAAAAGCATTGTGCAAGATGGTTGCCGCATCTGGAGTTGTTGCATTTTTGGGCGTCTTGTGCGACCACGTTTTCAATGCTCGTACGACCACGTTTAAACTCAAGTGCGTACTTACAAACTATTGGCTTTGGACACACTTACAATTTTGTTTTGAATTTTCGTTGGTGCTAAACAATTTTTAACAAAGAATTACACCACGATGTTTGATTTTGTCTGTTTTTCAAAACACGCATGACACGTCAATTTTAAGCAGCTTCTAAACAATGAATAAATTGATAGATTTGGAAATTAACAGGAGTTCACAAAAAGTACAAATCTTGCAACAGACGAAAAATTTTAGTTTTACCGGTAAGCTATAGTTGTCGCTCCGCGAACTTTTCAAATGACGCTCATGTGACTGACTATATTCAACTGATAAACCTGTTGTGACGGTACAAATACTACCGCCCAGAGACATATTGGGAATATCAACATTTTATTTGTAAATTGTATTAGGAAAAAGCAGTATGCGAGTTAACGTCAAGGTCGTCGATCTAGCAGCTGAAGGCAGTTATTTTTAGCAACACAAACTTTGAACTATATGCATTTTGAATCAGACCACACGACGTCATAAGCTGAGCCCAACATACATCATGTTGGAATCCAGGAGTGTCCGCTAACTCACCAGGACGGCGTCAGCAGTCTGTATGCGCTTGGTTTATAAAGTCAGTTGCCAACCAACATCTAGTGATGACGGACGCGGCATATTTCTGCACAAAAATCTGTATAACATCTCGTGCCATACGGCCGCGTATAATAGTCTGCGGACTAAGTTTAAACAGTCTGCGGCCTACCGCCAAATAAACAAAATGTAAAGTGTGAAAGAAATCAGTTATTCTGTTAGTATAAAATGAACTAACAGTTTCGGGTTACATAGTGAATAAATAAAAACGGTGAAATGTAAGGAGTGATCGAAAGTGCGGGTATAGTTGGAGCCTGCTGGACAATGTAAAGATAAGTAACACTCGGGGGTAAAACAAAATTCAACATCATTCTTTTTTATTTTATTACAAATTGAGATCTCATAAGGGCATGGTGTGTGTGTGTGGAGGATGAAAATTATGTCATAAATAATTGAAGCGCTGGTTTGCGTAAATTGCTTCTGTTTGATATAGCTTTTTTTTATATGTATTAATAAGATGTAAAATGTAGTCAAGGGGTGGAGATAAGTTTTTTTTATCAAATGAAACAAAAGATTATTTGGAAACAGAAAATCACATATTGAAAAGAATTATTAAAAGCATTGAATGTTAAACTAAAACTGGGCTAGACTAATTATTTATTTCGAATGACCTCATTCTGCTCTCCGTAGCTCGCCCAAGCGAACTTTGGACCAAGGTAAGTGTGCAGTTGGTGAATATAAAGATGGCGTCCGAAAGTAGATGCAAGCACAGCTGATTTTTGTAAACAAGTAAAATAAAAATGGAAAAGAGTAAATAATTTTACACCGTTAAATGAACGTGAACTTTTGAGGCTGGCGTTTACATTATCACAATTTTCTGGGCTGTTAGACCGTAGTCTGCTAGTTCATGTTTATCACCAGATGTTTCGTCCATACCAATGATGGACATCTTCAGTGGCAAATACCTACTGTTTTGTGATCTGTGTTCCCGCACAACTGAAGATGACTGTCACCAGTATGGACAAAATGTCTGGTGATGAGCATGAACAAACTAGACCACAGCTTAACAGCCCAGAAAATTGTGATAATAATAAACCTGTTCTTTACACATCAACCAGATATCAGCAGTCAATCAGGTATTGACAAATGAGTGGAAACAAATGGAAATGAGGACAGCTGTGCACCAATAACACATCATTTTACCTCTGGAGCAATGTCTAACTGGTCAAATTACAATCATTTCAGATGAGAATATTTAGAAGGAATCAACAGCTTGAGGATGTCAGACAGGAATCTCATGAAAATCCCTCAACTCAAATCAACAGATCATGTTATGCTAGATAATGCCTAAGAATGATCATCAGTCAACAGTATAGAAAGAAAACGTTAGAATATTCTGGACTAAATCCAAGCAAATCATTTAATAAACTAAAATCTGTTACATGAATAAAATTTTTTATAAATATTCAAAATATGTTTTAATAATGGATTCGGACTTATGAGTCACACTTTTGATTACTAAGCAATCTTGTGTATTTTGTCAAGTACATTCTGAGTTTAGGTCTCCATAAAGGTCCTAATTTCATATGTTTCAAGGAGCATTCATAACAGAACAAAAACCTTTCATTTGTTTTTAATGAATATTAACTATAATCTAAAACTTGTAAAAGTTGGTATGTCACAAAGACATTATCAGATGGTATGTTAAGGCACAACAAAGATTTAAATTTTACTAAGCTTAACTGATTGGCCCTCTTATTTGGATTTACCATAACAGACTTTTTGTTTGTACTGTGTTGGCAATGAAGATAATAATGACAAGCTGAAGGTAAAAAAATAAGTAGAAGAGAATATGCGGAGACTTTTCTTGAAATACATATATTGTGAAATGCGTTAATTTGTTATAATATTATGAGTGCTAAACATTTACAACAGAAGATCTACAACATGTGGTTAAGAATATACTTAATTTTTCATGTTGTAAGTAACATTCACGTTTACAAGGAATTTATGTAACTTTTGTTTAGGAGGACAAATGACAGAAGAATAGGGAAATACCCATACACATTTGGAAGAGTATTCACTGTAAAGTATCAAGGAACAATAGTAGATTATATCTAAAGAATTTTTTAGATGTAAAATGTTCATGAAAAGGAAAGGAATTAGTAAAAATGGAAAAATGAAAATATACAAACCAGCAATTAGTTTGCTGAAGTAATTGAAGACTGTGGCTTCAAAAGAAACATTGTAAAGAAGGATTCAAAGACCAAAGAAAATAGGAGAAGATGAATACTGAAGGATGGCAGGTAAAAGATAAATGAAGAAGGATGGCAGGAGCAGGTAATGAAGAATGGAAGTTATAAGGTAGAGGGAACAAGAAAACTGTATTTGAAGAAGCAAGAACACTTACAAACTTTTAGGAGATTAAATGATAAAAATGTGGAGTGGACCCACCACAGCAAGTGGGTTCTAAGGAACTTGAGAAATTCTGTGACCACCGTATTTTATGAAGAAGGGAATATCACTTTATATAAGCAAACCATTTTTAAAAATATTGTTATGACCGTTGTACAGTGGAAACAATAACTGATACCAGGTGAAGTCACTAATTACAATTAAAATTAATCAGAGACATTCGAATATAACAGTTCTTCAAACTAGAGAATTTCCATATACAGTAATGTCACAATGAATCACCTTATTACGGTAGCACACAACAATCACTAAACTGCAAGTCACAAATATAGTCACTCTAAACTGCACTTGTAATATTGCTGGATTGTAAACTAACTTTACTGACGTCGTTGCTTATTTATACCACACTGAGACGAGATTCCAGAATAGTCTGTCATGTGTCAAGAAATAATTGCATTGTTACAGGCATTCTGGAACTTGCTAGAAACTGTGTTTATGTCCTGCCTTGAACCCACTGCACCGACCAAGTGCTGGTAGAATAATCCCCAAACATCTGGAACAGTCTCAAATGTTGATGCATGTTATATGTCACATAACTACGTTTGTTCGATATGTGTATAAAATAAGACACCTGTTGAATTATGTGAGTCATAATATGTCAGTCATTAGGTTGCATTCATCATCCATCACTTCTTGTTGTTATGTTTAAATAATAAATTTAATTAAATCACTACCCACTCAGAACACAAAGTTTTTTATAGGCAAAAACGTAAAAGTTTTACCTTTACCCCGAACCAGTTTTCACTTATTATAAGCTTCATCAGAGGCTGCCACTGGGAGTGCTGTCCATCTTGTTCTTGGCGAGCCATCGACTTTTGAAGGATCGATGTTGTGTGTGTGGGGTATGTTCAAGTGATACATGTGGTTTGAATTGTGTCTGTTCATTTAGGATGTCGTTTTTATGTGCTTTTGTGTGTTTGTATATTTCCAATTGTTCTAGAGTGTGTAGTTTTCAGCCTTTTGTGTGTGCGTGTAGAATACCCATGTTGTTGTCGATGTTTGTGTATGTGTGGTTTGCTTCAATGAGGTTGTTTGCGAAGATGGATTTGGTAGTGGAGTGTAGTGCCTTTGCGTGTTCAATGTATCTTTGATTGAAGCAACGTCCTGTCTGGCCTATGTAGAATTTGTTGCAATCTGAGCAATTTAGTTTGTAAACGCCAGGTAGAGCAAATTTGTTTTGTGATTTGTCTGTGTTTTGTTTTGTTTGCGATTTTGTATCCTGCTTTTTTGAATTTGTGGGCTATTTTTTCAGTGTGTGTGTATGTTAGTGTTATGAATTTGTTGTTTTCTGTCTTTGTCTGTTGTTTGTTTTGTGTAGGAGTTTATTGACTATTGTTCTGTTGTATCCATTGGATTCTGCTAGATACTTTATCATGTTTAGTTCGTCTTTGTAGTTTTTTTCATCTAGTGGGATGTTGTTTAGTTTGTGTATCATAGTTCTGATGGCAGCTAGTTTGTGTTGTATTGGGTGATTGGAGGAGTTGTGTATTAAGTGTGTCAGTTGTAGTGGGTTTTCTGTATATACTGAATTTGTGTCTGTGTTCAAATTTTGTGATGGAGAGGTCTAGGAAGTTGTATTGTACTATTGTACTCGTATTCAGCAGTGAAGGTTATGTTTTTGTGTATTTTGTTTATGTGGGTTAGTAACTGTTCACATTGTCTTTTGTTTCCCCTGTATAGAATTATGATGTCGTCAACATATCTGTGCCAATATACTGTAGTATTTTATGTGTTTGTCATTGTTTGTGAGAATTCTTGTTTTTTCTAAGTGTGGGAGAAAGACCTCTGCTAATATGCTGGATATGGTGAGCCCATGGGTAGACGGTCATTCTGTGTATAAAATTTATTGTTATATGTGAAGTAGTTTTGTTTTGTGATTACGTTAAGAGTTTCTGGTATTTCTGTGATAAGTTCTTCTGGCGTGTTGTTCTGTTTGAGTTTGTTTTGTAGGATGGTGATTGTTTCAGAGATGGGGATGTTTGTGTACATGTTTTTACTGTCAAAGGAGGGTAGTGTGGCATTATGAGGGATGTGTGTCTTTTATTTTTGTTACTAGGTCTGTGTTGTATTTTACTGCAATGTTGTTGTCTAGTTGTGTGTGTTGTGTGATAATTTTGTCTAGATGTTTTGCGAGTTTGTATGCAGGGGCATTGCGGTAATTGATAATGGGGCGGATCGGAATTTCTTCTTTATGGATTTTGGGAAGCGCTTGGAGGGTAGGGGCTGATGGTCGGATTTGTCTCATGTAGGGCTTTTGTTTGTGTGTCATTATGTGTTTGGCTTTGTTGATTAGTTGTTTTCTGTGTTTTGGTATCTGTCAGTGGGGTCGTGTTTTAGTTCTGTAATGTTGTTCTGTTCCATGAATTTTTGTACTTTATTGTGTAGGTTGTCTGTGGAGATGATTACAGTCGTGTTGCCTTTGTCTGCTTTTAAAAATGTGATGTTGTGTTTGTGTGCCTTTTCTCTCAGTTTGATGGTTGTGTGTATTTCTGAGGTGTGGTTCTTGTTGTTTGATGCCTTATGTGCTCCTATTATATTGTTTATGTTATGTCTTAGTGTGTCTTGATGTTCTGGTGCTGTGTTTTGTATATTTGTTTCACTGTCAACTATGAGTTTTGTTAGTGTTTGGTTGTTTTGTTTGTAATGTAGGTTATGTTTTAGGCCTTTATCAAGGAATGTTTGTTCGTTTTTTGTGATTGTGACGTTCATGAGGTTTACTGTACATGGGTAGAATTTGTGTGAAGGAATTATATTTGTGCTAATTGGTGTGAGGTTTTTTATTTTTCTCTCATGTTTTGTCCATATATTTTGTATTTGTTTTTTTGTCCAGTCATTTGTGTGGTGTATTAATTCGGTCATGTAATTGTGTCTGTATATGTTGGCGATCTGTAGATGTAGTGTGTAGGGTGTACCCATACAAAACTTTGTATCTGCATTAAATTTGTTTAATATCTGCATTAAATTTGTACAAAATATAGTTTGTATGAATACATTTCTTTTTGGAAGCATTTGTAAATAAAGGGGGTTACAGAAGTTGTGAAATTTTATTGTTCCCCCTGTGATGCAATTTCCAGAAATCCTGTATCCTTACTCCTTAATATCATTATCATCATTTGGTTGCAAAAGTCTAGTTATGAATTACAGGCCATAAAAGAATCGGTGAAAATTGTTTAATCCTCTAGAAATCAAAGTCTTAAATTTCATATTAATAGTTATCAAATAAATTGTATATAATTGTTCCTATTCTCAAATTATATCTGATTTAACAGTATCATAACAAAGAAGTATAAAAAACAATTTTAAGCCTCTATGGTGATTTGCAATATCTGTTTGTGGGATCTGATCTGGTTGCCATGGAAATGGAGATTGTTTTTTCAATAGTATTTGAGTACAGCTGTATCTAAATTAAGTTCCAGCAGCTTCTAGTTACTGCCATCAGTTTCCTGAATTCAGTGTAAATATAAAGAGATGTGTCTAACAAATTATTTAGTAACAGTTGATACATGTATTTTTTATGGTGCTTACAGTTAATTTTTAGAATATAATTCAAATATTACTGCAAGGACATGTTTACTTAAATATATTATGAAATTAAGAAAGTTTTTACTTCGTTATTTTCCACCAGGTATATTTCTTCATTACTTGTGTTTGTAGTGTTTCGAGCAACACTGTTGTATATTTTATTTTAGAGCAAAATACATTAATTTTTTTATATAAAAACTTATATATTCAAATACTTTTGTTTATGTTATGTTTTGTTAAGCAACAAAATATCCATTTGCAAGAATTAAACATTTGTTGAGAAAAATTATCTTTTAAAAACAAAAGAAATATTGGTATTAATTAGTTCCCCCCATGTTTTCTACAAATAATACAGTTTTATACAATAAATCTAAGGTTATACAATTAACATTATTTGTTAAATTTACCCTGCCTAACAGTTTTTAATAACATTCTTCCAATTGAATACAGTAATATTGTATAAATTTTGATACTCTGTTAACTTTTAAAATAATTTAAATGGAAAATGTGTACCACTAAATTTATAATTTTAAATTAACATTTTAGTGTTTTAATGCAAACTGTTTTTCAACATTGTTGCTTATACAGCATTTATAAGTTTAGTATAACATATCTTAATAAAATAAGAATGACAAATATTAATTAATTACTGTTTTCAGTTGTTATAAGGAAAATGAATAATATATTTTATAAATGCAAAATTTGATTTACTTGCATAAAATAAAAAAAACTGTAATTTTATGATAGTTTTACTAGAAGAAAACATTAACTTTTATACTTAATGATAAAACGGGAACAGAAATTTTGAGGTTAATAAGTGAATTTTATTGGTTTGGATAACCGTAACGATAGACTATATTTTGCCACATTAGGCATTATAATGATACAAAGTCTGATCAGAGTGACTCATGTTTGATGGTTAGTTTTTAGTCTTATGTATTAATTTATCAGTTGAGTCGAAATTAGAAGTGGGAAGGAGTAGTATATAATAACCATCGCCTTAGGTCTGGGGGTAACCATATAATGGTGCAACCAGTATACCACTAATCATCAGATGATCTTAATAGGTTGCATTGGCTGTAGGTACCAAATAAGTCTTGGTTCATTCTAAAAACTGTCAGCAGTTGCAGTTGACACCACAAAGTAGGACCACCATGACCTATTACCCACACCAGCATGGCTCAATTATTTTGGTTAAGGGAAAGGGCAGGCAGTTGGACCATCACCCTCTGATGTTGGATATTGAGAGATGGAAAAAGCCAGAGGCTCCTTTAGCTATAGTTTCTATATTGGTATTGGCTTTCAAGAGGTGGCAGATTTGATCTTAGCATCTCATTAAAAGACGCTATGATTGTCACATGTCACTATGTTCTTTAAATATAGGAAGAACCATCACTTCACACATACAGCACACGTGGGACAACAAATCAAAATCTGTATTTATAATCTCTATACCTCCTCTGTGTATGTGTGGGGGGGGTGAGAACCCGCTTCTGAATATCTTGATGATTGGTATCATATACAAGCAAACTAAAACATATTCAAACACATGTTAGGACAACGTAGTGAATTTGTATGCCAAGACATCCTGTCATAGGTACCTGCTGCAAATGTTTGAAGCGCGAGTTACAAAGATAATTGAGCATATTATGTTTCTTGCTAGTGTCCACATGTCTTTCAAATGTTTATTAACAGAAGCCACATCAATAAGCGTTCAGAATGTTGATATAATAATAGTGTATTCATTTTTACTTCCATGTTTCATAAGGAAATGAAAGTATGGTCATGGCAAAAAAAATCGTGTTCGAGATGACAGCAGATTCTGATTGTACTACCATCAAAACATGGAAAAAGTAATTTTTCGAAAAGTGTCTGTGCGTAGAATTTTTTCTATGGCAAACGATAACAGCCGCAAATTCAAACAGAATCAAATAATTTTTTCCATACAGTCCTGAATTGTAGAAGACTCAAGGCCTATTGTTTTTTGTGAAGATCGGTTAAGGTAAAGGGGTAGTTTACCTGCAACATTTTATGTTTTAACAAGAGTAAAGTGCTTAATTTTGATAAATAAAGTATCCTGAAAAGAAGGTCATAATAATCCACTGTAGAAAGGTAGATGAAATATCTATAAATGAAAAGGGTAGTTGAAGGGGGAGGGGGTAATTTTTTTTATAAATTAAAATGGTAGTTGATGGAGGAGGTAAATTTTTATAAGTTTTATATGTGTACTACGTTATTGACAACAAAGAAGTAGTTTCTATGGAAACATTTCATTTCACTTTAACAAAATTCTTATTTTTCATTTTAATTTAAATCACGTATGAGTGAAAATATGTCGTTCCTGGCAGGCAAGCATATCTCAATTATGTAATGTTTACTTTTCCAAAGTTTTATTATTGTGATTACCGCAATAAAAAGGCCGGCAGGACACACACACATACAAAAATCGCGTTATTTCTGGCCTCACTCGTGTTTATTTTCTTATGTTTGCATGCTTTTTAAATGGAAAGTGCCGAAACCCACACCAACACAATGCGCTCAAGCTGAAAAGATGGACATCGATTTGCTTCCTGTGGATCGCTGGGCAGTGTTGTTGTATTAAAGCAATTAATACAATCTGTGTACTTATTTCTATTATGATATGAGAATTATAAACTAATATGTGCATGTGTGTGTGTATGAAAAATATATAAATATTTTTCTCCTTTGGAAAATTGTTTTCCCCTCCTTGAAAATATTTTACCTCCCTGATGGCTAGTTATTTACTAGCCTGTGTGGAATATAGCGTTATGACATGGATCAGAATGGTGGGTATTTAACAGGAGACACAAACGTATTAAGGAAGAAATGTTTTGCTGAGAAATTTATAATTATACGGGTGAACAGAATAGTCGTTCAGGAAATCAGAAGACAAATGGAAAGAAAGAAATCAAGACTCGATTTTAAAAAAGAAAAATGACTAGTAGAGTATTAACAGGAAAGACTTTGATAACATTATAGACATCCCTCAGCTCCTCGCAGCGAGAGTCCAATTTCATTACAGGAATCAGATCGCAGCTACCTTTAGCTAGCTCTTCGTTCGACCTACAAACATTTTATCCAAATGTACAGTCCTTCCTCACGAAGGTTGAGGATAGTCTTAATCCACCTGACATGGTGGTACCATTTTAGCTGATAAGTAATTTCTTGACAACTCAACCATCCACTTATTTAATTAATATTTAAATGATTTTAAATATAAGTTTTAGGGCATGGAAGTCATGTATGGTTCTCCATACCGATTTTTCACAGCTGGTGTTAGCCTTTTGTAGCTATATTTACAATACCAAACCAGTTAAAATTTGGTTTTAGCAAATTTTTTTATAGAAACGTTCTACAAAAAAAAAAGAAAACCTTTTTAATATACAAACAGTAATGTGGGTTATTCTACTGAAGTATGTTACCTAACAAAATATAATCCAACTCTGTCTGTGACTGTAGCTTATATATCTCAAATCAACATTATGTTTAGGCATGATAGAAACTGAAATTTGAAAACATCAGAAACATACCAACATGTTGATAAATGACAGAAAACATAATGGATGTGTAAATAACAAATTGCAAAACCAACAAATATATGAAAACTAGTGGAAAAATTGAAACTAAATAGTTTCATCTGAATATACATACATTCATATATAGGCTATAGCATCAATGAATCCCTGTGTTTATGTTGTACATGAAATTTGTATAGTTTTATTTTGGTGTGCCTAAAGAGTAGGTTTTACAGCCATATAGGAGTACATATTTGAGGCAGGCTGGATTTGAAAGTACAATTTAAAGTTTTATGGGAGAGAGTCCCAATTTCCAGATGTTTTTAGCATTAAAAAAATAGTTGGCTTTTCAAAAATCATTGTTAATGCAACCATCTTCATTTATGACAAAGATAAATAAACTCTTTAACACCTTAACAGTCTGAGACGTTTGGGAAAATACTAGGAGAAATTAAATCAGTCTTTGACTACTAATAGAATGCTGAATTTTTTATTGTGCACAAAGAATAAGTACCAAAATAACATTGTATTTAATTTTATTGTCAAGAACAAGAACTATTTATTTGGCAAGGATCATAGATTCAGTACTGGAGGATTTAAAATATGCATAAGTTATGAGTAGAAGTAAAATTTATATATAGCCTACAACTTGTTTGAAATCAGAAACCCCAAATATACTGTAATGTTCGTAAATGGAAAACCATATGAATGACATATTATAAATGGAACAAGCCACTAAATAAAATATGTAAATTAAAGGATGTATAAACTATTATTTCTTGGCTTTACTGAATTTTAAAATTGTGAAGTTTCAGAAATATAAAAAATTTATGAAAGATTGACTTTTATAAGTAGGCCTTGGTTTTGATTCCCACTCATGACCGGATGTACATTTATAATAGTACAAACCAATCATTTGTGTTATTAATAATAAATTAAGTGGAAACTAAAAAATATTCATATTTAAATGATTTTTATCGCACAAAAAAGTTAGAATTAATGATAGTATATTATATATGTGGTTTAGTATTACATACATGTGTGATTTAGATAGCATCAGCTGCATTGTTGTGTAAAAAAAAAAAAAAAAAACAGAAGAAATGCGTGAATGTTACTCTTTAATATTAAAAAAATATAAATAAATGTAAAAGTGAATTTTAGTAGAAAAGTATCAGACCAAGATATTTATATAAGTGTTAAGCAAAGGTTAGAGTGCAAATATACTAATAAAGATTTACTGAATGAGGATAGTGTTAGTATAGCTTACAGCACATAGATGTTGACTTTGAACATATAAATAAAAATAAGTAATTATAATCTATTTTGAGTAATAAATGTGTATACTATATTTAAACATTTATTTTTTATAATTGAAGCTTAAAAGATTAATTGTTTAAAATGTTTTATACAATTTTTTCTTTTATTTCTTGATGTAATATAACAGTCAAAGTTTGGTACTTTTATGTATACTAGTGGTCGCCCAGTGGTCGAAATTCGACCGTAATTCATTAAATTTTTAAGTTTGAACGTTATTTAGGTTCTTTTGTCAAAGAGTATACCTCTATAATCATTGCATATAATTTTCTTGAATTTTGTTCTATTACGTCAGCTGCGAGCGTGTGCAAATACGTCATTAGCGTGTGTTGTTTGCCTTAATTCCCTGCAATACCTATGAAATTTAAAATTTAATGTTAGTAACAGTTGAAAAAAACACAATTACAGCTTGTATTTGTATTTATTTTTTGATATAATTCATTGTCAGTTTTAATTTTTTCATGTTATTATTGAATCAAATAAACGCTAATAAAAATGAGACTTGACATTCATAGAAGTATAAGATACATTGTTTTCAATTCCAGTGGACTACATTTCATTTTTGGTAAGGTACAAAATTCGAAAACAGTTGAAGATTATCTGCTACAAAGCTTATATAATTTTTTAATTTTTTTTTCTATGGATTAATTTAGAGTTATTTGAAAAATATGAAAGATAGGAAAAATTAGGTTTAGCTTGGCTAAGCCATATTTAAAAAGCAATAACGCGTTTTTTGAATTCCCTTGGGTTTTTTTTATTGCCATACTGACCAGGTTTCGCCAAGGCTACACAGTTATTTTGCCTATCTTTTTCGAATTACAGTATATAAAATTTAAATAAAAAATTAATAAAAAATAAAAAATGAAATAAAAAATACGTGCCTCGTATTTTTTCACATATTTTTCATTAAATCAAAACAACCGGGTGGTTAAAAAAATAAATGTTGTCCATTGAACTTAAAATAGTTTGAAAGTAAATTTAATGATTCAGAACTTCTGTGTAAACGATGTTTTTTGTAAAAACTCTTTCATCATTTGCTAAATGCCCTTGGCCATTATATTCGGAAATATAAAATCTCAAACCATCGAATGATCGAACTCTACTTGCTGCGACGTACAATTGACCATGTGTAAAAACTGGCTGCCTCAATAAAATTCCAATTTTTTCGAATGTTTGTCCTTGAGACTTATTTATTGTCATCGCAAATGCAGGTATAATTGGAAATTAAGTTCTTTGAAAGTTAAATGATAAAACAGTACCGGAATATGTTAAATTCATACGTGGAATCAAAATTCTCTTATTGCGTGCGGTTCCAGTTAAAACTTCGCAATCAATAGCATTACGATGCATACACTTGATGCGCATTCTTGTTCCATTGACTAATGCTTCCTTTGTATTTAAGTTTCTGATCAGTAAAACGATGCAATTAACTTTCAATACTAACTTATGTGGTGGCAAACCACTAATAGTCAAAGAATTCAAAAACTCTACTGGATAGTTATTGATTTCATTGTCATCATCACAAATTATTTTATCGTAGCTATGATATGTTTTCTGTTCACCTGGTATTCGATTAAGTATATCAGTATTAATAAAAGTACAATCATCATTTTTAGGTGCTAAAATAACTGACTTCAATATGTTATCTGAGAGTATGTTTTCGGAAATATTTCCATACACCTCATTAATAATATTATTTTCATCTCCTATTAATTGCTGAGGTATTTCAATAATATTTTCACCAAACTGAGGGAATTGTGGGGCTTCATCATTACCAATTTTTTTCAAGAATTCGACAAATTCTATTTCACTTGGTAAGGCTCTCATATTTTGAGTAAACGTTACTTTATGAAAATAAACAAATTTATGCCAACTCGTGACACAATTTTCAATTAAAGTTGCACGTGATCCATGTGGGACAACTGGTAAGATTTGCCGAAAATCACCACACAGAAGTATCGTTTTCACTCCAAATGGTTTATGTTTATCATTTTCATCGCATAGATCCTGCAATAATCTATCTATGATTTTCAACACTTGCAGTGGGCACATAGAAATTTCATCAATAATTATCAATGATGATGAATTTATGTAACGTCCATAGCTACTATTTGTGGTAATATTCGCTACAGAATTTTCCAAAATGGGTATAGGCAATTTAAACATATTGTGTAAAGTTCTACCTCCAAGTAATAGAGTTGAAGCTACGCCACTGAACGCTGTTGCAATGCAACTAAGATTAAGCGAATTTAATTTGTGAATGATTGCTGTTTGTGTGAATGTTTTTCCACAACCTGCATGAGCGGTTAAACAAAAAACATTAGATCCAGTGTCATGGTGCAAAACTTCACGAATCACACGATCAATTAGATTACGCTGTTCAATATTTGCAGTTTCATAATGCTCACAAAACAGAAACTCTTGTTCTATTGGATCAATAGCATTTGCTTCGTCTGTTCTCTGCGAATACGTGGGAACTGGTAAACCAAGTTCTTGACATGACAAATTATGAACATTCAAAATATCTTCAATTTCTAATAGAGCTGTGTTAAAGGATACTTCTTCGTTGTAATCTCTCAAAAAATCTTCACTAAGATATACTTTAAATTCATTCCATAATGCCAATGCATTGGCTGGCACATTTAATGCACAATGTAACCAAATAAATTTCGCATTTGTTTTGGTGAATGTAATTCTTTTGCTTCATTTAAACATTCGCGCCATTCATTATCATTTGAAGCAATGCCGCGAGCATGGCATGCTTCAACAAAAGAAGTGTGTATATTCCGTTGTATGTTCTAACATCCTCAAATGATTTTGGACCACAGACATGTAATAAAAGCAATTGTAAATGGAAAAGTTCGATGTCTTTTGGTGATACTACATATATGCGTGTAATGATTTTATCACCTCCACGCCTTCTCTTCTTCCATTTTTTTCGGGAAATTCTCCCACACGTAATGCAAAGGAATTTCAATATACTTATATTCATGCGCTGATGGATCTGATCGATTCAATTCAAAAAATGCTAATAATTTTTTGTTTGTCTTGCATTTTCAATTGCTTGACGTTCTTCCCCTTCTCGAAAGTAAACATTCTGTCTACGCGGTAAATGAATGTCAAGTCTAACAACGACATGTGATTGAAAATGCATTGGTAATTCATAGATGCGCCATACAGCTTCAGTTGATCCGACATAACGGCCATTTAAACAATTTTTAACTTCATCAATTTGTATTTCTTGACCTGGTTCATTTCTCTCTGAACCTAATTCAACAGATTCACTGTCATAGCCTTTATACACGTATTTATAAATGTATTTAATACTTTTAACTGTAGTGCATACTTCAACATTTATATGGCAATAAAATTTGGCAAGTAAATACGGATTGTATGGTATAACATAACGATTGTTGAGGCAACTACCGCGATCTTCAGCATTAATACCATTATCACGCCTTCTGTATAATGGATATCTATTTAATGATTCACATGTAAATTCATTAAATCGTTTTGGATAATCTTTTGTGCATTTTCCATCTCTCATACATACAGAATTTGGATTAAGTACACCGCATGGACCATGCATCATGTGTTTTACAACATATTCATGTAATGTAGGATGTGTTTGAATGTTAGGAATCTCCGCAGATACAACTTTATCAATATCGGTAGTGTTAACAATTTTATCTTGCTCATTTAAAGAGAGTAAAATGTGAGCATGAGGCAATCCTCTCTTTTGAAACTCAATTGTATAAATGAGTGCTTCAACTTTACCGAAGATTTTTTTTAGTGTAAGGCCCTCAATTAATGCTTTCAGTTTGGACTTGAATACACGCACAACAATATCAGGTCGAAAATTAGCTGACTCACCTACACCAATATTGCTAACTATTTCAGGCCAACTTGGATTGCAAGTCATTGTAATAAACAAAGAAGGCTTTCCGAAATGTTGTACAATTGACATTGCATCTAAATAATTCTGATACATATTTCTTGGAGATCCATTGAATGAAGATGGTAAAATTACTCTACGGCCAACATTATTGGCATTGGGGTTCAATTCTAAATAATCTGTTAAATTGTTGTAAACTTCAGACCTAAGACTTGTTTGATTTTGTCGAATGAAATGTAACCTTGTGCCCTCTATTCTCACATACATATCAACTATCCACTGCAGAAATAATTTTTGTGAATGGTGCAACATGCTAAAATCTTCTCTAATTGCAAGTCGATAGGCTGCATACTGAAGCATGGTTAATTTATTTCTGGCCGCTCTTGAATTAGATGTAGTTGGTACATTATGAGAAATATTGATATGCCACCCAGTATCACCATTTGGAAAAAGTAATGGATACGCTAAAGGGTCCAATGATGAATCCAAAACAGAGATATTTTTAATGGTACCATTAACTTTTGAAAACGAAACCATATTTCGTTCAAAGGGTGGCTCACCATCAACTGTACTAAATATTACTGCTACATCAGTTTGAACTGCATCATTATAACGGCGTAGATCTAAATCACGATTTACTTTAATGAGCATACAAATTTCTTTATTTTGATTTTCAACTCTCTGACAATGATCTTTCATTGCAATGAATGACCGAACGAAAGGATTAATGCGTTCCAATTCAAGAGAGATTTCGCGCATTATATTGTAATTGCATGTTTGATTATAGTGTTCATGTAATCTATAATTGACAGCAATGTCAACATCATAAAAATATAATTGCGCATAACATGGTGAGCGACCACATCCAGCAGTCATTGGACCTGATCTGTGATAAAAAACATCATGTATTTTAAAATGATACACTCCACGCGTAACTGTATCTGAAATTTTAGCTTCTGAGCTAACCATAGCAAATGATGAATTGTATTTACGAATGTTTTCAAAATAATTTTTTGACTTTCTTTTTATTGAAGGTTCATTTGAAGTAAGTCCATCATACAATGATTTAAAGTATTCATTTTGACTTAAGGCCGGTAATATTGCTTTACCCTTATGACAACATGAAGTGAATGCAGTCCTTTCACCTAAAGTGACCTCAGATTCGAAATGTTTTGCATTGCAAAACCTGCATTGTAAATGAATTAATCCACAATCAAAAGTATTAAAATTTCTTGGAATGACAATTCAGTGTGCATTTAAATGTATCCCTCAAAATAATTTCATCATTTTGTATACTATTTAAATTTGCATTTGGTCTATTATCATTTTGACTTTCATGCGAATATATATTCCTTCTTCTTTGTCTCTCACTCCGACCCGTCAATGTTCTATGTCGAGGCATAATGGAAGTAGATGCGAATATCTGAATGTAAAAAAAAACATGTAATGAAATTACTGAAACTAAGATTAGACAGGGTTTAATTTAAAAATAATAAAATGTACTCACTTTTTTGAAACCACCAATAATAATTAGGCGAGAGTAAGTCAAGTCAAATTGCTGCTACAAAATTTTCCTTTTGCAACAGGTGTATATTAAGCAAGCTGTATTTTACTTTCAACTGCACATTAATATATAAAACACAGATATCTAATATACAAAATACAAAATAAACGCTTTTTTGCCTTGACATACACTCCACAGACTATTGAAAAAGGAACATTTGAAATCACACAAAATTCACAGCTCATTCAGTCAATCTGTCAGTAATTATTTGTTGGCAACATTTTAAAATTCTTTGGCGACAATCTCTACTCTGTGCGACTGTTTGACCACAGACTATTATGTGTTTGACATTGGCAGTATGAACGTACACTAAAATGAAAAAATTATAATTTTATTGCCTGGCAACAAAATTATTTTATTTTTAACAATTACCATTGTTTGAAAAAGTTTAAATGAATTTTCAAGTGCAAATGAATGTTTTATTTTATTTTATTTAATGTATTTGTAACACATATTATATATAAATTTTAGCTTTCTGCACTCCTTCTCCATATAAACTTTAACTATGCCAAATCTCACACTCCTCCGTGCACGCAATATGCTTAAAAAGGGGTACAAAGTTTTCTCTTCACGTATTAATATGTAGATTTTGTGATTGTATGTTGGATGAAATAATGATCATTCAATTAAATAAAACTGAGTACCTACCTAACAGTGATTATAAAGAAGCATACCCTGAGTTATATTTGTGTGTTTTATGTTTATATGAAATATATGTAATGTTATACATGTTACTCAAGAATTTTAGCTATTTATAATTAAGTTGACTATATGGATTTTTAAAAAATTTTGAGTACTTAGATTAAGCGCTTTCTTTTCTTTGTTTTCAATTGTTATATGTTATTATTATAATATACAATAAATACTCAGATTTACTTAGTAATTGTCACTAAAACAACAATGGAACTAGTAGCATTTCATGAAGTTTAACATGCTACTAAAACTCCTGACATTCCCTTCAAATAAGTTCAGTTCACTGGAAAAGTTACTCTATATGGTTTGAGTGGTTCTTATGAAGCCAGTTGTTATACTTCATTCTTATGTTTGTTTTTTAATTTATTCATTTTTTGTTTTAGTTTTTAGTGAGGATTTGGTATTGTCTTTTTCTTCCTTCAAGCATTAGACCTGTGGTCTATTTTTCCCCCCTGGCCTAACTACAACTTACATTCACCACAGCCAAAGAGAAATCAACCCATCTAGTAACCAACACAACAACAACATGCTGTCTAACGCACCATACAGTAGAGAGGCAGTTGTGTGTTTGTATGTATTTGTGTATGTGCATGGGTGGTGTATGCCTTTGTTTCTTATTTGACCCAAGCATGGCAGACAGGACCACTGTATTATGGTCTCCAGTGATAAGTGTGGAGACCAAGTCATAACCTTGACTCAAGCCATAACTCAGCACAGATTGTCAGTCACAAATTAAACAACTGTCCTCACTTGCCCATGGCACTTGGTATTAAGTTTTAAATGATTTCAACTAAAAAATAATAATAAAGGTTCCACAAAATTTTTTTTTGTTTTATTCCAAATTCATTTATTATTGTTGTTGTTGTTGACGATTTAATATTATTATTACTGGCATGATGGATTTCCAGTGGCATGGCAGTGCTTTACTGGGCCCTAACCTCCAAATTCTGCCGCTAAGCATCTTGATTTTATAATTACAAATATATCACTACTGACTTGGAACACTAATTTTTTTGGTAAAAATGTACAACTTTTACTTTTTTAAGTTTTACATTTTTATCAAAAAAATTAGTGTTCCGAGTCAGTAGTGATATATTTATAATCAACGGACACGTCATGGACAAGAAAATCCAGGATCTTGATTTTGTTATACTGACTGCTAATTAACAACAACCAGCAAGTGTCTTGCATATTCCTTTTTCCCAACATTCTCTCTTTGTCACCCTTCGTGTTGTTCTGTATTCTTCCTTCCTTACTGTGTACCTGCCCCATTTAGGCAGATCTCTGCTTTAGTTGATGTAAAAAAAAAGTATTTATAAAAATGATGCTATCAAAAATTTTTGTATTCTTTAGTGGATGAATGTAGTTTACAGATCGTCAAAATGTGCGGTGGAAGTACAGTTTAGTAACTTTATGAAAAAATTCGGTATGGAGAACCATACATGACTTCCATGTCCTAAAATTCATATTTAAAATCATTTAAATATTAACTAAGTGGATGCTTGAGTTCTGAAGAAATGATGTATCTGCTAAAATGGTACCCCATGTCAGGTGGGTGAAGACTATCCTCAACCTTCGTGAGGAAGGACTGTACTTTTGAATAAAATGTTTGTAGGTCGAATGAAGAGCTCGCCAAAGGGAGCTGTGATCTGATTCCTGTATTGAACTTAGGCTCTCGCTGCGAGTTATCAGCCGAGGGTGAATGATGTCTATAGTGTTATCAAAGTCTTTCCTGTTAATACAAACTAGTCATTTTTCTTTTTTAAAATTGAGTCTTTCTTTCTTTCTTTCAATTCATCTTCTGAATCCAGAACGACGATTCTGTTTACCCGTATAATTATAAATTTCTCAGCAAAACATTTCTTCATTAATAGGTATGTGTCTTCTATTTAACACCCACCATTCTGATCCATGTCATAACGTATATTCCACAAAGGCTAGTCATCAGGAAGGTCAAAATATTTTCTAGGAGGGGCAAACAATTTTCCAGAGGAGAAAAATATTTTTCATACATACACACATGCACATATTAGTTTGTAATTCTTATAGTATAACAGAAATAAGTGCACAGTTGTATTAATTTATTAAAACATTCATTGCTTCAAAATATGCATAAAATTAATGGCTTGTAAAAGTTGATGTTTGATCTCCATTAAGTAGTGCTCAAGTTTCCAAAGTTGTAATATTATTATGTCCGTAATCAAAACATCAGAGCAGGTTTTAGTGTGTATGAGGGTACACCGTGGAAAAAAAATGCAACATTCCCTCAGAGTAAAGCTGCGAATCTACAGTGTATGTTTCACAGAACAAACACGCGGAAAAGAAGGATCACTCCGAAGTCTCTCATGGACCCTGAGCATCTTGCAGAGGGTTCACTCCCTGAAGACGAAAAGTGTCTGTCTATGAACCGTTCCTCTGTAAACACATGCAGTTACACTGGTGAGCGATCCACAGGAAGCAAATCGCTGTCCATGCTGGACACCTTTTCAGCTTGCACACCTTGTGTTGATGTGGGTTTCGGCACTTTCCATTTAAAAAGCGTGCAAACGTAAGAAAATAAAAATGAGTGAGGCCAGAAATAACTCGAATTGTGTGTGTGTCCTGCCTGCCTTTTTATTGCAGTAATGACAATAATAAAACTTTGGGAACATAAACATTACATAATTGAGATATGCTTGCCTGCCAGGAATGACATATTTTCACTCATACGTGATTTAAATTAAAATGAAAAATATAGAATTTTGTTAAAGTGAAATGAAATGTTTCCATAGAAACAACTCCTTTGTTGTTAATAACGTAGTACACATATAAAACTTATAAAAATTTACCTCCTCCATCAACTACCATTTTAATTTATAAAAAAAATTACCCCCTCCCCCTTCAACTACCCTTTTCATTTATAGATATTTCATCTACCTTTCTACAGTGGATTATTATGACCTTCTTTTCAGGATACTTTATTTATCAAATTAAGCACTTTACTCTTGTTAAAACATAAAATGTTGCAGGTAAACTACCCCTTTCCCTTAACCGATCTTCACAAAAAACAATAGGCCTTGAGTCCTCTACAATTCAGGACTGTATGCAAAAAATTATTTGATTCTGTTTGAATTTGCGGCTGTTATCGTTTGCCATAGAAAAAATTCCACACACACACACACACACACACACACACACACACACACACACACACACACACACACACACACACACACACACACACACACACACACACATTTCGAAAATTTACTTTATTTCATGTTTTGATGGTAGTACAATCAGAATCAGCCATTATCTTAAACACGATTTTTTTCGGCATGACCATACTTCCATTTCCTTATGGAACATGGAAGTAAAATTAATAAACAATTCTTGGGTTAGAGTTAATATTGGTTTTTATTATCCTAACTGATGATGCTATTATCCTATTATTATTTTATTATCCTATTATTCTATGCTAAAGACGGTTAGCTGAAAGTCCAGTTTCTTTGTGCTGTTAATGTTAGTTTTGGGTTTACTTTGTATATAAGTAAGAAAATTAACCATGCAATTAAAAGAAGCATTAAAACAACAAATAAAAGAGAAATTAAACTACTGAAACTCATTACACACGTGTAATAGTAATGATATTCATTCATTGTATGCATAAAATATAAATGTAAACAAATGTCCATGTGCATGCACTAGTGCGTGTGTGTAATTAACAAATTTAGACTCATGATTACATTTTTTTATTATTAGTATATCTGTTTCAATCCATGCTTGTATTTTGTGTATTATATGCATTTGAAGTATATAACTGTAATTTTAAGTTTACATCCTGTTCTCTGCATTGACAAGAACTGTTGTTATTTGCATGCAGGTATTGCTTTGGAATACTCACAGGGTGGACAAATTAAATTGAAAGAAATTGATCTGTTTGACCTAACATTCAGGTATTTGTTACCAGTATCATTAATACAAAACAAATAAAATATTTAGAGATATTATTTTATTGTGATTAACTTGTTAGAGGTTGTCAACGATAGAGAAGCATATGCGCAGTGAAACACGAGAGTGGAGTAGTGGGAGAGTGGGTATACCTACCAATATTGTTGTGTACCCCCACCTTTCTCCCTACCGGCGCAAATTAAGGTTCTCTAACATTGACAATCTCTACTGTAACGCATGTCTGTACAAAACATGTGGTTATTACAAACTGATTATTCTAGTATTGATTATACACATGTTAAGGTATTATATGTGCTTTCTTGTGAAACATGTTTAGGCATTTATTTTTGTCATACACGTATAGCTCAAGTTGCTTTACACATGATAAAGTAATTGTGTATGGGTTAGTATTTACCTTACAGTGAATAGTGATAGTGATAGCAAGACTACCCATCAGTTGTTGTGTTGTGTTACTGTATTCTAAACTGATTTGACAGACATCATGTGCATCATTAATACATAAAGAATACCAAAACCAAATTATACTGTTATACTTTTTTAAGATGCAAAAGTGAAAATTCATTATTACTTCAGACAACATGAAGTTATAATATATTAAAATATAAGTGCTCTGTACCAATAAAAACAAATTCATTTAGGTATATTTTTTATAAAATTGTTACCTTATGTACATATTATATACATGTACATTAAGTCATCTCATGTAGCCCTACTCCTTGTTCTTTTAGAGGGCGGGGGAGTCTGCCTTTTGGAGTTCTGAGCAATGGTATTACAATGGTCAAAAACTTGACAAGAGTAATACAGTAGATAACATTTCCCCATTTCTATCAGCCAAAATTAATATGTTTTAATGACACTGATTCTACTGAATACAAGTGTAAATAGTATACATTTTAATGTGTATTAATATTATGCAGTTGTATATTTAGTGTGTTTTAATACTATGTATTTCTAGTACTGTGATATTTCCATTACTGACTTTCACACTTCAAGGTAGAAGAGTACAAGACGAAAAGATAAGTGTGTGGAAATGACATACTAGAATAAATATACTGGATACAATGTTATGTAGTGGATGACACCAAGTCTTGTTAAAACAACACATAGTGTAGATTTTAATTTATATTTGTGAATTTGTACCCATGCAAGAAATCTTACAGTGTGGTGACCCACCCAGATGTCAGTGTGGGCCGTCATTGGCCTCTCCCTGATCTTTGAAATGCTGCCACTGTATAATAGCCCAGTCAAATGTTGTTTTAAGGTGTGTGAAGCTTGTTACCAGGATTAGAATTTTCTCATGGGTTTCCATACTTACCTACACTAACTATGTGTTCTATATTATCAAACATGATTCCCCTCCATCCAAAATAAAGACATAATCTGCTATTCCTATACTTAACTTTTTCTGGGTATACTGCACATTAGTGGCGTATCTAGAACTTTGCTTGGGGGGGGGGATCTAGGATTGGGCTGGCTTCATACAAAAGAAAAAACAAGTTAAGACTAATCAATATTACTATCTTTAAAATGGCTGAAAATGCGTGATAACATTCTGAAATCAGTCTCATTAAAGTAAATGATAATAACACAATAAAAATATGCGTTATTGAAACATTGTTAAAAAATACTTATTGACTGAACTGATTTTCCTATATTTCATATTTAAAATGTATACCCTAATGCTTTTGTAATAAACCTGTTTGTACGATTAAAAAAGAGCTACTGCTATATTAGCGTACAGAGCTGAAAAAAAAATATAACAGCCTAAAAATTAAGACATTAACAAAATTTATCCACTTCTTGAACCCTTTGGGGGCCCTGTCCTATTTCAACCCCCACAAATACACCCCTGCTGTACATTTTAATTTGTATGCACATCTGGTACACTTAGGACAGGAGTAGATTAGATATACTAGCAACTCATATAAATGTACTCATGTTTGATTTCAATTTCAGCACTGATGTTGAAGACCTTGCATATGCGCTAGCTAAAACTGAACCATTAATAACATCATCAACACACCTTCAATTAGTAGAATCATTGATGAAACTTCAGAAAAAAGTATTCAGTGCACAGCAGTACAGATTTTACAGGCACAAAACTTTGAAGACACACCTACTACCACTGACCAATGTCGATTTTGATAAACTTGGAAGAAAGTAAGTAACAATAACACTATGGGTTGTATGAAACCAAAAGCTACATACATGCCAGTACCAATAATATCTGTAGACAATGGTTCATCTTCAGTTACGGACATTTTCTGTGCATCAGTGAATTTTCTGTGTTTGGTATCTACCATTAACCACTGTACATACTTCTATATTCAAGTTCGTCTTTCCTATTTAAGATTTTCAAGATTTGACTTGTTTGGTTCAGTTTGATATTCGTGGTCTGGCTATTGGAGTCTTGTTTAATTTTTTATTGTCAACCTGACCACTATAGTTAATTGCTTTCTTCTCAATGTTTAGACATGTTCTAACATTTTATTCAGTACTGAATTAGGGAAAGAGTTTCTTGTTCTGATATCATAGAAGTCCAAATCTGCTTTCTATGCCTAGAACTCGTTTATTATCATCAAAAGTCTTTCCACTCAGGTGTTCCCTCAACTTTGCGAACACATGATAGTTGCTTGATTCTAGGGCTGAGCTTTGTAGTGGATAGATCATAATTCTCTACTTGAGGGTCCGTTATAATGTTGTAACATGAGGAATGGGTGTACAGGCATCACTGTGCACAAGACATACTTTTTTAAGGGTTCTCAATGAGTAGTAGCACTTGTGGTGTCTTTTCTGTATATTGATGGAATCAACTTGAATTTTATTAAAGACAGTGAATGGCACTAGATTTTTCTAGCGATCGTCAGTTAGCTTTTTAGGCTACCCAACGTATCTGATGGTCTGATAGCCTAATCCTTCCCAAGAACCAAAATATGCTATTATGATGTGGAACACAAGCATTTTAGATAAAAATTTCCACCCTATTGTCTGAACCAGTCCTTGCTCACTGTGAGCCTCATCAGGCTACTGAGAAGCTTGTAGTGAGCGAGAACTGGTTCGGGGCAATAGGGTAGACATTTTTTAAATTTTTATTAAAATACATGTTTCCTGCATTGCAATAGCATATTTTGGTTCTTGATTCCATGTTCTTGACATCATGGACTACAAAAACCAAGAATCTAATCTTTCTGTAACGGTTTTTATAAAGAACAGTCTTCTATAAAGAATGGATTTGTGAATAATAATTTGTGCCTTCCATTCTTTTCTTAATTATAAACGTCAGTTCACTATTAAAATATCTTGACAAATAGAAACATTTTCTCTTATGTACTGTGACGGCAGTGACAGACATCTCAGACATCTGCTCCCTGTGCCAGCCTGGAGTAGTCGTAGGGAGCCTCCTGATACATTCACCGTGAACACTTGGGAGAAACTGGGAGAGCTCACAGAAGACAGACTGGAGAAGGAAGAAGGAAAGTGCAGATTAAAAGAGAAAGAAAGAATATGAACCGAAGCCCATTGACTGAGACAGCAGCGGGTTCACTTCCCACTACCAAGTGAAGATGACTGCAGACTAAAGTCAACAGCAAGAGTAGCCACCAGACTTAACTCTGGGGCTTGCATGGAACACTTGCCACTGCTGCAGCAGCAACTAATGTCATTGCCCAATGCCCCTTGTAAGGGTCACAAATATAGTACAATGTATGATTGGCACCATTTATTTGTGTAGTATAAAGTATAATCAAGACATGGAAACAACACCAAATTTTAACATAACTTCTTCCTACTTTAATTCCTGAAACCCACTTTGTCATATGCATAATTACTACTTCCGCCCAGAATATTCCATTCCAAGCACCTTATTCAAGAATCTGCTAGAGATACTATGTTAAGTATAAATGTATTAAATATAATTAATTCACTACCGACTCGGAACACAAAGGTTTTTATGGGTAAAAACATAAAAGTTTTACCTTATAGCCTGATCTGGTTTTCGCTTTTAGAAAGCTTCTTCAGAGGTTGCCGCTGGGAGCACTGTCCGCCTTGTTGTTGGCGGCGGTATCGTCGCCGGTTGTCGCTGCCAACAACAAGATGGACAGTGCTCCCAGCGGCAGCCTCTGAAGAAGCTTTTTAAAAGAGAAAACCGGTTCAGGCTATAAGGTAAAACTTTTACGTTTTTACCTATAAAAAACGTTGTGTTCCAAGTCAGTAGTGAATTAATTATATTTAGTTAAGTAATGGACATGTCATGGACAACGAAATCCAAGAGTATAAATGTATAATACTACTGTTACAGAACATTCTAGTGTATTCTATAAATAGTGTCTCTGTAAGTAGCATGCATCAATATAAGAAAGTTAAACACAAATAGTGGATAATATAAATACATGTGAGTACATACTTAACTTACAAACTTAACTTAGACATACAATTCTAGTGACAAATAGTTTTAATAATACAAGTTACGGTATTCCTTAATATATATACAATACTGATAATAGTACTATGAATGTGTGTTGGGGGTTCTCAGTATACAACAGGTTGTCATATTACCATGATGTTTTCACTTTTATCTGTTTAATGAGCTGATGTTATAAATGTGCATTGTTACAGATGTGCTACTGGTAGCTATGACAGAACATGCAAAGTCTGGGATATTGAGACAGGAACAGAAATACACACACTTGAAGGACACAAGAATGTTGTGTATACTGTGCAGTTTAACAAGCCAAATGGGTATGCATTGAATTAATGTGCGGCAGTCTTTGCTTTCATTACCTCTTGCCTTTTAAGAGTTAGCTGTTTTCAGCTTCCATAAGCCCTGAATTACCGATTGCCAGCTTCTTACTCTACATCTGCTATTGCCATTCATATAAATATTTCCCATCCTAATATAAGCTTTACATGGGACTTATTTTTCTTTTTCTAAATGAACTGAAAGTCCTTTATGGTTACCTGTGATCCTGTACATAATGAACAAGTTTGTAAAGTACAGGATTTTATTTTTAAAATTCTTTATGATAAAGTTTAAAGCATGTTATTGTTTATCTTCATGCTCCTTCATTTTTTATGTGATGTTTGTGTGTAAACTGGAGACATCTTACATCCCATACCTTACCTTATCAGTCTTTTGTATATACATAAATAACGTAAGGTTTATATATTTATAAATACTGTAATGTAAGGTTAAAAAGACAATAAAATAAAATAAAATAAAATAAATTTGATGTATATTTTGTCTTTTAATTCGAAAATGAAAGTACAAATTGTTTGTCATTTACTTGTATTTTTTATTTACGGCTAACAAATTCAATACAATTATCTTTGTTAACTTATTTTCTTCAGGAATAAATGTAGTATATGAAAATATTCAATAATATTACTGAGAAAAATGCTCTCAGGGTTTCTTGTCGTTCACTTTGAATTGACAGATTAGTCATTTTTAATAAAATATTTCTATCGCTTAAATTAATTATTATTAATATCCAGTTGAAACTCATATATTCCATATGAGTAAAAATCAAACATATCCAACAACATCCTTATATTTCAGACTGTAATTTATAACTAGGGGTTTAAAATTGGTTTTATAACAAATAACACACACACACACTCTCTCTCTCTCTCTCTCTCTCTCTCTCTCTCTCTCTCTCTCTCTCTCTCTCTCTCTCATTAGTTGTTCACTCTACAACTAATGTTTTCAAGCCTTATTTGTCTGGAAGATTGTAATGTTTTAAATGCAGACTGCTTATGACTCAGCCCTAACTCTGGAGAAGCAATTTATGGTAATGACGATGCTTTATATATTGGCTGGCTGGTTGGAATTTAGTATACATTGAATTAAATTCTTGCATAATGTAACATACTTGATTATGTATTTCAGGGACAAAATATTGACAGGATCATTTGACAAAACATCTCGCTTGTGGTCTACAGCTAGTGGTGAATGCCTGCAGTCATTCTGGGGACACACCGCTGAGGTTGTGGCAGTGCAGTTTGATCCACAAAAACACCTGGTATGCACAGCTTCTATGGACAGCACTGCTAGACTCTTTAATGCTGCCACAGGTTCAGAATTCATCTACACTGTAAATGGGTATCGCAATCTATACACAATTTTTTGCACTATGATTCAAATTTATTTATTTATTACTCATATATGTAAGAAAGTTAAGTGTTTTTCTTTGAGTTTCATAACTTGTTTTCCTTAACTTTATTTTATGATGTTAGTTTATAATTAGCTATTTGCTTATAAAAATTATGAACACATGCTGCAGGTTTTTTTGCATATTACTTGGAGCAAGGTTCACTGACCCTGTGGAACAGGTCATGTACTATTACAATTTATTTTTGGTAGTGTAGACATATAAGTAATACTCGTTATAACAAGACCTTATTAGAATTTAATTATTAACACTCTTGTTTCTTAATGAAACAATGACACTTGTTTAATGAGTTAATAAATACCGAGCAATGGCCACCTGGCTTTGCACACATAAGTTACTATCTATCTTTTGTTTCTTCGGTCAGTGTTGACTTATGCTGCTCCCACATGGTGGTAGCTTTTCTCAACCAGTAACAACTGTAAGCTGGAAGCTTTCCAATCCTTCACCCTCAAACCTCCATGGTTTCAACTGCCATTTGCTTCGCCACCAGTGGCAGTGTTGCTTATACCTAAACCCCTTAAAAATAAAGTTGTTCAATATTCTGGCTCCTCTGCGGTTAACCGTGTTGGTGTGTCCTTCCCAGTATTTAGGAGCCTGTCTACAGAAAGTCCAGCACTGTTTTCATCTTGCAGCCATTGGGCACGTCCCGGAAGCAGCCATGGGTGTACAGACGCCCCACTACCTGACGCATCGCATCACATTGTATCCGCCAATTCATAGAGGTGAGGAAATCGAAGAGACAGAGGATGACAGCTAACCATGCCATTAATTGGGTCACAGTTGATTGCTTGTTTGTGTTTTAATATTCATGTTTAATAATTTATGGTGCATACACAAACCTAAGCAGTCTTCACATGGGATGGTAGGCCAAACGTACCTCAAGCTGAGGTTAAAACAATAAGTTTTCAAGGAAACGGGGTTACCTATAAAACTTATGATGAACCATGATACCCAATCACAAACAGCACTGTGCCTTGGTGTCTACAGTGAGCCATAGACAACATTGCTTTATTCTGATAGGGTCAGTAATGCAGCATGCCAAATCCTATTTAAAGACAGACCTTTGCCCCACTGATTCATTGCAATTGGGACATGCTTCTGGATCTGGACAGATTCCATAGTGCTACGACAGCACAGAACAATCTACGCGTTTATCGAATGCGCCAGAAAGATCTCAACGTAAGCGTGTGGTGTACGTGCTACTAAACGCATTTTGCGAGAATTTTCTCGACTGTGCCAGCCTTCGCTCGGGCGCTCGGACTGTGTCAAGGCCGCAGCAATTACGTAGTTCGCGAGAGATAAGACGCAGTTTGGAAGCTTCTGGTGTGTGAGCGTAACTATAAATACATCGCGTCGCAGCCTTAGTTTTTCAGTTCAATGTGAGATTTTTGACTGTGCGGTTCGAGAGTATTAGTGCGATATATTTACAGAGCGGTTCGAGTTATTACGGTGTACGTTCAAGTAGTTATTAGTGAAGTGTTGCGTTTTATATTCGGACAGTATAATTGTAATACAGTTGAGTTTTAATATTAGTGGACATTTTATTGCGTATGAACAATTTTCATTTGATTTGTTGTAGACACTGTGTTGTTAATTACGAACTGTTTTACTATAACAATTAAAGGTGTGATTAGTGACTTAATTAGTGTCTTGTACTTATTTTGTTTCCACTGTACCTACGACGATCGAGTAGACCGTCGTAACAATATGAAGGCAAGCAAAGTAACTCCTCACCAAGAATAGGATCTATGCCTCCTTGAAGAGAACACGATGGTCTACATTGGGAAGGGTGTGCTTGGCAACTTAAGGCTTCTCCAGCTGGCCCAAACAACAGGGACAACTGTATTCACCGATGTGGGTGCAAACACTATGCTTTGTTGTGCAAATGTATACCTGGCCACACGATCAAGGCAAAACACCCCACAGGATGACAGCTGATCCCTGGCATCTTTCACCAGTCTAAGGAACTTCTGGATTTTTTTAGTTGGCTTGAAGATTGTCCTGACGCTTTGTCTTGACAACAACCTCTCCCAATGCGGTCCATCAAACCCTGGATATATAGGGCAAGATGGCTGACCTGATGAACTCTTGACATCTTCATTATTTGGTCACATACTAACAGCAACTTACAAGAATTCTACAAACACATAAAAAATATATGGCATGTACAGTTCAATGTGGTTCTGGAACAAAACAATGCCTGCCAATGTTTGGCATATATGTCACAAAACAACTCCATTTGTTTCCACAAAATTGTATGTAGGAAACCTACTCATACCAATCACTATTTTCATGCATCCTCACACCACCATCCGAAGCAATTAAGATTCATTTAATCACCTTAACCTACATATGTATCCTCCTAAAAATTCATACAATATCAATAAAAAACTCACCACACTCATCCAAGCCTTACAGAAGAGTGGATACACCACCACACAAATCATCATAACACTCAGCCACAGAACACATATCTAGAAAAATGAACATGCTACAACTAAGAGAATCATACTGATATATATAAAGGGCACCACTGAGAGGAAAATTTCAGCAGCATGTTTAGGACACCAAAAAGAAGACATCTAAAAAAGTCACAGGCATCTACAAAATCCGCTACACTGATTGCATGCAATAGGATGTACGAGGGCTATTCTAAAATTAACATCAGATAGACAGGAAAAAAACGTAACATATTGGAAAATATTTTACTATGTAAAAAAATTCATACATGTCTGTATTGAATTTTCATAATTATCAGGACACATACAGGCACTTATTATGTCATTGCACTAGCTTTTGCATTTTCCATATTGAAAAATGTTGCTGCCAAGGAATCCTTCCAAGAGTTTATGTGAACACTGAGATACCAGTTAGTGTAAAAGTGCTGAGTAGCCAGCCAGATGGCTAGGTGACATGCAGCACTCCTGCCTGGATTTAGTCTGGCTTTGTCTGGTCTTGATTTGGCCGCCTACAGGGCATGTGCACGATTGTCTGCTATTCCCATCTGTGAACAGTTCTGAAGAGCGAGCATTTCAAGTATGCAAAGTCTGACCTCTGACCCATACTGACAGAGTCATGGTGAATGGAGTTGATATTACCTGACAGTCATAATGATGTCTCGGTGGCAGTTTATGACCTTTGATCTACTGGTGATTGACAGAGGTGACCGATGTACACACTAGGTCATTCGGAGCATGGCCTGACGGACAAGCCTCAGTATCATTGGATTATTTCCTTTCCACCATTTTATTGACCAAGAGCCTCATCGGCTGGCACTGTCCAACAGTTTGCGGCATAGTCCCAAATGTACCCAGCAGATGATGGGATGCTTCAACAATACCACCACGGACATTAAAACTGGTGGGAGAGCCATCAATAGTTCCATGTTTCATCGGTCACTACTTGAAAGAAATAAACATGATGGACAAAAAATTTGAAATAACTGTGTAATAGTAAACTAGTCACTACTGTGCATGAACTGTGTTCCTACGAGGATTGTTCAATAGAAACACATTTGACCTGCAAACTTCGTTGCCATGGCAACAGAATTCATTTGTTTATATTGTCTGTTTAAGAACTAGTGATGCGTCTGTCAAAAATATTTGCAGTTAGCTCTTTTCTAAGCATTGTGACTGGGTTGAAAATGGCATCTATGATATGATATCCATCCAAAGATAATCTGCGTGCCGTTATTCAGTTTTTGGCCGCTATGGGCGTCAGCCAATGAAAATTTATACGAGAATGAAAGCTGTATATGGTGACTATAGTTATTCTCATATGGCAGTGATTGAATGGTGCAATAAATTTTGACAAGGTAGAGAATCCACTAAAGATTTGGCCTGTCTCGGATCTGCACATGTTGCAGCATCAGATGAAAATGTGAGACAGCTGGAAACTGCTTTGCATCAAAGTTTGAGAACTTTCTCAAAGGTTGAGCATCAGCGTGGGAACTGTTCATTCCATCATTCATAGTCTTGGCTATCACAAAGTTGCTGCTCAGTTGATTCCATGACTGCTTACTGATGAGCAGAAAAATTTGCGTTCGGCCTTATCATTTGATGCGCTATCAACAACAAGGTAATGCCTTTCTACACCAAATTGTTGCTGGTGAAGAGTCTTGGTGTTGTCACTATGAACCAGAATCCAAATGTCAGAGTATCCAGTGGAAGCATGCACAATTTCTGAAGGCGAAAAAATGTTGGTCCCAAATGTTAATGGACACTTCTTTTAAACTCGTTGAATAAAAACTGCTAAACCTTTTCTATTGAAGAATCGTCTTATGTTAACTAGTGTATATACACCAGCCAAGCAGAGGTTAATTTTAGAGTAGCTCTCATATATCAGAAAGTCCAATTGGAGTGTACAAGAGTGCACAAAAGAACACATCTATTAGGTGAAAAGAGAAAAGACTATACAGGGTGATTCAAAAAGGACTTTACAACTTTGAAAGTATACAGAAATTTATTCAGATAACTTACAGAGTCGGTTGAGGTGTCATTTAGAAGCAAAACACATCAAGTTTTGACTCACATAGTCCATTAATACCAAATACACCCACCAGTAGCGCTGTCACCATTGTTGTTGAAAATGGCTACTTTTACTGGTGCGTAACGTGCTCACTGTGTGTTTTGGTTTCATGATATGCAATCAGCAACTGCAGTTCAATGTAAATTCCATACGGAGTATGGTAGGGAGCCTCCTAGTAGGCCTACAATTTACTCATGGCACCAAACCTTCATTGAGACTGGTTGTTCTGTATGACATGCAAAAACACCAGGACATCCACAAGTTCCTGAAGGTGCTGTGGAACAACTCAGAGAAAACGTTTCCCGTAGTCCTAAGAAATCAACTAGACGTGCTTCACAACCGACTGTTTGGCGCTTATTACATAAATGCTTGCACTTGAAGCCATACAAACTAACCATGGTTCAGAGCTGAGACTTCAAATTAATGCCACCACTGCAGAAGTGATGCCCGACTTACTGGCTAAAGTCTGGAATGAAATCAACTTCAGGTGGGATGTATGACGCATTCCAAATGGTAACCACATTGAAGCACAATGAATTTTGGATGACAAACTTGATGTTTTTTGCTTTGAAATGACACCTCAACCGACTCTGTAAGTTATCTGAATAAATTTCTGTATGCTTTCAAAATTGTAAAGTCCTTTTTGAATCACCCTGTACTTTGGCTCTCTCACAACAGTACAATACTATAGGATACAATACTGAATTTATGTACATCCAATACGGCCACAGAAAACCATAGCCGTCACCACTAACACGCTCAAAAGGCACTACGTTAAGAGTTGTATTCAGGCATTTTGCACCTCTTGCATGAAACTGTTTGTAGAAAACAGCCACATTCATTGAAGGATATTTTATGGAACATGCTCCCTGATAATACACTAGCACATGTTTTGCAAGATTCAAGATTCTAGTTTTTTTTAGCAAAAAATATCATAATGACACCACAACTGCAATTTTTTCCACCATGTATATGTCACCATGCAATCTTTTCCTCTTCCAAAGAATAAAAAAAGAAAAAACAAAAGTAGAGACAATTTCATAAACTCAATGCATACCAAATATATATTTTTAAAACTTTTGAATACTGAAAAAACAGTGTAAATTGTGTTATATAAATAGGAGATGTTTGGAGGTGATAATGTATATATAAATTAATAAACACTTATTTTTTTAAATATACAAAAATTGCTTAAATTTTTTATCAAACCCTGTACATTTATATTTTGAACAATATTTCTCTTGTTGCTGGCACATCTGTTATAACTATGGCTAATATTTTGTGGTAAAGTGGTAAATTAAGTGATCTCATTGTCTAATGACAAACATCTGGAGTCATGTGTAAGAGGTGGCAATTACAGTATTCACCTAGTACATGAGATTAAATGGGATATTAAACAGGTGACTCTAGTCTACAGCAGCTCCTGCCAGAGAAGGTCAGAATCATGACTGACAGCAGTGGAATTGTCACGTGATCTTTTTACAAGCTTAGACTAGACAGGCTGTTGTGCTAGTACATAAAAATATTCTGTTATATACAAAAGTTATGAACATATATATAGTACTTTATCACATAACCACCACCCACCCCAGTTACTTATTATATCATTGCACCAACTTTTGTAGTTCCTCTTTGAAAAACGCTGCCGCCAAGGTACCCAGCAAAGTGCTGAAGGCATTATTGGGATCCATGTAGGCTTCACAGTGGTGGGTAGCCAGCCAGGTCTTCATCTTGTGACTCATGGCATCTTTGTCCAGAGCTGATCCGGCGATGTGCCTGATTCAATTTGGCTGCTGTCAGGGCATGTATACAATTGTCCACTGTTGCCATATATGAACTTCTTTCATATGCGAGCTTCCAAATGCATCTGTCCTATGTGACACTGCGCCTGTGACAGCAGGTATCCAGCAAACGTCAACAACAGCTGATACAGTCACATCAACAACTTGATGCCCTTCTACTACCTTTAACCCAATGGTGATTGGTCGAGATGATCGCCATACACATTGGACCTTTCACAGCCCTGGCAGTAACTGAAAGGTTTTATTCTTAGTTTTCTGTTGACCCACAGCTTCATCATTCAACACCATCCAGCAGCTGAGGGTACAGTCCTGAACATACCCAGGAGATGGCATCATGTTTCAGTAAAACCACTACGCACCTTGCAGCTGGTGGAGAGGCAATAACAAATTAATTTTTACTATTCGAATAGAAATAAGCAGAATGGATATCACATGTCACTATGTAAAAGAATGCTGTATCCTAATCTGCATGAATGTGTTGATATGACAACCAGCTCGTGTATATCTTTCAGTCGGAGGTTAATTTTTGGACATCCCTTGTATTATTAGTACTTTTAAAATTTGTGTAAATATATTGTTAACATCATTGTAAAGTATTGTAAATATTGTGTAGGCGTTTTTATTGCATGCATGCTGTGTTTATTTAATTCATGCACTTATTTAATACTTACATACGTGTGTTATATATATTATTGTTTTATCTACATTTAGCTTTATTATAATCTTTGGTTATTAACAAAAATATTTCTGTTCTAGGATAGTAAATTATTGATTTTACTCCATTGCTTGTTCTGTTCATTAGTAAATTATTGCTTTTTGGAATGATTCACTCATTCTATTTAGTGTCATTGTATTTAGAGTCATTCTATTTATTCTTCATCTATTTATGGCTAAAATATTGTTGGCCAGTCTACATCGTAGAATGGCTGAAATATTTAGTGTTCATGAAAATGTAATGTGTGTGTGTGAACTAAAATTAATGTTGTTTTAAATGATCCAAAACCATCACATATTGCTGCATAGATCACTTCGATTACTTTGATTTTTTAATCACTATTCTTGGTTTTGCTCATTAATTTTTTGTTTCATTTTACTGAAGAATGCTAACTGTGTGATATCTATTTATGTCAAAATATAAGTATTATATGGACCATAGACTAATTGCAACATTTTATTTGTACTGTGACATTAAGAACTGGAACATTTTGCAGGACAAGAAGTGTCAGTACTGCGAGGGCATACGGGTGAAATAATTAGTTTGCAGTACAATATTAATGGTACACAGATTATAACTGGATCATTTGATAAGACAGTTGCAGTGTGGGACACAAGGACTTGCAGGTAAAGTTTCCATTAATACTACAAAGTGTGGATATATGTTTCAGTATGAATATGTTATGCAGGACTTCTGTGCTGTCTACAAATACTTATTCCAGATTCTATAGTCAGATCATACTTAGTAAAGTTTTATATTTCTTGAATTAAAAATTGTATTCTCTCAACAGTTTGTTGTGTGCTTGAAGACTGGTTATTTCTGTTTCATTTTTTTTACCAACAGAATGTTTCATAGTACACACGGGACAGGAATTCACTAAGGATTTTTATGTCACAAAATGTCAAAAATTATCACTTTATTACAGGTACCATGTAATGTTGTAACTGTTCACAAACAAAAAAAAGATTGTTTATAATTTTTGTACATGTGAGAATAGTTTTTATTGTGATAGACCATATCGTCATCATCATCTAATTTACTTCCAGATAGAACTTTGAAAACGCTTAGATATGTAAAACTTTTTTAATAATACATGACACAACTTCAATCTCTAGTAACAAAATTTTGTAAAGTAACTAGTATACTTCATTGCTAACAAATTTTTTTGTTATTTGTGACAGTCGTATTGGAGTGCTGCATGGCCATGAAGCAGAAATATCCAACTGTTTGTTCAGTTTTGATGGAAATATCATAGCGAGTAGTTCACTCGATAACACTGCAAGAGTGTGGGACACAAGGACTCTTTCATGCTTACACCTTGTCACTGGACATGAAGATGAGGTTTGTTTAGCTGTTTTTAAGTACAGTACAACCAGTGGTGGATTTATGCATAGGCAAAGTAGGCAACTGCCTACGGGTGGCAAAATTTGACGGATGTTATGTTGTTTTTATACCTTAGAGATGTTGTAAATGCCATCCATTTCATCCCAATATGATAAGAAACTTTTAAAAATATGTATTCTTTAGTAACTAGGCTTATTACATAAAGAGAATAGTTAGTCATTTACTTCTGATATGTATATGAAGTACATCATTTTTTTAATAATTACGTTTACATACATTATCTATATGATACTTGCATTATATTAATTAATTATTTAACTATTAATTCGTTTACAATCAAAGACTTAAGTTCTTGGATTTCGTTGTCCATGACGTGTCCGTTACTTAACTAAATATCACTATAATATTGACGACTCGGAACACTAAGTTTTTTATAAGTAAAAACGTAAAGTTTTACCTTACAGCCTAAACCGGCTTTCACCTATAGAAGGCTTCATCAGAGGCTGTCGTTAGTAGCGCTGCTCGTCTTGTTGTTGGCGACGAGATAGTGTTTTGAAAGATTGAAGCTGTGTGTGTGTGGTGAGATGTGTTCGAATAATGCGTGCGATTTGAATTGTGTCTGTTCGTTAAGGATGTCGTTTTTATTTGTTTTTGTGTGTTTGTATATTTATAATTGTTCTAGAGTGTCTAGTTTTCGGCCTTTTGTGTGTACGTGTAGTATGTTCATGTTATTATCGATGTTTTTATATAGCAGAATCTAGCAGAATCTAACGGTTATGACAGAACAATAGTCAGTAAACTCCTACACTTTTATATGTGTGGTTTGCTTCAATGAGGTGGTTTGCGAAGCAAACTCCTACACTATTGCATATTTAACACTACACCACTTTTACTGTATTTTTGCCAAATTAATTTATATAAATACTACACTACATATTAAAACCTTCAACTGTTACATGTTATTTTTTCTAAAATAGTAAGTTTATTCTGTTTTAATTTTTCATAATGTTTACATGCTGTGCGATCACGTAGGTGTTTCATTACCCTTAGATTGGTTGACGTGGTTTTTGTCTGTTGTTCCAAATAACCTATAAGTTTTTCTATTTGGGCTGTTGCCTCAGCATGAGTCATCACCTCTTCCAATTGATCCCCAGTCTCATTTTCCAATCCAATCCAGTTTGATGGGGAAGTCTTCAAGAGTTTTGTATGTACTTCCAGAATCCTGCAAATATTCAATTTAGGATCTCACTTCTTTCTGGTGCTTGAAAATTAAATAATGTCTGTCTTGAATTGTGATATTCAAATATTTGTGCATGATATTAAGATACAACTTAGCATCAGTAGCATAAAGGCTCATTTTGCCCTACAGTGATATATAGATGAGGCTGTAAAGCTGGCAGAAAGGAACAGAATCAGGATCGGCACAGATTTGGGATCCTTAGTCAAAGAAAACTGTTGTTTTTGAGTTCTGTTCAAAGACTAGTTTATCATACTTTGGCTATACAGTCAAGTTTTACTGTATAGAGGGAAGACAAGTTTAATCCCACATCTTGGATTCCTATGGTCTTGACTCTTTTCTTCTCTCAACACATTAAAGGATTGTTCCAAGTCTTGAAGGAATCTGGGATTTGTTAAAGAAATTGGGAGGCATTTCAAGAGTACAGAATTTTGAATGGCTCTTTGAAAGTCACATGCTCAAAGTCATCTATAATGTCTAAAATAAGTTATATAAGTCAAACAGTTTCATGACATACTTCTTGCTACATGCATCCATCCTCATATGATGTCATTAACACATTCCATCTCATACAATTTAGCCAGCAAAGTTTTGCTGCCCAGCACTTTTGAGAAACATTGGTCCTTTATTTTAGTTCTGAGAAGATTCCTCTCTTCTCTGTAAATGAACAGATTATGCTGTAATGTTTCCGCTTCCATCTTGCAGCATTTGCAGTATGGAGAGAGTCCACAAGGCTGAAGTAGTGCACAGCAGAATTGAACTACTGTAAATGACAAGTTCTGGGTTATGCATCAAATGTTTGCACCTTTCTTCTGGGACTGCTATACAGTTTTATGTCACCTGGCTTATGCTGTTTATCATATAGTTTCCTACCCATTACCCTGCACTTCCAGGCATCCATCCATTCATGTCTGTACATGTCATCAATCTGTTTCCTATAACTGTTTACTGTTATATCCAGTTCTGCTTAAGATGCATTTCTTTTGCCATTTAGTCACTGCTTTTATCCTCTGTTATTCCATTATGAACAATATATTTTTTTAATTCTGTAATATGTATTTTTTTGTATTTCATGAATATATCCACAGTAAGAGGCTGAATTTTGCTAGTGTCCAGAGTGTTGATTTTGAATCTGTTGGGTTGCATTGTCCACCACTTTCAGCTCTCCACAATGTTGAAGGATTGAATATGTTGCAAAAAGTTCAATTTTCGTTCTAGATGTAGATACATAGAATTAAAGGCTGGGTTCAAGAACATAGGTTTTCAAATTTTTGGCCAGATCCTGAATAATAGTTTTTGCTGTTCAACCGTTAGTATGAATCTGATCTGTCCAAATTCATGCCTCTAGTTCAGTGGCTTTTTATCACAAACCAAACAGCAGCATTTGATGCTAGCTGGCTTGTCTAGTACAGTAGCAGTAAGGAATTATGGATAAAGTTTCCAATATCAACTGTCTTTTTTAGAATGTACAGAATGTTATGATATGGTTAACTAATATTTCAGTTAGTCACAAACATTCAGATGACACTCATTCAACTGGCAACTATTTTCTCTCCCTCTCCTCATAACTCCCCCTCCCCCTCTCTCCTATATCTCTTTCTCTGACACTACAGTTCCATGTAACAACAAATTTTTATTTATTTTTATTTTTTTATCAATGTCTGATAAGTTTTGCTGTTATAATTACACTGCTGTACAGTAAACTCAAATACAATATTTTAGTTTCAATGGTATGTTTAATATTATGAGAAAGTATGAACAATGCCAACCGCCTGTATACACATTACTGATAATCACACACTCACGATTTTGACAGCCACTTTCTTGTCACTATACACTCCATAGACTGCAAATCTTCAGTTATTTTGAACACCATATCTCTTTTGCCACCAGCATACATTCAGTTCCTATAGAATCTGCAATTACAAAATTCTGAAAGTTAAAAAATTCTGAATTAAAAAGATTCTGATCACGGACATGTTGTCCTGTTATTTATTAGTATTTCCTGATATACTGTCTTATTTTAACTTGTTATATTATTAATAGTCTGACAGGCTAAAAGGAAGACAACAAAGAAAACATTTTATAACTTGTAACTGCTAATATTCTTCAAAAAACATTTTTCTGCTTTATATGTAAACATTTTTACAGGTACTGGATGTTGCAATTGATTGTAGAGGATTGCACATGGCTACAGCAAGTTCTGATACCACAGCAAAACTGTGGGACTTGCAGAATGGCTGCAAACTTCTTTCTACTCTAGCTGGACACTTACAAGAAGTGTCAAAGGTATATTATATATTGAACTTCTTAACTGAATTAAAACAATATATTTATGAAAAATACATTTCAGTTTTAGTTATAAAAACTAATTTTATTACTAACTGTAGTGATAACACTCGGACATATCATGGAAAATAAAATCCAAGAAAATAATTTTGTTGTCAAACAACACAAGTCTGAATCATAGTGGTAGTTCAGAATGTCTGTCTGCCTGTAGACAGAAAACCATTATGCTTCATATTAGTATTATGACTCAGTTATAAATAAATGTACACTTAACCATCTAAATAGACATAAAATATTAAAAAATTTGATGCTCCATTAATAACATTTATTTTTGATATATAATTGTATTGATTAAAATTCAGTAAAATTAATGTGTTAAATTATGAATTGATAGAATATAAAAAGTAAATTCAAAGTTTACAATATGTTAAAGAGGATCCAAAATAGGTTTTCTACTGAACACAATAAAGTGTGTGACGTATTTACACTGAATTTCTTAGGTTTGCTTCAATTCAGCTGGCTCATTGATCCTGACCGCTTCACAGGACCACACTGCACGACTGTGGAATCCAGAGACAGGACACTGCACTCAAATACTGGAAGGTCATCAGGATGACATCTTTTCCTGTGGCTTCAGCTATTATGGTGACACTATAATTACTGCATCTAAAGACAATACATGTCGTATTTGGCGCAATCAGTTTGCAGATAATTTTTCCAGCAAATAAAGAAAATTTTATATATAAACAAGTTTGTCACATTTATTTATTTTATTACTTTGATATCAGTGTTTTATATACATTTACATCAATGTATAAATGTAAATGTAGCATCAAGATATTTTTTGTTTACTTTTGAGATGTGTTTCAGACACCATTCAGTATGCTCATCATTACCCAAAAGCATACTGTATTGTATGATGCAATAAATATTGTATGAAACATGTCTTAAGTAAGTGAATAAACATCTTGATAGTACAATATTTTATTTAGTAATACATCACAGATTCCAGACTGGCCAAACAAGTCTGGAAATACAAACCTACTAACCTGTGTGTGTGTGTGTGTGTAGACCCAGGAAGGCTGGAGGATCTTTGAAGGTGAAATAGGCAGCAGCTTGCCTATGCTGTGTTGTGAAGATGATTATTACATTTCATCTGTAATGGTTAACAGTTGAAACTCCAGGTTTCAGCCTGTTTACTCGTTATTGATAGTGAGTACTTTCCCTAATAACAGCTATCAGTTACAGATATAGTTTGGTTGTTCCATTCTCAGAACTTTGTGTGTGTGTTTGTGTATGCAAGTGTGTTTTTATGAGTGTTGGCATGTCCATTTGTGTGGATTCTCTTTGTAAACGTTTTTATAGTTCTTATGAAAAGCCAGTATTACTAATTCATAGTCAAGCTGTCTAATCAGAAGTTTGCCACTGACAAGGTCAGTTGTACACAGTGCAAATAAATTATTTATTATACTCCCCCAAGATGACTGGACCTTTTATAGGTTTTAATTGATCATTTGTATTGTTGTGAGTATGGTATCGAACCACATTGTTATATTTTATTTCTTACTGACCAATAAATCTTACTATGTAATATCAATAATTTTTATTCAACTTTTGCTCCGGGCGCCATCATTACAAGCAATGAAATTTTACTTACCTTTAGGCCAGAATTTGTTTAAGCGAAACTCAAAGTAGCGGAAAGTGTTATTTGAAATAATGACACTTGGTTGAAATGTTTACCATATGACATTACCTTTTAATAACATCTTCAATTACACAACATGTTGTGAAGGTCCTCGCCTTCTACCTTTTATAATTACATAATACACTCATCATAAAATAATACTCACCACTGCCAGAATTTTACTTACCGTCATAGTCCCCGTAAAACTTACCTTTAAAAATTACCCAGGTCGCCACGATATTTTATGGTTTAATATCGAAACCATTCTACACACTTGCCCTTATAAAATCCCGCTATCTGACCATAATAAAACTCAGAAAATCCCAAAGATCGTTAAACGAGTTGTCAGCACAGAAAACTAGGAAATGGTTTACGGCGAAATAACTACACTAACACATGTTTATAGAAGAATGAACCTTTTAATTGCTCTTTTTATTATTTTAATTAAATACCTATTTGCGTAATATCCAAATGTTGTACACGATATTGTCCGGAACTGTTTTCACTAGTTACTCTCCACTCCGAACACAGTTTATTATTACCTTACGTCATTTTATATTACTTGGTAGGCCTACTTTTGTATTTTTCGGCCTACCAAGAACTCATCCGAGGCTACCGTTTTTGTTCTGGTAACTGTCTGCTGATTGTCTGGCCGCTCAGCCGTGTGTTACAATGGAACTGGCGTTAGTTCGCTAAATTGCACACAGTGTTTTTTGGTCACGTGATCGTGCATATGTGCTCCCATTGGTGCTGTTGAAAGAGCGCCTTAACGTAGGCGGAAAGTTTAACAATGTTTTTGCCGCCTGATGCAATCTAGAGTTACATTACTTTCTTCCGTGATTCACAGCTGATGCGAAGTTAGGCGTTATTTCACAATCTGTCTACGCTGCTTGAGTGTGGAGACAAAACATAGGCGTTTGGTTTTGTAATAAACACAGCCTATCTGGTTGACTAACTCGGGGTTCTACAAGGGTGGACAATGACTGCGTAGAAAATATAAATTTTAAAATGTTATCTTGGCCCTACAATCTCGTACCGTTGCAATACCCCCCCAATAAGAGATTGAAAGCCGAAGCGTGCAAACTCTTATTGCCTAAACCTAAGAGAATCAGTGAGGATATGGCGCCGCAACCCCCCTGAACACTCTACTAAATCATGGGTTCTTACCCCCCTAGTCTGGCGACTGTGGCAGCACCCATCCGATCTTACTGGACTTCTCTGTTCGAGATCCCAACACCGAAAAATCGAACAGATACTCGACCCAGTATCGCCTGACTTTAAAACATGTAATTAAAAAATTAACAAAAAGGCCTTCCATTATACCATATCCCACAACTGATTTGTTTCCTCTTAGCCGTACTGGTTCATTGACAACGTACTGGCTCATTTTATATTATAGACCCTAAAAAATAGTGTTAATAAAACAATATAGGTTTACAGTAGTACACATAAATTCCAGTTAAATTGAATAATATTCCCCGTACAATATTGCCCAGCCAAAATGATACATTACAGGATTACATTGACTCACAGTAATCGTACCTAAAATACAAACTATGTCCTTATTAGCCTACTCATATTTATATAGAATAAACATTTTTTTTTTTTTTTTTTTACCCTCCTTTTAATCCCTTAACCCCTGATACCCGTTACATTCTACTGTGTGCAGCACTAGACTTCTTGTCCCTCGCAGACCTCAATCTAGCCGTAATCACATCTCCCTCGTGACCTGTAACTGGGACACCGCCCATCCACACTCACTATTACCCCCCCTAGACTGTAGCGTCTAGTTGCTTTCACAAGGACTGATGCGGAAGGGGTGGACATTTTTTTCTTTTATTCCGCCCCCATCCTTGCTTCGGCGTTACAATAAAATTCGGTATTACACCTACTAGTTTTTTGTTTATACACCCCTAATGGACTACCACCCCTATCTGGGTGAAAATAGCCCTGTTCCAAAATTCGGTAGATTCCCCAAAAAATAACCCCCCTACTAAATTTAACAAACCACCGGGTTAACAAAATAAAACAAACCACAAGCCGGTTATATCAGGTAAAATTCATGATTTGCCACAATTAACTACGTTCACGGTCATGATCCGGTGAGGACATGTCCGCACTTAGGTGGGGAATCTACAGTTACAACATAAAATATAGATTGGCATTGATACAAGTTACTTGGACAGTAATATACACCTCTAAGTTTCCCAAACATTTTTGACAGTATTTACACAAAATTTCCTTCAGTTTCCCCTTTAAGTAAAGTACATATTTCATTTATTTTACAATTACATTTGAAGTTTGAATCAGAATAAATTTAAATTTATCATTAAAATTTTCAATTGATTTAATTACCAAGTTAATTTAATTTTATTTAATTTCTCAAACTCTAAGTTACAGGAATTACCTCATTAGTATTTTGTCTGTAAGAATTTAATTTCAATTCTTTTATGTCACAATAAGATTTTACTCAAAATACTGATTCAGCAGACTACAACATTTTTTGTTATTGTCACCAAGCATGACTGTAGACCTCAGTCACAACATACAGCATACCTGTTTACATAAACACTTGTGTGCCAGACTTGTTTTCATAAACACAGTTATAACCACTCAACATTCTGCTTACCTCACCTCTAACAGCTGTATTGCACTTTTCAATTTTTATAAATCTTACAGTTCACATATTTAACAAAGTCTATTTATTTGTTCAAACCAAATATAATTTTAATTCACCCTTTTAGTTATTATTACTTTTTTTAATTACCGTTTTCATTTAATACCATTATCTCAATCCATTTTTATTATTGGTGTGTTATACAACTCTTTTCACACCTGTAAGCCTTTTATTCTATCTGATTGGTATTATGAAGATTATACTTACAGTACATTATCCAACTATTGACCTGAACACAAAATACACACCACACACACACACCAATATCTCCACGTAGCCTCTGAAACATTTAACAACAATGTTATTTCATGTCAAACAATTTAACATTTATTTATTAATATCAAGTCTCATAAAACAATTTAAATCCATTGGAAAATTCAATTATACAACCTTTAAATTAATCAGAGTATTTAAACGTCTCAAATTATTTTAATTAAATTAATTATTGAAAATACAACCTTTTAATTACTTTCACCCATTGCAATAGCTACAACTCATTAGTTATCCTCTTCCAAATTATTTTGTCCTTTATTTAGACTGCTAAATATTATTATTATTATCTCAACAATTTCTACTACATACACACATTGTTTACCTAACATCTTACAATACACACAATTAATTTCACATCATTTATTTACAAATCATCATCATTAATTATTCAGTTATATCACACTTCATTGTCCAAGGTTGCGAGGTCAGAACCATAAAACAATATATTTAAAATTGTCCATACACTGCTTTCAACCTCCATCATCGTATAATAGTCTTATTGTGGATAACATTTGTCAATTTTATTTGCATTCATCATATGGCTATTTTCTGTGTAATGGCCATAAAACTGTACATTTTCCATTATACCAAAATAATAATCTATAGGGTTAACCCCCAAAATTATCTTAACATAAATCAAGTCGACATCAGTATTATTTGTAAAGTTTCCGTCAGTGTTTTTTGTTATTACCATTACATCATTATTACAGTCATCAACTACAATATACTCAGCGTTTACTATAATTCCCTTAATATTCATATTCTCTCTCAACTCTCTATAATCTCTATTTAACTTGAATATTTCTGTTTCTTTCTCTCTAATTTTCTCATAATTACTTTCATCACCACAACATTTCATAATCTCATTCCATACAGAGGGCAACACAACATTATTACATCTGGCTTTACCAGGTACACAAAAATAATTCAAAGACCTTTTGTCTTTTACAAAAACTAAGGAGGAACCCTTGTCCTCCAACAATACTAGTGAAGCATTTTCTTCACCCACAACCACACCACGGGAAAATTCTACCCTCTGTACACCCGCATTTAAACTGTCTTCACACTCTCTCTCATTCTCATTGGCATTTGCTAGCAACACTTCATTACTAAACTCTACTTCAACAAAATCTTCCTCATCACTCTCAACATTAATCTCCTTGTTCTCAACTACCACGTTGTTACATATATCATTATAATTCTCATTTGTATTACTGTCTCCCACACACACACACTCTCTTGACTCATCTGTTTCTCTTTTTTTTCACTACATATTTCATTAAGTCGTTCATCAATACTACACAATGAATTGGTTAATTCGTCAAGCTTTACATTTATGCTATTTTCAAATTTCATATTCTGTTCTTTGTATTGTTCGAATTTGGCATCATTCATGTCAAAACGTTTATTTAATTTAGTCTCATTTATGTCAAAACGACTATTTATGTCGCTACTTAATATATCAAATTTTGTATTTTGTTCATTGAACTTGGTATCATTCATGTCAAAACGATTATTTATGGTGTTAAAATGTACCTCTAACATTGCACTTTGCTTTGCCAAAAGTGATTGCATCATATTCATTATCTCATTACCATCAGATTGCTTATTTTGGATAGGCGTTGAATGAATCTTAACGCCCTCCATTGTCACTGATTCTGTTAAACTTATTTCATTTATTACCGTTTCTGTTATTATTGTATTTACTTGATTGTCTGTACTTGTACTAGTCAATTCAATATTAATGACTTTATCACTGTTAATCTCCATTTTGAGTAAATGTATACATAAAAATGTATGCTTAGCAAGCTACATAATAATCCTATCAAAACATAACCTTTTATAACATAAATATATATATATACGATTATTTATACAAATACGCCGTTACCAATTCCTATTTGCTGTGCTTTAAACAGGTCTAGTTCCTATAATTTTTTATATACGAACATCCTGGCAGGGTCGCCACTTGTGAAGGTCCTCGCCTTCTACCTTTTATAATTACATAATACACTCATCATAAAATAATACTCACCACTGCCAGAATTTTACTTACCGTCATAGTCCCCGTAAAACTTACCTTTAAAAATTACCCAGGTCGCCACGATATTTTATGGTTTAATATCGAAACCATTCTACACACTTGCCCTTATAAAATCCCGCTATCTGACCATAATAAAACTCAGAAAATCCCAAAGATCGTTAAACGAGTTGTCAGCACAGAAAACTAGGAAATGGTTTACGGCGAAATAACTACACTAACACATGTTTATAGAAGAATGAACCTTTTAATTGCTCTTTTTATTATTTTAATTAAATACCTATTTGCGTAATATCCAAATGTTGTACACGATATTGTCCGGAACTGTTTTCACTAGTCACTCTCCACTCCGAACACAGTTTATTATTACCTTACGTCATTTTATATTACTTGGTAGGCCTACTTTTGTATTTTTCGGCCTACCAAGAACTCATCCGAGGCTACCGTTTTTGTTCTGGTAACTGTCTGCTGATTGTCTGGCCGCTCAGCCGTGTGTTACAATGGAACTGGCGTTAGTTCGCTAAATTGCACACAGTGTTTTTTGGTCACGTGATCGTGCATATGTGCTCCCATTGGTGCTGTTGAAAGAGCGCCTTAACGTAGGCGGAAAGTTTAACAATGTTTTTGCCGCCTGATGCAATCTAGAGTTACATTACTTTCTTCCGTGATTCACAGCTGATGCGAAGTTAGGCGTTATTTCACAATCTGTCTACGCTGCTTGAGTGTGGAGACAAAACATAGGCGTTTGGTTTTGTAATAAACACAGCCTATCTGGTTGACTAACTCGAGGTTCTACAAGGGTGGACAATGACTGCGTAGAAAATATAAATTTTAAAATGTTATCTTGGCCCTACAATCTCGTACCGTTACAATGTGATCCGTGCGAAATACAAGCACGCTACTATATGCTATGATAGATTGCGCCTTGAGACGCAGTTCCACTGTACAAGTTAAAAAATCCCCTCAAACATTTCAATAACCCTGCAAAATACATAATGTTACAATGTTAAACATATATATATATATATATATATATGTATAAATTTACTTAAAATTGTCACAACCCAGCACTTGTTAATAGTATCTGATCATACACTCTCTTTCTCTCTCTCTCTCTCTCGCACTCTCTGGTACAATTATTATGAGCGCATTATAAAAAGTTTTGTTATTTTAATGAATTAAATGGTCATTTATAATTTTGAAATTATATTATTTGTTGTAATGAAATATTAAAATTTGTTGTGGCCAACGGTACTTAGCTGCAACTTTTGTCGAACATCGTACACCTCGAATTCGTTGATTCTGGACTGTCACATATCGTCTTCAGGCACACGCTCTCTATCGTAGCATCCCCCCTGGATCAGACTTCTGCCAGATTTTTTGGCAGCACTTCGCGAATTACACTCTGTCGATGTTCTAACGAAAAATTGTTTACTGTACCACTGTTAATAATACATTTTGGTGGTGTAATACCACCCTTAGTGAATACGCCGGCCGCGTGTATTAGCCTGCTGGCCCACTACGCGGTCGCGATGAGAATGACACAGTTTCATAACTGTGTATTGCAGAGGTGGAGCAACAACGACGTCACTGGTTCTTTGTTCAATGGCCGATCCTAGTCAAATACAATACGCCTTGCATTCTTTAGTCTGACGTAAACATGGGTTGGTCTTGTTTACTCGTTATTGTGACAAACAGTTTTTTGTTACATTTGTAATTTTCTACTGAATTCGACATAAATCCTGTTAACTTAATATTGCGTTGTTGACAATTCTCACCAAAACTTTTATAGGGAATACAAAATAAAATTATTATTATTAAAAATTGTTAGAAAATAAAATTACAATAATTATGTTTGGAACCATAGGTTTACAAATTTATTATGGTACCAGAATTGTACCGTCACAACATATAACAGCTGAGAACATTCTCCAGTCCCCCCATCTAGTGTGGCAGCTGTTTCCTCATTCAAGTAGGTGTTCTAGTGTGTTCAAAGAACACTTGAGATACGCATTAAGCTGGCCGGCATGCAGTAAGGAGGAAAAGCTGTACTGGATGTTTGTGCAACCTATATAAAGCCATAGCAGCCAGGTTGTCAGTTCAGTTAGTGAGCGATTTTAGTTAGCGCAGATCGAGTGTTTGTCAAAGTGAAGAATTATTGTGTTAATAATTGTGTGGACGTCTATTAATTGCCATTGTTATTGCATGTGGACAAATCTAACTGGAATTATTGTACAGGTTGATTGTAAACTGTTATTTGTGATAATTAAAGCTGGTTTTTAGTGACGTCATTGGTGTCTTGTATTTTGTAATGTACCATACGATGATCAGTAGATCGTCATAACAATATGTTTGTGTAAAATGAAATTGAAAAAAGAAGATTGTGGCAGTTTCAGTTTCTTCTTCTCTGAACCAGCTGCACTGTCCACAGGGAGTCCTGAATTTTAAAGATTTTGGTATCACAGGAACAACTGAGCAGGTGTCCCAATTGGGTTATGTTTTTCAGCTGACCCCAGACTTCATCTCCTTCTAGAGAAAGACCCTTCTTAAAATATAAGAACTTTAAATTCCAACTTTATATTTTGTAAGGATATACAAATGTATAATAATTATTGAGATGTGAGTCTCCTGAAGGTATACAAGAAATTTACATAATGTTCCATTTTAGACATTAATAAATTGTTAGGTTATGACCTTTTATTTCTTTTATGAATTTGCTAACTGCTATAATTTTTTATTGTTTGACTAAGCTTTTCGTCATTACTGACATCTTCAGGTCTTAAACAACGTCTATCAACTGTACGTTGTAAGCTTTTATACTTTAGGCCCCTCCCCTTATGTCATCGCCCCTACTATTGGTTCAGCTGCTACCGCTCTTCACGGGAACTTTGTCTACCTTTTTCCGTTAGGCATTTTTCTAACGTCCGTCAAATTGTTTTAAGAATCTCCCGTTAATTTCTTCATTCTTGACTTATAATTTTTTTGTAACCTTTTACATTTCGTCATTTTTTAGTGTGTTATTCTTATTATTTTAATTTATTTTTGTTTATTGTTTAATATATAATAAAATATTTCTTCATTTGTAAAATCTACTTTTATATTCATTAATTTATTTTTATCTTCTTTTTTAACTTTAAGTATTTCTAGTTCTTCTATTAATTTTCTTTTTTGTGGATTGTTTTCTATTTTAATTATTTCCATATTTTCATTGGGATTTATGAATTTATGGCCTGATTCGTTGAAATGTCTTGCATATAGTGAGTTCGTTACTGTAACCCCTTCTCCTTTTGCGTGTTCATTCATTCTAATTTTAAATTTTCTTCCAGTTTCTCCCAGATATATCTTATTACATTCCCCACATTTTAAATTGTATACGCCGCTTTTTTCTGTTAATGGAATTTCTTCTGTTTTATCATTTTTTATATATTCGAATACATTTTTCGTTTTCTTTATTCCTATCTGTATTTCATATTTTTCGAAACATTTTTGTAACATTTTTGTTTGATATCCTATGTATGTTATTGCTCCTTTATATTTCTTTTCTTCATTTGTTTTTTCTTTTTTGTTATTTTCTATTTCTTTATTTTCCTCTATTTTCTTAACTATTCTATTAATTATTTTAGGGTTGTAATTATTATTTTTTGCTATTTGTTGTATTTTCTTTTATTTTAAAAGATTAATTAAAATAATAAGAATAACACACTAAAAAATGACGAAATGTAAAAGGTTACAAAAAAATTATAAGTCAAGAATGAAGAAATTAACGGGAGATTCTTAAAACAATTTGACGGACGTTAGAAAAATGCCTAACGGAAAAAGGTAGACAAAGTTCCCGTGAAGAGCGGTAGCAGCTGAACCAATAGTAGGGGCGATGACATAAGGGGAGGGGCCTAAAGTATAAAAGCTTACAACGTACAGTTGATAGACGTTGTTTAAGACCTGAAGATGTCAGTAATGACGAAAAGCTTAGTCAAACAATAAAAAATTATAGCAGTTAGCAAATTCATAAAAGAAATAGTAAGGATGGCTGCTAATTTAAACAATACGAAGAATATGACCTTTTATATTTTCATATTTGGTATTTGATATTGTAGGGAGAATGAATTTGAAATTTAAGCATAACTTGTAATTTTAAGGTCTAAGATGTGCAGTTTTTGGTAATGGAAGTCAAAGGCTCAGACTTTTAAAATTCTGAATGTGTTAGTAAAATATATTTGTTAAATAATAAAGCCTGGTTTTAAGGAAGTAAGTTATATCAGATCTATAATGAAAGCCGTTCAGAAAGTAACAGCTGATTCCTTACCATGTTTGTGTATTGATACATATTGCCTTGGCTGACCTCAGGCATTACTGTATCAGCTTGTGTTTTGAGTTTGTGTTTTTGTTTTGTTTCTGAGCAATATTATGTAAGTATAAAATACGCAAGACAACTGAAAATCCTACCAGTTGTAAAATGCAGAAAATGATTTGTTTTTTAAATGAAAAAAATGGCCTGCTGGTATTCATCAAGATAATATTTCTGTTTATGAGAAGAGGTTATAAATGAAGACAACACGAGGAAATGATGTCAACTGTTTAATGAGAGCAGAACCAACAGTCACTACAACCAGCTCTCAGGCTGCCCCTCTGTCATCACTGAAAAGCTCAAAGGGCAAGTTGATGAACATGTCAAGCAGAATTGGTGGTTCATCTTGAACAAGTTTAATGAGAATTTTCCAGTGTTGTCATTTTTGTTGTTGCATGAAGTTATGACTGTCTACTTGAATAAGCAGAAAATGTGTGCTCAATGAATTCCTCAGGTGCTATCTGAAGTTCACGAAAACAATGGATATCTGCTGCCAGGGCCGGATTAAGGTATCTTGGCACCCTAGGCTAATTATATTTTATCCCCCCCCACCACCCATAGGCTACTCTTTATGTTTATTTCCAAGGGGATGAATGAAGCTTTTAAACACCCTACAATATATTTCTTTGTTAGGAATATTTCAAATATCTTACTGTTTTTGGAAATTGTCTCAAGAATTGAAAACTGAGGCTATTTTTCAGAGATTATTTTAGAGTTACACCTTCAACCATTGCATGGTTTTTATAAGGAAAAAATTAACTAAGTAGTTACAGAATTATACAGTTTTATTAAGAGTACATTTAACATCATTTACACAAAGAAGACAATCAGTTAAATATCTTGTGGATTTGTTAAGACTCATGTAAAGTTCAAGCTAGATTCTTTTTTCTCGCTTTAGATTGAGCAAATGTTTTAATCACCTCACTGAAATCAAGTCCTTGGAGAAAGTCACTTTCAATGAACAAGAGGGCTACACCGATGACCATAACTGGAGAAAACAGTTTGGAAAGCACTTCTATTATTTATTTACATTTTTACCACAATTTCTCTCAAACAGGCGCCTGTGTTCAAAATGAACTCAAATTTTTATTCTTGTAATTTATTACCAATTTTACATTTTGCTGTAAATTTATTATTTTTAGCTAAAATTTTGCGCCCCCAAAGTGCCGCGCCCTAGGCTACAGCCTAGTCAGCCTAATGGTTAATCCGCCCCTGTCTGCTGCTTTTAATTTTCTTAAGCAGTATGATAAAGACAGCAATGAAATACTAGTCCACATTGTGACTGATGAAACATGGGTTTTGTTTGTTAAACAGAAAACAAACTGTCAGTCTTTTGAGTGGTACCATCCTTGGTTACCTTCCAAGCTAAAAGCAATTAAGCTACTTGCTGTATGCTTGATAATGGCCACAATAATGTGTTTTAGGTCTGTTGCAGAGTCATCCTGTGTTCCTTCATGCCTCAAGGAGAAACAATAAATACTGAGACTTATTTGAAACTCTTCAGAAACTATGGTAAGCAATTCAAAATCTGTCTGGTGGAACTGTTTTGCTGCATGACAACGATCCTTCCACTTGGCTGTAAGATACACATAAAGGAAAAGGAATTTTTGAGTGGTGCCCATCTGGAAAGTGATGACGAGGTTGAGACAATATGCTTCAAGTGCGTCAATGGATTGGCAGCACAGTTCTACATGGAGAAGCTCAAAAAAACTACAAGGAGGATAATTTTGCTGACAGAACCCCAGAATTATATTTGTTGATACTTAACAAAGTATCAGTATGGACAACCATACACGACTTCCATGTTCTAAGATTTATATTTAAAATCATTTACTTGAATTCGGTTTGATAATTTCTAAAAAAATATTCCCCACCCTCAAACTATTTTCAGTATTTATAGATATTTTTGTAATTATGTGGAAGTTGTTTAATATAATGTTATTATAGATAGAGTCACTTTATCTATAAAAATTAGGTACTTTATTCTCATAAAGAATCTGAACTTTGCAGATAATCATCCCTCCTCCTCATCTGATCACCACCAGTGTACACTTACATGGTGTAAGAGTTTTATCATATGTAATTGCTAAGGTATCTTAGCCTTCAAAATTAAATACTCATACTTTATTTGATATCAGAAAAGAAATTTTCAAAAAAATCACCCCCTCCCCCTTCAACTACCCTCTTCATTTATAGATTCATCATTTGACAGTGGATTAATATGACTTCATTTTTGGGGCACTTATTTATCAAAATTAAGTACTTTACTCTTATTAAAACAAAAAATGCATGTAAACTACCCCTACCCCTTAACCGAACAACCCCATTTTTGACATTTACACTGTTGTTGAGTAATAGTTTCATTATATGTAATTACTAAGATATCTTATCCTTCAAAATGAAGTAGTTTATTCGACATGAAAAAGGTAGTTTTCAAAAAGTACACCCTCCCACTTCAACTATCCTTTTTATATAGATATGTCATCTACCTTTCTATGGTGGATTATTATGACCTTCTTTTCAGAATACTTTATTTATCAAAATTAAGTACTTTACTTGTGTTAAAATGTAAAATATTTCAGGTAAACTACCATTCTCCCTTAACTGATCTTCATCAAAATCAATAGGCCTCGAGTCCCCTACACATATGCAAAAAATTATTTGATTTTGTTTAAATTTGCATCAGTTCTTGTTCACCATAGAAAAAATCTATATACAGACTTGTCAGAAAATGACTTTTCTTCATGTTTTTGAGGGTAGTACAATCAGGACAGTCCTTATCTCAAACACAATTTTTTCGTGACCACCATTCTTTCATTTCCTTATGGAACATGAAAGTAAAAAGGAACCTCCAGGTAACATACAACTGTAGGTATGCCCAAAAACATTGCCGCACAAGAGCTGCTATCCTACACTATCCTATGCCAAACATTCTGCCTGACGCCATACAGTTTTACGTGGCTCATTGAATACGAGTGTTCGAAAAATTCTTCATAATGATTTAAATATGCAGCCATACAAAATTCAAATATTGTAAACCTCAAGTGACAGTGATAAAGTAAACCATGTGACTTTTGCTGCTAGTTCTTGTATGTCATAAATGACAATGTAGACGTTATTCACAATATGCTAAAGAGTAACGAAACGCATTTCTATCAGAGCGTAAATATAAATAAACAAACCTTTTGGTATTGTGAGCCAAATAACTCTCGAGAAATGCTTTGAGAATCATTGCATACTGTTAAATTTACTGTATGCTGTGCAATAGCTTTCTTTGGCGTAATCAGTCCTCACTTTTTTGAGGATGAGAATGGGAATTCCATTACTGTCACATCAGAGCAATATGTCTAAATGATAAACGAATTTTTGTCTCCCCAAATCACAAAAAAGTCTGAACTCACACCAAACAGTATGGGGAGCAACCAGCCATAGGGCTAGGCGATCAATGGATGCAGTTTAACAAGTTTCCTTCAGGAGTGGCAACATTCTGTGGCCCGCAAGATTGTCAACATGCCATTTATTCTACTGAGGATATTTTGAGAGTAAGGTGTAGAATGATCCACCCCCATGAAACATCGAATCACTCAAAGTTGGTATAATTTCTGTTCACATATTACACTGTGTAATGGAAAACGTAAAAACTTGACTTCAAAAGTGTGTGAGTTGGAATTGTCGTCACATTTGGGGTGTGGTATTAAAAAACTTGTAGTTTCTGTGTCTAGTTAAATGCTAGTATGTATACTTTCAATTTAGTGTAAATGTTAATTTTGCAATCCATAAATAAAAATAACTGAATTATAAAATCACCCGTATCATTGACTGATCCTGTATTTTAAGAATTATTTTTTACAAATGTTTGAAGGAATTACAGTATTTAATTCTCACTAGTTGTATAATAGTAAAGCATTTAGAAAAGAAAAAATTAAAAATTTTTCATTGTAATTGTTAATAACAATAAGATGTTTGTTTCTAAGCAACTGATAGAAATTAAATGAATTTATTTAGTTTAATTCAAACTAGCAATGGTAACAGATGTGTCCTGTCAGTGTCTCTGCAGATAAATTCAGCTTGTAGCTTGTTTACCCACTGTGAAAAATTCCAAGTAATGGAATTTTTGCTATTCTGAGTGTCATGATTAGGATACGGGCATCACACTCACACACACCCGTTTGGCAGACACATGTCCTGCGTTGCAGTCTGCGTGTTGAGACTCAGTGCAAGTGTGCGCCTTGCATTGACTTCAACACCCACACTGGTAAGCGTGTGCATGTGTTGCCCACGCGTATAGACTCACACCGCACTGCTGAGCCGACACATGTCCTGCGATGCAGTCTGCATGTTGGGGGTCAGTGCAAGCGCGTGCCTTGCATTGACTCCAGCACGCACTCTGGTACATCACATGCTTGTGTGCTCACAGTGTACACACATGCTTCGTTTTTTAATCGTGGCAATCATAGTAGTAAAATTTTGCATCTGGAGTATGTTTGCACTGGACAAATGCAGATAAATATAGAAATTTCTGGTGGATGAACACGTACACCATGTTGGACTTATAATAAATATATTAACAGAAACTACAAATTTGAGTTTTCTTGTTACTTCATTTAATGTATTTCTGTAATTAATAGTTTCTATATTCTTTAATAAATTTGTAAAAAATTAGTTGTAGCGTGACAGATATAAGCATAATATTGAATGGCAATTGATCATTAGAATAATGAAGTTATAATATTTAAATTTGGAAGAAAGCATTAAGTTTAATATAAATAGATTAATTCATAGCAACTGTGGAAAGAAATCATTATTATAAAGAAAATACAAGTTAAAATAAAAGGAGTTACTAGTGATGAGTCATCCAAAACCAGTCTCATAACCAAAGGTTTTCAAGGTATAACCCAGGAAGGTAAAATAGTAAATAACAAAGCAGTACACAATATGACCAAACCCACAACGAGGGAGAATAAATAGAATAGAAACCCTAAAATAAGCCAAGATCAACCAATACAGGTTGTGTATTTCTGAATTCAAGAAGAAGATGGAGAAGATACCAGTCCCAGAAGGCAGGAGAAAAGAAGACTGAAGAAAGAAGAAGAGGGCAGCATCCTGAAGAAGATGTCATGCTCTTATAAAAGACACCCAAATCCCTATATCCCCAAAATAAATATCTAAAAACAAAAGTATAACGAAATAAAAACCACATGTATATAAATTTAAGAAAGAGAAGTGAACAAAGTAAAAGTTTCCTGTGAACTAAGATGAAACAATAATATAGTACCCATGGAACAAATCTCCATTGAAAAAACGCTAACCAATTTATTATGTTAATAAGACTATACGACCATTTCGCATTAACATAATATATAAGTGAAAGTGAACCAGTGATAGTTTTGGGTATTATAAAAAATGAACCTTGTGTTTCATTCTTGGCAATCACAAACATTGGATGCAATGAAATATGCATTTTTCAATGACTTAAAATGTGTACGGTGACAATATGTTGTTCATAAGACATGAATCTGTTTAAAATAACATTGTGTTTTACATGAAAAAAGAAAAACCAGATTTCATTATACTTTTGAACAATTCATACTATTTATTAGTTAATGACAGGGTGCAATTACCCAAAGACAATGTATAAAAGACTGTATAAAAACTGTAGAATCCTACTTATAATAATAGTTAGAAATAAGAATATAAATATAAGGTTTTTATGTATATAGTACAAGAATGTTTAAAAATGTTTTAGATATAAGGCCATTTGTTTGGGTCTGATACAACTAACATCAGAACTATAAAAATAGTTACCACTTGTAAATAGTAGAGAGTAATTAAGATGTTAGGTAGTACAAAACCTTTGTTGTAAACCATATTTCCATGTTGGAAATGGGAATTTTGTTGCAAAATGTCTGATTTGAAGACAACCATTTATGTAAAAAAAATATTCTTTATTTTGTTTTAACTATTGTTTGTATTGTAACCAATACTAATTGTTTTTGTGTAATTTGAAAGCATGTTTAATTTATAATACTATTTGTAAAAGTCAGAGAGGGTATCACACATCATATATTGTTTGTAAATTATTTTGTAAGAAAAATTGTTAAAAAATCATAGGCCAAAAGAATGGAAACCAAACTTCATCAAAACAGAGAAATTGCTCAATTAAATGCAAATAAACAAAAGGGGTTTAGACAAAATAAACTTGAGATCATGCCATATAATTGCACATACCATTTAGAGAGATTTTAATAAATTATATTCAGAATTATAAATAAAAATAAAATGACTAAACTCAGAAATTTAGACATGGGAGTCATATATTTCAGAATAATGTTTCAGAATACAACTAATTCAATTAATTACCAGAAAATAAGGGAATAGGAACCTTTTAATACAATATAGAATTATTAATATTAAATATAACTGATAAAATGGCTGAATTTATATAATGACAGGAAGTAAATTTTGATGTTTTGGACTCTTCAGAGTATACCCAAACTGAAAGTAAAATTACTATTTTTTGGACAGAAAACACTATAAAATGGCATTATTTAATCTGAAAATAACCAGAATGAACTGAAAGATTAATTTAAATCAAATCTAGTGAATAAAATTGACAAATAACCAAAGTTTAGGCATTCATATAGTGAAATAGTAAAATGTACACAGGATGTGAAAATATTTTTGAACAATGTTAAGGATAATATTATATGGGCTAAGAGTTTAATTGAAACTGAAGGAAACAGTTAGTTAATTATTGGTAGTTGAACGGTCAACATGACATACCTTTGAAAACGTGAATAATCTAACCTATAATCGTCATACAAAGCGAGTGTATAGTGAGTTATTGTGAAATCGCGAGTGACTTGTAAAATACTTCTGAAACTATCATATTATAACAGAAACGATCAAGTAACACTCCATAACACAGAACAATATAAATCTACTCCGAAAAACACCATAAAACACTAGAAAACTGTATAATACATTAAACCAAATTAGTGATGGAATCGGAGAAAGTGTTTGAACTAATAATTATACAGATACACTAAATACAACCCAGAATCACTACACCAGTCACTACACAACATATAACAAGAGATTTGCGGACACGAGAACAGAAATATTGCGTCAAAATACATTATTTGGAATGCAGCAGCAACGAGCAATATTTTCATCGACTTGACGGCAGCCATCTTTCTTTGACAATTTCAGTGCCTCTTCGTGGTTCATCACAGCTGTTTGGTGAAAACAATTATTATATTTACAAATTATTATTCAATGTCTGTGTTTATTAATAACTATTAATTTGATTGTAACGTTATACTTTTTAAATATTAGCCCGATTTCTCTGACTTTGGTAATAACTGGCTGTTTAAAGAACCCTATATAATTTTTATATCATATACTTGTAACTTTTTTCGATATCCTGAGAATCGATACTAATCGATAAGAGTCAATATTGCTATTACTTAATAAAATATTAATACTTTTCAATACTTAATAGTTCTTTATTTCTTCAATCATACTAATTACCAATAATATAATTCTAATTGATAATCTACAAGGATTTTACCACCCGTAAGTGAAGATAACCTAAAAAATAGAAAGGTAAACAAATATCGATTGGTTTACAGACAGTCTTATGAGTGGTGATAGATTATTTAAATTATACTAAAACTTTAATAAAAATTTTCAGAAGAGCATTACACTGTTTAAAACTTCACAGCCCTATATTAATTAATTGATCCTAATTAATTAATTAATAAAATTAAAAATAATTTTTTTTTATATAAACATAATTTTTTTTTTTTAATTTCCTTCAAAACAATAAATTTTGTTTTGAAACGTTCGGCGAAGCCAAGCATATATATTTCTTCATCAACTTTACGCTACTCGACCGGTCTTGCTACCATTGGGACTCGACCAGCTGGGAAACTTAAGGAAGTGTTTCAGGCCAGTAAGACGTCGAGAGCCACACCAATTACACACCAATTAAACACCTTACAACTTACAGATTCACACATCAATCTTATTTATTTTATTACAAATTGGCTAGTCCAAACAGAGGGGTTTGATTACATCGGAGTCACATACTCCATAATAAGTATATTATCAACACACATCTATATTTATTTTATTACATAGTTAATATATTTGTTTCATTTTCTGTTGTTGGTGTTGCTCCTATTGTAGAAGGTGGTGTCATACAATGTAGGTTCTACTTTGTAAAAGGCTTAACTTTAACACTTGAAAGTTAACTTTATGTTAAAATTAAATTACACATTTTTAGTTTTCTTCTTCTTCTTCTTCTTCTCCTCAACCCAGAGGTTAGTGGTCTTGCAATTTCTTCCTTTATGTAGACAGCCTCTTGATCACCACATACCTTCTCCTTTTTTTATCTGAACCATGTAGTCCTACTTGGGTCTGGGTCTTCCCCTCCCGCCACTACACCCTCGATCGAGGAGGCAAACCAGTTTGAATGGCATAGCAGGTGCCCATCCAACTTTTCCTTTCCACAGTTGATCCAATCAACATTTTTTTTTAGTTTTATAAGCACATGAATGCATAGAAGTCTCCTTTCTGTACTTACTTTAATACTATCTTCCCAATTTAACCTGGGTCTGCCTCTTCTCCTTTTACCTTCTGGTTTTGCTTCCCACGCTCTAAGGGTATTTTCGATTTTCTACAGATGAGGCAAAACCGTCTCAACTGTGAGCTTTGTATCATATCAATTAGAGGGATCATCCATAGGCGTGTCCAACGAAGGTGCCACCGGTGCCGTGGCACCACCACTAGATTGAGAATTTTTTTTTTTTACGTGCAGAATATGTTTTTACGTAGAAACTGCATAATTTCCGTGACAGCACTCCTATTAAACCGATAAATATATGAATCTAATCAACTTAAATTTTGTATAGCTTTTGTCACATAATCTGGCGTCGGCCATCGCGTCGGGAAGCGGCTGCATGAATAGTGTAGTTGCCGTCGTTGCCACGTTTTTAGGCCTTACTCAGCGCCAATGTGGCGGCGACAGCTATCGCGGTGCTGGTGCCAGTCAGACAGACAAGGGACTCAGTCGGCCAGTGGTATTCAGTTTGGACGCAAGACAGTACTGTTCATTATGTTATTTAATTGTTGAATAAGCTTATTTTTATGATGTATAAATGGCTGATTAAAAAAACCTGAGCCCACCAAGGATTTGGACACTCAACCACAAACCGGTAAGTTATTCTCACTATATTTTGTAATATACTTCTTACAGCAAACTGGTAAGTTATTTTCACTATATTTTGTAATATACTTCTTACAGCCATGTCTGTCTTGTAATGTGTTACTTTCTTCTTGCTTAAATATTTCAACTATTAATTTTGTTTTTGCTAAATTAATCCAAAATTAAAATTAAATTTACTAACTTTTTTGTATGTGAGTGAATAATAGTGTACAATATATTGAACACTATTACTTACGTGCCCCTAACATGCAATTTTGTTTATATTTATAATAAATGGCCATCCACATATTACGAAGCATCAAGAGGGAAAAAGATTTGTAGGCTATAGTAAATTGTACAGCATAGTATAATTTAAAGCGATAAAAATAGGCCTAAACCTAAGTGTATGTTCCCTTTTCAGATGCTGTTGCTGGTCCCAGTTCGGAAATTATTTATAATGATGATAATGAAAAAAAGGATGATGTCGGTGAGCCAGTGAAGAGAGCAGCTGAGCTCGATGATCCTTGTCAAGACTTGCCAAAGAACAGGCAAGAAAAGTCAGCTAGGATTTCTCGTGGACCATACCAACCACGAATTTCAAACTACCCTACAAAAGAAGTTGGTAAAGGGAAAAATTCTAGGAAAAGATCATTTAAACCCAAATGGCTGGATCGAAAATTACAAATGGCTGGAGTACAGCGTGGCAAAAGATGCTGCTTATTGTTTTGCCTGTCATTGTTTTGCTTTAAATGACAGTTCACTTCGTGGGTTAGTTGAAAATGCGTTCACAACAACAGGGTTTAGTTTTTGGCATAAAGCTAATGAAATGTTCAGAGCCCATGAAAAAAGTAGATGCCATGTATCGAGTATGGTTGGCTGGGAAAATTATGTTACTAGCAAACCAGTTGATGTTATGTTGGATGATGGTAAGGAAGCTGAACTAAAAGAGAAGGAGAAAAAAATGCCTAGAAAATCGTGAGTACATGTTGCTGCTTTTTGATATTGTCCGTTTGTTGGCTAAAGGTGGAAAACCTCTTAAGGGACAGGACGAGAGCGAGGACAGTACAGAGAATGGTCTTTTCCTGGAAATTGTTGCTATCTTGCAAAAATATGACCCTTTTTTTCAAAACTACTTAAAAAATGCTCCTAAGAACTGTACTTATCTTAGCAACCTCATTCAAAATGACATCTTATCGTCACTTAGAGCAGTGATACTGAAAACTATAAGTGATGAAATCAAGGGACAGCCCTTTGCAGTTATTAGCGATGAAACATCTGACGTGAGCCATCACGAGCAATTAGCAGTCGTGTTTCGCTACATACCGAAAGGAAATGCATATCCTGTCGAGAGATTGGTGTCCTTACAGCGATTGAAGTCTACTGATGCGGAAAGCATATTTAAGGCAGTAAACTATGTGCTGTCTGAAGTAGGTGTGCTGTGGAGAGATGTAGTTTGTGTGTGTTTTGACGGGGCTTCGGCAATGGCCGGTGAATTTACCGGAGTACAGGCCAGATGTAAAAAAGTCAATCCATCCATAATGTAGGTGCACTGTTATGCACATTGTTTGAACCTTGCCTTGGTAAGTGCCTGCACAAGTCACAAGGAAAATCCAATTATTTTTGACTTCTTTGGAATAGTCCAGCTAGTTTTTAACTTAATCGAAGGTAGTCCAAAGAGGCACGCAGTCTTTGAGGATATTGTCAAACAAACTACAATGAAACTAAAGACTCTAAAATGCCTTTCAGCCACTAGATGGGCCTGCCGTTCAGAAGCGGTGTCTGTTATTTATGTTCAATTAAACGAAATTGTAAAAGCTATTGAAGAGTGTACGGAATCTACTTCTGATTCAAAAGTTCAGGCCCAAGGTAAAGGTATTTTGCTACAAGTAAAATCTTTTAATTTTATTGCGTCTGCAAATTATGCATCCCATACTTCAGCTTGTGGTGAAAGTGAGCAAAGCTCTGCAAAGTCCTAAAATAGACCTTTGCCAAGCAGTTGAAGATGTTGAAAGCCTAGCTCTTGCTTTGGTAGAAATGAGAAATAGTGAAGAAGAGTTTGAGGATATTTTTATCAAAACAAAGGAAATGTGTAGTACATTAGATGTTCAAATCCCTAATGTTCGGAAAAGGAAAGTATCAGTCCTCTTAGAAGACACTAGTTGCCCTTCTTCTGCTTTCTACGCAGACACAAAAAAAAAAGATGAATTGAAACTGTTCACTTACAATCCTGTTTTGGACCGCCTTGTGGAAAATCTAAATTCTCGATTTGCTCAAGAAACAAAAAACGTTATCTCTGCTACAGGGAAACTGATGGGATTGAATCTTAATGATTGTTACAAGTGTGAAAATAAGGACTTCGAAATTCTCGCAAAACAATTCAATGTCAATGCTGCAGAACTAGAGGCAGAATTTAAGCTGTTGAAATCAAAGAAGCGTGGAGAAACTGATTCAAACTTTCTGCCTAAAAGTGTTCCGGACTGGATTAACTGGTTATCAAAGTTCCAGCGAAGTTCAACCTTTGAAAACTTTAGTGCTGTTATTAATAAATTTTCCACGATGCCTATAACTAGCTGTACAAGTGAAAGAACCTTCTCAAAGCTGAGTATCATAAAATCCAAGCTCAGATCTACGATGTGTCAAGATCGTTTGGAAAACTTGATGATTCCGTTTGTGGAACAAGAACTGGCTGCTAATGCAAGAACATGTGATGTAATTGACAACTTCAAAAACAGTGTTGCATTCGACCGTCGGATGACCCTGTAATGTAATGTAAAATATTTCCTTACTTTTATATTTTGTTCTGGACACTACTAACTATTAAATACTAAACTTGAACCTGTTGCAGCTTTATTTGTCTACAGTACAAATTAATCAATTTTTCAATTCTGTGTTTTTTTCACTAATATTGTACATTGGATATAAATAAATATTCTGAAAATCAAAGTTGTTTCCGTTTTGTTATACAAATTAACCAGATATGCTAACTGGATCATTCATTAAAAGACAAAATTCGTCTAAATTGATATTTCTAAAGCTACTTTGTTAAACATGTGTGTGTTGTCAACTTTTGATCGGTAAGTGCAAAGAGTTGAGTCCCTTAAAAAAGTAAAAATTTATTTGAAGGCCCTCAAAAAACCTCGCTTTTCAAAATGTTTTTTATGGCTTCCAGATAACATTAAAATACGTTTTTAAGCAATAAATTTTCAAAAAATCTTCCAGGGGAGGATCCCCCGGAAGCCATTCTTGGCACCACCACTACTGAAGTCCTGCACACGCCTATGGGATCATCTCAAAGTTCCTATGGATAGTGAGGCTTTGTATTGTATATTACCTTAACCTTTTACCTTTACCTTTACCTTCTCCTTTTACCTTCTGGTTTTGTTTCCCACGCTCTAAGGGTATCTTTGATTTTCTACAGATGAGGTAAAACCGTCTCAACTGTGAGCTTTATATCATATCGATTAGAGGGATCATCTCAAAGTTCTTATGGATAGTGAGGCTTCGTATTATATCTGTTACTATTTTAACAAAACATTTAATTTCATTTACATACTTATATTGACTGTCACTTGGTGGAGTTAAATTAACAATTTTTCCACATTTATTCTGAAGTAACCTTTATGCCTTCCAGAACAAGTTCGCCAAATGTGCGAACAATTTTGGAAAGCATTTAGCACATTGACTAAATTTTCACTAAACAACTCCAAATCTTATCAGAAGGCGTACGTCAAACAACTACTATCATTAGAACTTATCACCAGGGCTGCATTTAGGATTTAGGCGCCCCTATGCACTTCAAGGGCCGGCGCCCCCCACTCCCAATTAATTGTTGTCGTCGATATTTATTGCCCATTCTCACATTACACGCGTTTTTTAGACTATTAAATGAGGACTGTCATTAGGATTAGGCCTATAAATAAGTAATAGAATTGTCTTTGAGTAATAATCGTTTTTAATTACATTTTGAACAGTGATCTATTACAAACTACAATACATAGTAATTAATTGTTTAAAATCTACAAAAAAACTACTGAGTCTATTAATTCATTATCAAACTTTTTAGTCACAGCATTGCAATCTTTAGAGTAGTAGAAAGTCCACGAATATCTACGTTACTTTTTAACGTTTACGTTCAACAAGTCCATTGGTGGTTTCTAAGTCTTTACTTTTTCAATTTTTATACTGTGATCACTTTTCTCTGCTACTTGATTTTAACAAATTTCTTATAACTTCTTGGAAATCAAGCGCTTCAGTCATGTCATTTTCGATCTCCATGTCATAGAGCATTCAGTTTAATTTCTCCCATTGAGTTTCGCAAATAGTTCTTAACATGTTTTATTGTAGAAAATGAACATGACCAGTGCAATTTGTCACAGTCATACTTAGAATAATTCTAAGGATAATTTCTACGTTCGGGAAAAAGTTTTGTAAGTTTCCTTCCCTAACTGTACGCAGAAGATATGAGAATGATCTTTTTTTCTTTTCTTTCTTCTCTTTCTCTTCTTTGTCATCAGTTCCTGAACTTGGCTCAAAAAAAAAGTTGCATGAGGTGTGTTCTTCAGGAAGTATTTAAACTACACATTCATCAGGAAAAGTATCCTGTAAATCTTTGCTATATATTTTCACAAGCTCCCTGCAGCAAGAAAGGATATTTTTATCGTCAAGTGTTAGCAGGTTTAAAATAAAACCAAATCTCTTGAAGATCATTTCATATGCTACCGCTCTTCTTTGCAGCTCTGCAATTAACCTGTCAATTATTACAAGGTAAGTTCCTGTCCTGAAATACTCTTTAGGATCAAGATTAGTCAGAATCAGATGATTCTTGTTTTTCTTTAAAGAACAGTTTGGGTTTTCGTTTTCGAACTTCACAACTCCATTCACTGGATTTTGTTATAATATCAGTCTTATGTAAGTATAGAGAAAACTTGTCTCTACATAAAACCATGTAATTTTCCAATGATGTGAACAGAACAACAACATTCCCAATGTCAACATTTTCATTTTGTAAAGCTTTACTAACTTTGTGAAATTTATTCATAGCTTCTTCCCAGAATACCAGCATAAACACATTTTCTGGTTTCTGCAGTTTTCGTGCTAAGCCTTTTGACTCTTGGCGACAGGCAGGCTTTTCATCAACATCCTCAGATATTTTCTTCAATGATTCCGTTATTTCAGGCAGAGATTTAAGCAAAGCCTTCAAAGTATCGGCTCGGGCCGACCATCTTGTAACTGACAGTGATTTTATCACAGGACAACCATCTTTAAGAATTTCTTTCAAAACAGCCCAACGATGGGTGGAGGCAGAAGAAAAGTTGTACACGGCCTGAACAAGGTCAAAAAATGCCAAAGCATTGTCACAGGCTTCAGCTGCTGTTACCCCAACTAGGTTTAGTGAGTGGGCGGAACAGGGAATATATTCTGCCAGTTCATTGTGTTCCTTGATTTTTGCCTGAAGACCAGAATATACTCCAGACATGTTGGCAGCGTTGTCATAGCTTTGACCTCTACAGCCTTTAATGTCGAGGCCAAAAGTTTCCAGCGTTTTCAAGACAGCCATTGTCAACTCTTCTGATTTATGTCCTGTATTTGGTAGGAATTTTAAAAATCTCCACAGGTTCACCATCTTTTTTTACATAGCGTATGATTAGAGTCAGCTGATCAACATGTGCTATGTCAGGGGTTGAATCAATAACTAGAGAATAGTAAGAATAGTACTTGGATCTTTAGTCTTCTCAATAACTTTTTGTAAAACAGTGTCTCCCATAATCACGATAAACTCATCACATGTGAAAGGTATGACGTACTTCCTTGCCCTTTGTTCCCAAATCTAGCTATGTGTTGAGAGAAAAAAGGGTCAAACTGAGCTATCAATTCCAAGGCTCCTAGATAAGCTCCATTTCGTGAAGAACCAAAAAGGTGATCCGTCCCACGAAAAGGGTACCCTCTTGTTGACAGATATTTTACTGTGGCAATTACACGCTTGAAAACTTCTTTCCAGTACTGATATTCAGTCTGGTGAGCTTCAATTACTTTGTTGTCAATGCGGGTCTCTGAATTAGTTCGACTAATATAAGCTAATATGGCCTTTTTGTGTATAGCAGAATTTTCATGGGATTGGAGTAAGCTACTGGCATTCTTCCAGTCGTTAAATCCCTCAGTGAAGTTGGATGATGTGTTTGAATACAGTTTACAATAAGCACAAATTATAAAACCTTTTGAAGGTGAATAAACGAGAGATTCACGATTCCTCAGTTCTCCATTTTGAAGGAGTTTTTTGAAAAACCCTTCATTACAATATCTTTTAACACCCCCGTACCCGTAGTCATGCTCAGACCCAGAAAAGCCACTTTCAGTGTTTTGTTTAAAACCATTTTGTGCAATGTACTCATGTGTGAACTCATCTTTTCTCCAAAAGGCTGGATCATTTGAGACACTTTGCTGGTCTTCTTTCCTTGGTGAATTTTCAAGTTCAGAGGTCGCTGAGGGTTCATTTTTGACGTGAACTGAAACATCAGAAGTATCTGTAGGCCTATCATGGTCTTTGTTTACACATTGGTCCACGCTCTTCACTTCACTAACATTCCCTTTAATTCCACTTGTGCTGGGTTGAAAAAAGTTACTCATTTTAGGGACTTTTGCTAAAACCTTTTCCTCCTTATCATCTTTTTCTTTTGCCCTTTTCTTGAATTCAGCTCCACTTAGTTTTTCAAACATGATAATTATTACCTCTTCAGCTCACTTCACTAAACATAAAATAAAATTTATTTCACTATAGTTATTTACGTTACAAGGCCGGGAAAACGAACATTTCACAGTAGGCGCGGCCGTAGGCGAGAGATGAGAAACTCTGATGGCGTTTTGGGGCACGAATGAAGTAAAATATATTTATGATACTCTATTTCACTTTCACTTGCACAGACAAATAACTACTCGTTCAGCAATAACAGCACCTTGCGTCGTGCCAACTGTAACTAATAGGTTATCTTACTGTTTAAGTCTCGCTCTAGTCTTGACGTCACTCATCAGGAGACTGGGCGAGTCCATATTGGTCATAATGTGGGGAGGGCAAGTCGCAAGTGCTAATACGGAGGCGTGTAGTGGTGTTGCGTCGGTTCGCAGAGCAGGCGCTTTTGCTGAAAGAAGGACAGCGTGTCTGGGTTTTCGTTCTATCATTTTCTTAAATGCAACTAGAAACTTTATAAAACAGCGTACTTTTTATACCTACCGTACTTGTCTTTAAATTATGATTTAAAATTTTTTCGATTAATTTTCTGATTTTTTTATCAACAACTCAACAAATTGGATACTTTCTAAATCACTGAACCACACCTCCAGCTGCATAATCAAAGTATCAAGAACTTCATAAGTTAAGTTTTCAGCAGTTTCCTGTTACTGTCATCTATATTTACCTCACTGCTTATTTGGTGACATTTTTCAGTGCAAGATGACACAGTGTTTTCTGATCTCATGTCCTTGAGTTTTGTGTTGCAGTAAAGAAAAGAGATGGTCAGTATAAACGAATATTTCCTTATAAAAGTATGTAAATGAAATGGTTCTTTTTGAGTATGTTAAGCAATCCAACAGCAGAATTGTATGAATCACTATCCCATCCTTCATCATTCTCTGTAACGTCCTCAAAAATATGTCTCAAGTCACCATAATGGGAAAAAGATGGTATGAACTGCTCTGGAATGGAAGTTCCAACGGATAGTGGATGATTGTGCAAGTTTAAATCCTCTAGATTCTAGAAGCTGTGATCTCTTTGAGGATCTACAAAAAAAAATGTGTGAAATGCTGTCAGATCGTGAATGAAGAACCTAACGAATTTTATTGTTTTAGTGCAATGGAGAAGTACAAGGTTTAACTTGTGAGTGTAGCAGTGTAGAAATAATGCTCTTGGGCAAGTCTGTTTTACAAAGTGCTGAACACCTCCATGCTTTCCAGCCATTACAGAGGCTCCATAATATGTTTGACAGACTACCTTCTCAGTAACACCCCACTTTTTTAAAACATCAACAATTAATTCTGATAAGTCTGATGCAGTCTTATCTACTGAAACATCATAAAACCCAATGTACCTTTCTATTGGACCTTCTTTTGAACAAAATCTAAAAATTATGATGACTTGAGATATTGATACGTCTAAAGTTTCATCTGCCTGAATTCCAATAAAATTGCAAGAATCTAACTCTGCCTTAATCTTCTCTTGAATTATATCAGTTACAGATTCAACTAATTCATTCTGAATATCGCTTGATGTACCTTTAAAGCCTGACGTAGACTGGAGATGATCTCGAATGTACTGCTCCTGCTTAGAAAGAAGATCTAACATTCTAGATAATTACCCCGGTTGACTGAGTCTTCCCCTTCGAAATGACCTTGGAATCCAAGCTCCTGTTTCTCGAGAAAACACAATGTCAACCACTCTTTCAACAACAAGCCTATTTTGTTTCACGACTTCATTATGTTTAACAGCTTGAATTCTGGCCCCTTCAGAGAGAGTATGTTTAACCCTCACGCGTCCCAGCAAACGGTACTGCTCTTCATTTTGAATATGTTTATTTGAATTCTGGTGTTTGTCTGCTTTTCTAAGAAAGTTTTTTGTAACCATCACTCCGTATAAAATCCATTCTTTTTCACCAGAAAAAAAGATACATGTATAACAAAACAGTCTGTTGGTTTCGGAACAGCCTGACAACCACGAATATTGCTCGTACCAAGAAAACTTAAATTTTCTAGATACTTTACCATCAAAATGTTTAATGTCTAAATTAGGCGTAAATCTCTTGTTTTTAACACCACATTTTTCTTCGTAAGTCCAAGAAGAAAATGGCTTACTTTTTAATAAGTTCAAAAGATCTGACAAAGTATTAATTTTATTTATTTATTATCAAAATACCCTTATACCATATTGGTGTCGGGTTACATCAATATATGATAAGTACATCAACTACACTCTATATACAAATTTTTTCCATCTTACTCTATCCATTGACAATGTCTTCGCTTCCCTCCAGCCCAAGCCTCTTTCTCTCAAAATGTTTCCCATCATTCCATCCCAAGTCAGTCGCGGTCTTCCTCTCTTCTTTCTCCCCCCTGATTTTGCCTCCCAAACCTGTTTTACCATTCTATCACTATCCATTCTCTGCAAGTGTCCCCACCAGCATACTTGTCTCTGTTCAATAAAATCCAGAATCGATATCACTTCCAGATCATCTCTTATTTGTGTATTCCTAACTCTGTTCTTCCTTGTTACTCCTACTACTCTCCTAAGATATTTCATTTCTGCTGCCTGTATTTTACTTTTTTGGCTTTTGGATAGCACCCACGTCTCACAGCCGTATGTTAAAACCGGTCTATATACTGTTTTATACACACTCATTTTCGTTTTTCTTGATATCTCCTTCTTTTTTATAAATCTATTGTTTAATGCATAGTATACTTTTATTGCCTTTTCAATTCTTTCATTTAATATGGCTTCTTGTTTCCCATTACTGTCTATTATAACCCCTAGATATTTGAATTGTTTGACTTGTTCTATCTTCACTCCTCCAATCTCTATATTTATTATTTTCTCCCCCATTACCATTACCTTTGTTTTGGTCTTATTTATTTTCATCCCCTTTTCCTGGAGAACTTCATTCCATATATTCAAATTACCCTGTAACGCCTTTCACTTGTAGCCATTAGCACTACATCATCCGCAAAAGCCCCTTCTGCTACTTCTATACTTCGCAAGTTCCTGTATCCAACATGCATTTTCTTAACCTTCAGTGAACACTTCTTAATAATGTCATCCATATACAAGTTGAATAATGTCGGACTCAGTCCACCTCCTTGTCTTAATCCATAGTTTGTTGTAAATCCTTACAACCTCATATTTTTACCAATGACATAATTAACATTATTTGTGTATAACCTCTGTACTACCTTAATTATTTTACTCCTTATTCCTCTATTTTTTAAACTTTCCCATATTTTTGCTCTAGGCACACTATCGTAAGGCTTCTCAAGATCAATAAAAGCCAAACATACCAATTTATCTTGTTGTATCGACTTCTCAGCTGTCTGTTGCAGAGTAAAAATGTGATCCTGCACACTTCTCCCTGATCTAAAGCCACTCTGCGATTCCTCCAAACTATTTTCTAAAATTGAGACCAATTTATTATTAATTATCTGCTCATAAACCTTAACAATTGTATTTAACAGATTGATACCTCTATAATTATTACAATCTCTTGCGTTACCTTTCTTAAAAATAGGAACCATCAATGCTTCCTCCCATTCTCTTGGTATGTCTACACTTGTCCACACTTTATTGATAATTTCTAAAAGTATTTCTTTCCCCTTTTTCCCCATATTCTTTATCATTTCTGCTGTAATTTTATCTGTTCCAGGTGATCTCCCACTTTTAAGTCCTTTAATCACTACTTCTAATTCATGCATCGATATTTTTTCTTCTGCAACTTCACCATCCTCTCTATCTTCTTCTTCATTAATATTGACTTTATGATCATCTTTGTTGATTTCCTTACCACTTAGTAATCCTTCAAAGTATTCTTTCCATCTATTCATTATATCGTTTCTTTCTATCAGTATTTTCCCATTAGCATTATACATACATATATCATTCTCAGTTTTTTCTTTTCTAAAAGATTTCAAAACTCTGAAGAAAAGCTTTTGATTTTCCCACCTATCTCTTTCCAATTTTTCTCCAAAATCTTTCCATGCACTCTCTTTCGCTTTTCCAACTAATTCTTTAACAATTTTTCTTTGTTGCTTATATGCTTCATAGTTATCCACAGTTCTATTAGCTGTATACTTTTTCCATTCCCTTTTCTTCCTTTTAATCTGCTCCTTTATTTCATTAGTCCACCATACCGTCTGTTTTCTTTTATTATTCATTTTAGTAACACCACAAACCTCCACTGCTGTACAAAGTATTAATAAGTTCACTCATTTTGGGCGACACACTTATTAGTCACACACAATAATATAACTGATTGAACTTCCAAATTTATAACTTGATTAGTTTCTATATATATGTTTAATGTCACAAATAATTAAATGACAATCTTGACCGTCTATTAGTTCAGCGGAATAACAGGCAGACTTTTAATAACATCATAAAATTAACACGATTATAAACAACACAGCGCGCTTTTCTGTTCGCAGCACAGCAGTGAGACATGCCTCAACTCTACGTAGGTGCAGCATGAGTCAATCCCCCGCTTCCCCGCACTTCCCAGTCACGCCAACACATTGCTTACATACAATGTATACAAAAAACGCTGAGGCAGGTTCACGTTGCCTCATTCACATTAAACGAACTACGTCTACTGTCACTTGTCACCATCTAGCGGTTGTTCAGTAAAGCATGTAATTAGTGAATTCGACAATTACAGTAACAATGTATAATCTTTACATTACATACTTCATACGTATTTATAATTTTTATTCTACAGAATTTTTTAGGGTAGGCATTGCCTCAATTGCCTCCATATAACTTCCCCACTGGTGCTTAGTCCAAATATTTCAAAATTTCAAAACTTAACATTACATTCAGAATTTAGTGAAAAGTGCTTCGATTTAATATGCCACATGAATTTTTGTGATTTTATAAAACATTTTGCTGTTTTAGGATCTGACATACAAAAACTTCGAAAATTTTAAAAATGAATACTATATTCAGATTGTGTTTGGGGTAAATTCTCTATAATTTGATACCTCACATGGGATTTTGTCATTTTTTCACAATTTTGACTCACCATCCTAATTTTGGGGTGATCAATCTTAAAAACAACAGGATCCTGTAGGGTAAAGTGTGGACTTGTGTGAAAGTTTTACGAAAATCAGTTGTTGCATTCAAAAGTTATTGTGAAACATACACCAATTAGTTGGACAGAGACAGGTAAATGCCAAACGGTTGAGTTAAACCCTAGAACTCGCATCCTTGTTCAACATGAGGGATATGTCATAGGGTGACTTTCAGATGTAATTTTCATTATCTGTGCCAATCAAAAAGACCAAAGAAAGACAAGTGGCCACTACTAGTATTTGTTGATAGGTGTTCTGAGTATGGGTGCTCTGACACGTAGCCATGAAAACTTACGTTGTTTACCCTACAACCAAGACATGACAGGTGCAGAAATTTACGTTTGTGTCTGTAATATATATTTGACAGGAAGCAGAGCTAGATATGGTGACAAAGCATCAAATAAGTGGATGGTTGAGTTCTGAAGAAATGACGACGTATCAGCTAAAATGGTACCCCCATGTCAGGTGGGTGAAGACTATCCCCAACCTTCATGAGGAAGGACTGCACTTTTGGATAAAATGTTAGTAGGTTGAACAAAGAGCTGGAAAAAGGGAGCTGTGATCTGATTCCTGTAATGGATTTAGACTCTGTGCATTATCGGCCAAGGATGAATTATGTCTATAGTGTTATCAAAGTCTTTCCTGTCAATACCATACTAGTCATTTTTACTTCCATATTCCTATGGAAGTCGCTAGTAACTTCGATGGTGAGGTGTGCGCAGTCTACGAAGCTTCCAACCAGCTACTAGCCAAGACCTTAGCACCAGGAAAAGTGGTATTTTTAATCGACTCCCAGTCCACAATTCTTGCGCTCACCAGCAACGCTCCCACCGACTGCCTGAGAACAATTCAGTGCCGCGCGAGACTTGCAGAGCTGATGTCAACCGGATGGATCGTTACCCTACAGTGGGTGCCAAGCCATGTAGGAATTCCTGGCAACGAAAGAGCCGACGTCAAAGCCAAAGAAGGAGCAGAATCGGAGCAGCCGGACGTGCCGCTTACTCTTAGTAGAGCCAATAACCTCATCACCTCAGTTATAAACACCTCCACACAAAGAACTCTAAAAACCCTGGGTACTGGTAAAAAGTGGGAAAGTCTTGCCACCGTAGGACCAATACCGAGACACCTGGACAGAGCTGAGGCCGTCGCCCGTTTCCGCCTTACTACCGGACATGACTACTTGCAAGCTCATCTACACCGCATCGGCCTAGCTGAGAACGAAACCTGTCCGCTTTGCAACTCCGGAAGAATGGACGGAGAACACTTACGGGACTGCCAAGCACTCACATACCCGACCGACGACATAACCAATCGCTACTGGGAGGCTCGACGTCGAATGGTTGAGGAACCACGTACGGGCGTTGGCTAAAGTAAAGTAAAGTAAAGTACTTCCATATTCCTTAAGGAATGGAAGTATGGTGATGGCAAAAAAAATCGTGTTCGAGATTATTGCAGATTCTGATTCTACTACACTCAAAACATGAAAAAAAGTCGTTTTCCGAAAAGTGTCTGTGTGTGTGTCTGTCTGTGTGTCTGTCTGTTTGTCTGTGTGTCTGTCTGTAGATTTTTTTTCTATGGCAAACGATAACTGCCGCAAATTCAAACAGAATCAAATAATTTTTTGCATACAGCCCTGATTTGTAGAGTACTCGCGACCTATTGTTTTTGGTGAAGATCGGTTGAGGGAAAGGGGTAGTTTACCTGCAACGGTTTTTTTTTATCAAGGGAAATTTTTTTTTTTGGCAAACGATAACAGCCGCAAATTCAAACAGAATCAAATAATTTTTCGCATACAGCCCTGAATTGTAGAGTTCTCAAGACCTATTGTTTTTGGTGAAGATCGGTTAAGGGAAAGGGGTAGTTTACCTGTAACGTTTTATGTTTTAACAAGGGTATTTCCTATGGCAAACGATAACAGCCGCAAATTCAAACAGAATCAAAAGATTATTTGCATACAGCCCTAAATTGTAGAGTTCTCAAGACCTATTGTTTTTGGTGAAGATCGGTTAAGGGAAAGGGGTAGTTTACCTACAACGTTTTTTTAACAAGGGTATTTCCTATGGCAAACGATAACAGCCGCAAGTTCAAATAGAATCAAATAATTTTCTGCATACAGCCCTGATTTTTAGAGTACTCAAGACCTATTGTTTTTGGTGAAGATCGGTTGAGGGGAAGGGGTAGTTTACCTGCAACGTTTTTTTTTCTATGGCAAACGATAACTGCCGCAAATTCAAACAGAATCAAATAATTTTTTGCATACATCCCTGAATTGTAGAGGTCTCAAGGACTTTCGATTTTGGTGAAGATCGGTTAAGGGGAAGGGGTAGTTTACCTGCAACCTTTTACGTTTTAACAAGAGTAAAGTACTTGAAAATTTATTTAAACTTTTTGAAACAATGGTAATTGTTGAAAATAAAATAATTTTGTTGCCAGGTAACAAAAATAAAGTCATTTTGATTATAAAATATAAATATTTACAAGAAAAGAATTTTCAGTTTTCAAAATTTAAATATATTTTTATAAAACAATGGGTTCTTCATTGAGGTGGGGACTTGACGATAGTGACAGGGCTTTCCACCAAATTCAGCAGAGTGACAGGTAGGCCCAACTCTGATTGGCTCCTCAGATTTCCCCAGCGTTAGTAGGTTCTATGAAAATATTTTATTTCAAAAATGATTTTAAATATAAATCTTAGATATGTTTTATAAATCTCATGTTTTATGTTTTAACATGGGTAATTTTTTATATGACGAACCATAACTGCCGTAAATTCAAACAGAATCAAATAACTTTTTACATATGTGCCTGAGCTATAGAGAACTCAATGTCTGTTGATTTTGGTGAAGATCGGTTACGGGGAAAGGGCAGTTTACCTGAAACATTTTTTGTTGTAACATGAGTAAAGTACTTAATTTTGATAAAGTATCCTGATAAGATCTTAATAATCCACTGTAGAAACGTAGATGAAATATCTATAAATGAAGAGGCTAGTTGAACGGGCTGGGGTAATTTTCTATAAATCAAAATTATAGTTGAAGGGGGAGGGGATAATTTTTTTTTATATGTGTACTACGTTATTGGCAACAAAGAAGTATTTTTTTGTTAAAATTCCTTCCCTGGCTGTTTGGCTGAAAATGATTTTAAATATAAATCTTAGAATATGGAAGTCATGTATGGTTCTCCATACCGATTTTTCTTTTTTAAAATTGAGTCTTTGTTTCTTTCCAATGTCTTCTGATTTCCTGAGCGACAATTCTGTTCATCCATATAATTATAATTTCTCAGAAAAACATTTGTTCCTTAATAATATGTCTTCTGTTTAACACCCACCATTCTGATCCATGTCATAATGCTACGTTCCACACAGGCTGGTAAATAACTAGCCTTCAGGGAGGCCAAAATATTTTCCAGAAGGGGCAAACAATTTTCAATAGGAGAACATTATTTATATATTTGTCATACATACATACATACATGCATACAGGCCCGGCCCTGGGGTAGAGCGAGAGGAGCGACTGCTCTAGGCACCAGGTGAGGAGTGGCGCCAAAATCCGACTGTAAAAAAAATAAAATTTTGTTGGTATCTTTTTGCCACATTTGCTCTTAGCTACCTACGTCCTATAATGAAAAATAATTATGTTAGTATCATTGGCATAAAATACTATATAGAATATCGATGTTCCTGGTTTTTTTTATGATGTTATCTGATTAGTTTTTAGTTTTAGAATTATTCAAACTGATCCAAATATTAAATACCAAATACTAATTAATATTAATTTTGTTTATGTTGCAGCAAGAGTGCAATATGAATAGCAACTTAATTTTGATTCAATAAACATATTGATTTTAAAAAAAATTTGTTTTGCTTAACAGAAACTGAATTATAATTGATTCGAAATGTGTCAACCAAGGGGCGCCAAACGGGATTCTCGCTCCACCCTAATAAAAGGCTAGGGCCGCCGCTGCATGCACATATTAATTTGTAATTCTTATAATAAAAATAAGTACACAGACTGTATTAATTTACTAAAACATTTATTGCTTCAAAATATTCATAAAATTAATGGCTTGTAAAAGTTAATGTTTTCATCTCCATTAAGTAGTGCTCACGTTTCCAAAGTTTTAATATTATGATCGCCATAATCAAAACATCAGAGCAGGTGTTAGTGTGTAGGAGAGTGCACCATAGACAAAAATTTTCAACATTCCCTATAGAGTATTGCTCAGAGTAAAGCTGCGAATCTACAGTGTACATTTCACAGAACAAACACACAGAAAAGAAGGAATGCTCCGGAGTCAGTCATGAACCCTGAGCATCTTGCAGAGGGTTAATTTCCTAAAGATGAAACGTCTGTTTATGAACCACGTTCCTCTGTAAACATGTACAGTTACACTGGCCAGCGATCCACAGGAAGCAAATCTCTGTCCATCCATGCTGGAGACCTTTTAGGCTTGCACACGTTGTGTTGGTGTGGTTTTCAGCACTTTACATTTAAAAAGCATTCAAATAAAGTGCATAAATAAAGTAAGAAAATAAACATGAGAGGCCAGAAATAAGGCGAATATTGTGTGTGTGTCGTGCCTGCCTTTTTATTGCGGTAATCATAATAAAACTTTGGAAACGTAAACATTATATAATAGAGATATTCTTCCCTGCGAGGAATGATACATCTTCATACACAGATTTAAATTAAAATGAAAATATCGGTGTGGAGAACCATACATGACTTCCATGTTCTAAGATTTATATTTAAAATCATTTTCGAAATGAAATATTACCATAGAAACTACTTCTTTCTACTTACTGCTTCAGCCTTAACCACAGTACTGTGGTCACTAACGTATACCACCTCACGTTATCGCACTCGATTTTCACTGATGATGGAAGTCGATGGCATTGCCGAAACATCTGGTTTTGTAGAAAACATTGGACTATGGCCAAATATCCCGGGAAGGAATTTTAACAAAAACTACTTCTTTGTTGCCGATAACGTTGTACACATATATATAAAAAATATGCATAAAATTAATGGCTTGTATAAGTTAATGATTGATCTCCATTAAGTAGTGCTCAAGTTTCCAAAGTTTTAATATTATGATGTCCGTAATTAAAACATCAGAGCAGGTTTAGTGTGAATGAGGGTACACTGTGGATAAAAATTTTCAACATTTCCTATTGAGCGTTGCTTAAAGTAAAGCTGCGAATCTACAGTGTATGTTTCACAGAACAAACACGCGAAAAAGAAGGAGCGCTCCGAAGTCACTCATGGACCCTCAGCATCTTGCAGAGGGTTCATTCCCTAAAGACGAAAAGTCTGTCTATGAATCGTTCCTCTGTAAACACGTGCAGTTACACTGCCCAGCAATCCACAGGAAGCAAATTGATGTCCATTTTTTCGGCTTGCACGCGTTATGTTGGTGTGGGTTTCGGCACTTTCCATTTAAAAAGCGTGCAAATGTAAGAAAATAAACATGAGTGAGGCCAGAAATAACGTGAATTGTGTGTGTGTGTGTGTGTTACCTGCCTTTTTATTGCTGTAAGCATAATAATAAAATGGAAACGTAAACATTACATAACTGAGATATGCTTACCTGCCACGAACGATATATTATTTTATACATGGAGGAGTTCAGTGACATACACACATACAGAAGAATTATATATATAAAGATATTAACTCATACATAACTTACATTAAAATGAAAAATTATAATTTTATTGCCTGGCAACAAAATTATTTTATTTTTAACAATTACCATTGTTTCAAAAAGTTTAAGTGAATTTTCAAGTATTTTACTGTTGTTAAAACGTAAAAGGTTGCTGGTAAACTACCCCTTCTCCTTAACCAATCTTCACCAAAATCGAAAGTCCTTGAGATCTCTACAATTCAGGGACGTATGCAAAAATTATTTGATTCTGTTTGAATTTGCGGCTGTTATCGTTTGCCATAGAAAATTACCCTTGATAAAAAAACGTTGCAGGTAAACTACCCCTTCCCCTTAACCGATCTTTGCCAAAAACAATAGGTCTTGAGAACTCTACAATTTAGGGCTGTATGCAAAAAATCTTTTGATTCTGTTTGAATTTGTGGCTGTTATCATTTGCCATAGTAAATACCCTTGTTAAAACATAAAACGTTGCAGGTAAACTACCCCTTTCCCTTAACCGATCTTCACCAAAAACAATAAGTCTTGAGAACTCCATAATTCAGGGCTGTATGCGAAACATTATTTGATTCTGTTTGAATTTGCGGCTGTTATCGTTTGCCAAAAAAAAAAAATTACCCTTGTTAAAAAAAACCGTTGCAGGTAAACTACCCCTTTCCATCAACCGATCTTCACCAAAAACAATAGGTCGTGAGTACTCTACAAATCAGGGCTGTAAGCAAAAAATTATTTGATTCTGTTTGAATTTGCGGCAGTTATCGTTTGCCATAGAAAAAAAATCTACACACAGATAGACAGACAGACACACACCCAGACACTTTTCGAAAAACGACTTTTTTTCATGTTTTGAGTGTAGTACAATCAGAATCTGCAATAACCTCGAACACGATTTTTTTCGCCATCACCATACTTCCATTTCCTTAAGGAATATGGAAGTAAAAATAATGTTATTGCCTGGCAACATAATTATTTTATTTTTAACAATTACTATTGTTTGAAAAAGTTTAAATGAGTTTTTAAGTACTTTTATAAAACGTAAAACGTTGCAGGTAGCAGGTAAACTACCCCTCCCCCTTAACCGATCTTCACCAAAGTCAATAGGCCTTGAGTCCTCTACAACTCAGGCACATATGCAAAAAATTATTTAATTCTGTTTGAATTTCCAGCAGTTATTGTTCACCATAGAAAAAAATTTTACACACAGACACTTTTTGAAAAAATCGGTATGGAGAACCATACATGACTTCCATGTTGTAAGATTTATGTTTAAAATAATTTACAATTCGGTTAGGTAATTTCTAAAAAAATATCGCCCACCTCAAACTAATTTCACTATTTATCGATATTTTTGTTATTATGGGGTAGTCGTATAATATAATGTTATTTTCAGTCACTTTATCCATAAAAATTAGGTCGGCTTTCTTTATTCTTATAAAGAAACCGAACTACGCAGATAATCATCCCTCCTCCGAAGTCACTCATGGACCCTGAAAAGTCTGTCTATGAACCATTCATAGAAATGAATGTAAACAAGTGCAGTTACACTGCCCAGCGATCCACAGGAAGCAAATCGCTATCCATGCTGGACACTTTTTCGGCTTGCATGCGTTGTGTTGGTGTGGGTTTCGGCACTTTCCATTTAAAAAGCATGCAAATGTAAGAAAATAAACATGAGTGAGACCAGAAATAATGCAAATTGTGTGTGTGTGTGTGTGTGTGTGTCTTGCCTGCCTTTTTATTGCGGTAATCATAATAATAAAATGGAAACATAAACATTACATAATTGAGATATGCTTGCCTGCCACGAATGATATATTTTCTCTCATACATGATTTAAATTAAAATGAAAAAATATAGAATTTTGTTAAAGTGAAATGAAATGTTTCCATAGAAACTACTTCTTTGTTGTCAATAACATATTACACATATAAAACTTATAAAATTTACTTCCTCCATCAACTACCATTTTAATTTATAAAAAAAATTACCCCCCCTTCAACTACCCTTTTCATTTATAGATATTTCATCTACCTTTCTACAGTGGATTATTATGACCTTCTTTTCAGGATACTTTATTTATCAAAATTAAGCACTTTACTCTTGTTAAAACGTAAAATGTTGCAGGTAAACTACCCTTTTCTCTTCACCTAAAACTAACCAATCTTCACCAAAATCAATAGGTCTTGAGTCCTCTACAATTCAGGACTGTATGCAAAAAATTATTTGATTCTGTTTGAATTTGCGGCTGTTATTGTTTGCCATAGAAAACATTCTACACATAGACAGACAGACACACACACACACACTTTTCAAAAATATCGGTATGGAGAACCATACATGACTTCCATATTCTAAGATTTATATTTAAAATCATTTTCAGCCAAACAGCCAGGGAAGGAATTTTAACAAAAAAATACTTCTTTGTTGCCAATAACGTAGTACACATAAAAAAAAATTATCCCCTCCCCCTTCAACTATAATTTTGATTTATAGAAAATTACCCCCAGCCCGTTCAACTAGCCTCTTCATTTATAGATATTTCATCTACGTTTCTACAGTGGATTATTAAGATCTTATCAGGATACTTTATCAAAATTAAGTACTTTACTCATGTTACAACAAAAAATGTTTCAGGTAAACTGCCCTTTCCCCGTAACCGATCTTCACCAAAATCAACAGACACTGAGTTCTCTATAGCTCAGGCACATATGTAAAAAGTTATTTGATTCTGTTTGAATTTACGGCAGTTATGGTTCGTCATATAAAAAATTACCCATGTTAAAACATAAAACATGAGATTTATAAAACATATCTAAGATTTATATTTAAAATCATTTTTGAAATAAAATATTTTCATAGAACCTACTAACGCTGGGGAAATCTGAGGAGCCAATCAGAGTTGGGCCTACCTGTCACTCTGCTGAATTTGGTGGAAAGCCCTGTCACTATCGTCAAGTCCCCACCTCAATGAAGAACCCATTGTTTTATAAAAATATATTTAAATTTTGAAAACTGAAAATTCTTTTCTTGTAAATATTTATATTTTATAATCAAAATGACTTTATTTTTGTTACCTGGCAACAAAATTATTTTATTTTCAACAATTACCATTGTTTCAAAAAGTTTAAATAAATTTTCAAGTACTTTACTCTTGTTAAAACGTAAAAGGTTGCTGGTAAACTACCCCTTCCCCTTAACCGATCTTCACCAAAATCGAAAGTCCTTGAGACCTCTACAATTCAGGGATGTATGCAAAAAATTATTTGATTCTGTTTGAATTTGCGGCAGTTATCATTTGCCATAGAAAAAAAAACGTTGCAGGTAAACTACCCCTTCCCCTCAACCGATCTTCACCAAAAACAATAGGTCTTGAGTACTCTACAAATCAGGGCTGTATGCAGAAAATTATTTGATTCTGTTTGAGCTTGCGGCTGTTATCGTTTGCCATAGAAAATACCCTTGTTAAAAAAATGTTGTAGGTAAACTACCCCTTTCCCTTAACCGATCTTCACCAAAAACATGTGACGATTTAAATAAAAGAAATAATCAAGAAAATAAAAATTAAAAAAAAATTAAGGTTGCGAGCTCTTAAGCCATTTAAATCTCACTGTATTAATATAAAATACCTGTATGTACTCAGTATGAGAGGAAGCAGTAATTAATTAGTTATTTAAAAGAAATACTCTAATAAAAGATAAATTGTAAAGAGTTATTAATATCGTATTTAACCCTTTGCTTGTAAGCAGGCACTGTCCTGTTGATTCCAGACTCGACATGCTTTCCGAGTCTTGTGTGAGTTAGAATAAGATAAAAAGATTAATGTTAATAATAAAAAAATCTGAAGACACAAATAGTCGCTAAAACAACTGATTTAAATTATGTATATTTGTTTAGGGATAGTTTGTATAAATAAAAATGTTAACTTAAATATAGTTAGGAACTATATTCTCGCGCGGAAATTGTCCCACTAACTGTTGCCCAGTACCAGGCGAAGGGAGCGGAATTTCTCTCTCTTGCAATGGTGACTTCGTACAGTATAGACGTAGGAGCTGTGCGCTTAAAATGTGTTAACTACATTTTGTCTCACCTTAAGATGGTGTACCAGATGTAGTTGTTTAAAACATCTGGATGTGTTAATTAATATAGTCATGTAAATAGACAAGAAATTTAAAGTAAAGTAAAAAATCGAAACGTAAAAAAAAAGGGAGTGTAACACAAGATGACTTCGTGCTTCAACAAATAACAACAATTCCAAAGTCTTACCTGGAAATGTGAACTATCAGAAGCCATAAACTCTACTGCACGTGACAGAATATGCAGATCAGGACATCCGAGAATCTACAAGATCATCGTAGATATCTACACTACATATTGTTCAACCTGCGAACTTTTGGAGCCCTTTACAGAGGAAGGCCAGACCGAGATGACGATGTAGCTGTTCCTGTTTCCCAAGACGGATACCCCAGGACGAGTCTTCTGCATACCAATTAAAAGGTGACTCGATAGCCTGTCTATCGAGGGTTACTAATATTTGTCACACAACACTTCTTGAAAGAGACTTTTCAGAAACTATTAACTTTGTAAAGACTTATAAATTAAATCTAAGAATTTCATGTAACTATTCTAACTTCATACGTTGTAACAGTTTATATGCTAATGTAGAGTAATATAATTCAAGCAATAATACCATTCTTCCAATGGTTGAATAAAAGAAAGTCTTGCAAGCTAATATCATGAAATGAGTATAATTAAAAGTCTTAATTACAGAAATACAGAAAGTTGACCCGGATCCGAGGTATAGCTATATAAAATCAAGTTTGATCTCAAAGTCTAAAGAAACCTTTCAAATAACTTAATAATTGAATTAGTAATGTCATGGGATCTGTCAGTAGATGTTTTTTTAAAAATGTTAAATAAAAGAGAAGTCTTCTTGTTACACACATATGAGGAGTGCTTAAATCAATTGTATACCTTGCCATTGTTTCCTTACACAGTTAGTAAGCAATTTGTTACATTAATTATTCGTGATCAATTCTGTTACAACGTAGGCAGCCCATCTAATTAACGGAGTTTAATTACGAGGGGCTCCCTGGATTTGTAATGCGTAGAAAAGACGTTACAGAGCTGCGCAACTCTGCTTACTTGTAAAAAATAAAAGGGTAATTGTTTACAGAGTGTCACAAAAGTGTGCCACTATGCTAAATTTTATAAAGGTGTTTTAAGCAAACAAATTGCGTAATTCAAAAAATAAAGGAAACAAAGGAAAGAGTTTTAATTGTGTATATAGTGTCACAAACAAAATTGCATTCACTATGCGTGGATAAATTGTAAGATCAATAACTAAATATATAATATTGATATATGCACTCAGAAAGTTACTTTAATAAATTTAATGTTCAAAACATATTTAATAGTGTATTAAGTTACGTAGATGGTAGTATGTATAAGTGAAGTATCCTTAGCGTCATACAATGCATATAGCTTTTGCATTCTATAGGCCAGTAGGAACCTGCATAATTCGATGTAAGTACTTGCATACATGAATTGTAACCAAGCATAACAATTTTGGTCAACCGAACAATCTGTAACAGGTTTGTTTACGACAATCTATGACCTGTTGTTTCCTGAATCATTCTGCACAGTGTATGTCCAACTATCTAGCTTACATACACTAGTATGTGTTATAAAAAAAAATTTGTTAATAATAATAAAGTAATTAAGTAGAAGTTCGTGATTCAAAACTTGTGAACAAAATAAATAATTATTTAATTGAGAAAAGTTTATGAATGAACGGAGCCAAAGTGTTGCCAAGCGTAGTAATAATAAATGTGTTGCATAAGATTGCGCTCCCCTTCTCTCGTGTTTATACCGGTTTAGAGTACGTATACAGTAGTTGTGTTATTCAGTCGCTTTGTGTAGAGAACAATAAGAGTAAAACCCCCTTTGTCCCTGACACACTCGCTCAACCCTCCTTTGTTAACTAAATATGTAGGCCACCCTCTGACCTACATTCCAGTAAACAGCTGATCGGCTATTTAACATTGAAAGATATGTGTGTGTGATTTCTGTCTCTCCCTTAGAAGAGAAATTGTTCTTTTCTAATTTGTGTAAATTGATTACTTATGAATTTATTATATGTATATGTAATATATGTGTAATATATTAGTATTAATTTTAAGTACGTGCTAATGTGTTAGAACAAAATGGCCCAATTTAACCCGGATTTGTTATTAAAAGACGAGCTGTCTTACGAAGCCCTTTTGCGTGGACTACCCCATGCTGATGTAACAGTCGCGGAATTACGAAGGTCAATTCGCGAATGTGGATTTGATGCGCCCGTGCAATTAAACTATCTAAGCCAACTCGATTATGAAAGCGAGAAAGAAATTTGTAATGCCAAATATAGTGAACTATACTTATTGTCTCAAACACTCCAAGGCGAGAAATCTCCAGCAAAATTTTGTGGACTACCCAGAGAATAGAGCATTTAACCAGGCGAATAAAAAATTTGTCGATCTGGCCGAATCTCACAGAAATACCCGTGGATGTACAAAAGCTAGCAGACGAAGCTCTACGCCGCTTACCTTCAATTATTAACGATTTAAGACGAAAATCCGACTCGTTCAGGATGGACGAAATAGAGAAGTCATTAATGAAATTACACATCTCCCCAGTACAATCCCCCACCACTGGTTTACCTCCGCCTAACTCGGATCAGAACTCACCTATCGTATTGCAAGTGCAAGCGAACCCAGAACAAAATACTGATACAGATGTAAATGCCCCTCCTCCCGAGCATTTTCAGTTTCGTCCCGGAAATAATGAATTGACCACCACCTCCAATGATTCCAATCGCCCTCATCGAGGAATTACCCCTATGAACTATAACGCAGATCTATACGGAAAAATGACTCACCCTGTGGAGAAGATTTTAACCGAAATCCCCTATACAGATGGTTTAAATGTTTCCAAATTACTAACATTTATTAGTTATCTTCTTCAGATAAAAGATCTACAGCAGCTGAATGACTGGCAAATTTTACAAGTTCTATTACCAAAGTGTAAACCCCCGTTAAAAAATCGTGTCCTAGAAGCCCTAACCTCTACTTTCCCAGTAGAAGAGCTACATAGCTCTTTAATAAAACACTTTATTCCCACCGGCATCTATGAGGAAATAAAAAGAAAGACAGTACTCCGAGTACAAGGACATCAGGAGAGATTAGCTCACTACATCTCCGATATTAGGGAGTCATCTCGACTACTACGTGTAAGCTGGAATGAAACACAACTGGTGGACACCATTTTAATAGGAGTGTCACCTGAAGAAAGATCTCGACTATCATTGATGAATAGACCCAAGACTATTGCTGATCTAGAACAGTGCAGTATCCATTCTTCAAATGTATGGTACTCAGATCAAAATAGAGAAGCAATGAAAACCTCTGGAACTAATAGACATCAATTGCGAGCACTACTGCCTGATGTAACAACCTCGTATGAAAGACAAGTTTCTAGTAGACCTCACCATGTGCGCAAAGCTGGTAAGTTTACTGTAAACCCTGATAAAGCGGAAACTAAGTACCCATCTCGCAGAAGACCCACCTGTTATAATTGTGGCAAATATGGGCACCTAAGAAGAGAGTGCAAAAGTAAGCCATTGGAACGGAATAACCCCAATTCAAAAAACATGTAAGGCAGGGAGACCCGAAAACCTGTGTCTTCCGCAGCTACTCGAAACTAGGTAAACTAAAAGAAACCAATAATAATAAGAATGAATTATTCTGTAACAAAGTGAAAAACAAAAAAGGTGCGAAAGAAATCGACCCCTATGTGCGAGAATTTCGTGAAAAGTGTAATGCGATTAATAGATGTAATTGGAAAAAAAATCTACTACCATTAATACGAGTCGACTTAGGCGTTACATCCCCCATCGCCTTAATTGATTCAGGATCTAGTAGAAGCTTAATCAGCCAAGAATTAGCGGACATGTTAGCTAAACATCATCTAGTAAAACGGAAACAACCTGTGAATATAAAGTGTGCTACCGCTGATAAACGTAAAATAAATATAAACCTGAGCATTACAGTTAAGGTTAAAATAAAAAACCTAAGTTGGATATTTACAATGTTAGTATGTAAAGAATTAGGACCTGATTTAATATTAGGTGCAGATTTTATTAGTAAGACAGGAATGATTCTTGACATCTACGAGCGAGAATTTTATTTCAGATTCGACCGTGCAAGAAAACATAAATTTGATAGTAATGAAGATAAACGTTGTTCATCTACTGCACATGTAATACACCAAGATTCAGATTTATCTCACCTAGAACGAAGAGATAGAGTCAAAATAGTAAAACTAATAAAAGAATTTTCCTCGGTTCTTACACCAAAACTAGGACTGACGGACCTAATAGAGTATAAAATTAATCTGAGTGATCAGAAAGTAATACGACTACCCCCGTACAAGTTGTCTCCCCCCAAGATGGAAGTCATGCGAAACCATATCAATAAGTTATTGGATCAAGGAGTCATAGAACCCTCTACGTCCCCATATTCTTCACCCTCCTTTTTAGTACCAAAAGGACCAGATAAACACCGACTAGTTGTAGACTACAGGCAATTAAATAAAAGAATAGAATTCGAATCAATCCCTCTTCCAGACATCCATAGTGCGTTTCATTATTTTACTAAAGCTACGGTCTTTACGGTAATGGATCTAAATCAAGCTTTTCACCAAATACCTCTTTCAGAAGAATCCAAACGTCTAACCGCGTTTGCAGTTCCTTTTAACTTGTACCAATTTACTAGGGTACCCTTTGGAATATCTCAAGGAAGTTCCGTATGTAGTAGACTATTGGAGAAGATATTTCATGACATTAAATTTAAATATGTGTACCACTATTTGGACGACATCGTAATATACAGTGAATCAATGGAACAACATATCAGACATTTGCGTGAAGTGTTATCTCGTTTACTAAGAGCAGGATTAACGGTGAACCCAAATAAGGTAAGTTTTGCTGTCCCTCAGTTTTCTTTCTTAGGACACATAGTGAAAGCGAATGGAAAGGTAAGCATTGACCCCGAACGTACCCATGCTATTAGAGAATTTGCACCCCCACGAGATGCAAAAGGTATAGCCCGATTTTTAGGTATGGTGAATTATTTCCACAAATACATTCCCCATCTTGCCGAAATAGCAGCACCCCTAAACTCCTTACGAAAGAAGGGAACAAAGTTCGAATGGAGCTCAATACATCAAAACGCGTTTGAGCAACTTAAAGAAAGCATTATATCTCCCCCAGTTTTGCAATTAGCTGATTTCACAAAACCATTCGTTGTGCAAACCGACAGTTCCAGTGTAGCGTTAGGTGCAGTGATATACCAAGAGATAGATAACTGTAGACTACCAATTAGTTATGCATCACGAACACTGAGCGATCAAGAAAGAAAGTATTCTGCATATGAATTGGAATGTTTAGCAATTGTTTTTGCATTCGAAAAGTTTAAACCCTTCCTAGAACATAAAGAATTTCTTTTAGAAACCGACAATCAGGCGTTATCATGGTTATTGAATCACCCTAAACAATTAGGACGAATTGGCAGATGGATATTGAAATTAAACTGCTACAAATTCAGAGTGCAGCATATTAAAGGTACTCAAAATGTAGTCGCCGATACCCTGTCCCGTATGTTCCAGTCACCCACTAAAACTTCCGAAAACGTAGTGAAGCCGGAAATAGCAAGTGCGAACGCCGTAATTACTGAATTCCCCCTTGCCTTTACAAACATTGCCCTATATCAACAACAAGACCCCTTACTGAAGCCTATTATAGAACAACTTACCCAAGGTATTAAATCCGAGAAGTACGTATTGAGTAAGAATGTACTGTGTCTCAAAAGAGATGGAAAGGAATTAAGAATAATAGCCCCGGATGTAATTAAGCCCATGCTAATGGAATACTTCCATTCATCTACCATAGGAGCCCATATGGGAATCAATAAGACGATACATCGTATTCGAAAGGAATATCATTGGAACAATATGAACTGCGAAATAGCTAACTTCGTAAAGAAATGTTCATTATGCGCCCTTAGCAAACCCGCCAGAAATACTCAAGTAAGCCAATTGATATCAGAAATCCCAAAGACCCCTTTTTCGAAACTTTATCTAGATTTCTCAGGTCCGTATCCACGATCCAAATCAGGAAATACCATGTTACTGATATGTGTAGATTCGTTCACCAAATTTGTTTGGATGTATCCCATGCGACGAGCATTAGCGTCGACAACAGTTAAAATACTACAGGAAAGATTATTTAAAGATTACGGTACTCCAGTACGTATAGTATCTGATAACGGCCCGCAGTTTAAAGCAAAAGAATTTAAGAATATGTGTTTCAAGTTAGGGATAGACCATATAACCACTACAGAGTATCAACCGCAAGGCAATATTGCTGAAAGGTATCTACGAAACCTCAAATCTGCGCTAATCGCCTATCATGCGAACGATCACACGTCGTGGGACCAAAATCTATCCTGGATTCAATACGCTTTTAATTCAGCTTACCACGAAGGTCACAAGTCGACCCCGTTCGAGTTACTATACAAGTATCGACCAAACCACCCTTTGTCCACAAGATGGAATATACACGATCTGCTGCCTCCGCAAATAACGGATAAGCAGATAAAGCGAATATGGAACAAAGCCCGCTCTAACTTGAGAGTAAGCTTGGAAAAATCCAGAAGATACCACGAGAAAGGTAATCATAGCAACTCAGTCAGGTACCAAGTAGGTGACTTAGTAATGTACAAGACTCACCCCATTAGTAGTGCGATTGATAAGACCACCTCGAAACTATCATTCAGATGGTGTGGCCCTTACCAAATCTAAAAGTACCTAACTCCAGTTACAGTAGCCCTGTGCGAACCTGCAACTCAGAAATATGTGCAGAGAACGCATATTTTGCAACTAAAGTTATATAAGAAGAAGTGACGGTATAGTATAACCCAAAAAAAGAAAAGGGATACTTGGCAGTAAAGAAAATTATATTTCTGAATCCGCGTAAGAAATGTAAAACGTAGAGTTTGGAAACGAGGCCTGATCAACCTGAGTTCCAGTTCTGCGAAGCATGCATTAATGAATAATCATTAACTAGACGGGTACTAACACTCATTAACTACATGAGTTATATAGGACTCACAGAAGAAAAGATAGAATTCTAAATAGTAAAGATTTAGAAAGTTACTCTATAGAAGAGAGAGTAAGACAAACAAAAAAACCGGTAGTAAATTTAAGTGATAGAGATAAGAAAGAGTTTTGTGTTTTAATTGTGTAAATATTAAGTGTAAATAGTATGTAAAAAAAAAGGTAGTTTGGAAGAATATAAAGTATACTGTGTTGTAACTATAGGTAATAACTATGTGGACAACGTTGTAAAGTGTACAAAAACTATGTGAAAGAAATTACACACACTAACCCCATTCAATATCCCAGTGCCCAATAGTGAGTTAGACTCAAAAAGCTTAACCGTAGCGTGCAATTTAAGCGGTGGAGTATGTGACGATTTAAATAAAAGAAATAATCAAGAAAATAAAAATTTAAAAAAAATTAAGGTTGCGAGCTCTTAAGCCATTTAAATCTCACTGTATTAATATAAAATACCTGTATGTACTCAGTATGAGAGGAAGCAGTAATTAATTAGTTATTTAAAAGAAATACTCTAATAAAATATAAATTGTAAAGAGTTATTAATATCGTATTTAACCCTTTGCTTGTAAGCAGGCGCTGTCCTGTTGATTCCAGACTCGACATGCTTTCCGAGTCTTGTGTGAGTTAGAATAAGATAAAAAGATTAATGTTAATAATAAAAAAATCTGAAGACATAAATAGTCTCTAAAACAACTGATTTAAATTATGTATATTTGTTTAGGGATAGTTTGTATAAATAAAAATGTTAACTTAAATATAGTTAGGAACTATATTCTCGCGCGGAAATTGTCCCACTAACTGTTGCCCAGTACCAGGCGAAGGGAGCGGAATTTCTCTCTCTTGCAATGGTGACTTCGTACAGTATAGACGTAGGAGCTGTGCGCTTAAAATATGTTAACTACATTTTGTCTCACCTTAAGATGGTGTACCAGATGTAGTTGTTTAAAACATCTGGATGTGTTAATTAATATAGTCATGTAAATAGACAAGAAATTTAAAGTAAAGTAAAAAATCGAAACGTAAAAAAAAAGGGAGTGTAACACAAGATGACTTCGTGCTTCAACAAATAACAACAATTCCAAAGTCTTACCTGGAAATGTGAACTATCAGAAGCCATAAACTCTACTGCACGTGACAGAATATGCAGATCAGGACATCCGAGAATCTACAAGATCATCGTAGATATCTACACTACATATTGTTCAACCTGCGAACTTTTGGAGCCCTTTACAGAGGAAGGCCAGACCGAGATGACGATGTAGCTGTTCCTGTTTCCCAAGACGGATACCCCAGGACGAGTCTTCTGCATACCAATTAAAAGGTGACTCGATAGCCTGTCTATCGAGGGTTACTAATATTTGTCACACAACACTTCTTGAAAGAGACTTTTCAGAAACTATTAACTTTGTAAAGACTTATAAATTAAATCTAAGAATTTCATGTAACTATTCTAACTTCATACGTTGTAACAGTTTATATGCTAATGTAGAGTAATATAATTCAAGCAATAATACCATTCTTCCAATGGTTGAATAAAAGAAAGTCTTGCAAGCTAATATCATGAAATGAGTATAATTAAAAGTCTTAATTACAGAAATACAGAAAGTTGACCCGGATCCGAGGTATAGCTATATAAAACCAAGTTTGATCTCAAAGTCTAAAGAAACCTTTCAAATAACTTAATAATTGAATTAGTAATGTCATGGGATCTGTCAGTAGATGTTTTTTTTTAAAATGTTAAATAAAAGAGAAGTCTTCTTGTTACACACATATGAGGAGTGCTTAAATCAATTGTATACCTTGCCATTGTTTCCTTACACAGTTAGTAAGCAATTTGTTACATTAATTATTCGTGATCAATTCTGTTACAACGTAGGCAGCCCATCTAATTAACGGAGTTTAATTACGAGGGGCTCCCTGGATTTGTAACGCGTAGAAAAGACGTTACAAACAATAGGTCTTGAGAACTCTACAATTTAGGGCTGTATGCAAATAATCTTTTGATTCTGTTTGAATTTGCGGCTGTTATCGTTTGCCATAGGAAATACCCTTGTTAAAACATAAAACGTTACAGGTAAACTACCCCTTTCCCTTAACCGATCTTCACCAAAAACAATAGGTCTTGAGAACTCTACAATTCAGGGCTGTATGCGAAAAATTATTTGATTCTGTTTGAATTTGCGGCTGTTATCGTTTGCCAAAAAAAAAAATTTCCCTTGATAAAAAAAACCGTTGCAGGTAAACTACCCCTTTCCCTCAACCGATCTTCACCAAAAACAATAGGTCGCGAGTACTCTACAAATCAGGGCTGTATGCAAAAAATTATTTGATTCTGTTTGAATTTGCGGCAGTTATCGTTTGCCATAAAAAAAAATCTACACACAGATAGACACACAGACACTTTTCGGAAAACGACTTTTTTTCAAGTTTTGAGTGTAGTACAATCAGAATCTGCAATAATCTCGAACACGATTTTTTTTGCCATCACCATACTTCCATTTCCTTAAGGAATATGGAAGTAAAATGAGCTAACTTTATAGAGACTTGTATTTGTTTTAGAAATTATCGACTAACAGCATTGCATCAGTAATTTACTTCTTGTTTGCTGAAATAATTATTAATTTTATTCATATAAAATACATGTATGCTTTCTTTTTTCCTTATTTCTTATTCTTGGATTTCGTTGTCCATGACGTGTCCGTTACTTAACTAAATATCACTATAATATTGACGACTCGGAACACAAAGTTTTTTATAAGTAAAAACGTAAAGTTTTACCTTACAGCCTAAACCGGCTGGTAACCTTATTTCTTATATTTTGTAAGTTTCACCTTTTAAATGATATTTCCATCCTTTCTGGGTCTAGCTTACTTTGATTATTGTATTTGAAGGACAAAGAAAAGTGTACTTTTTGTGGTTTCTCCATTATTATATATCTGTTGTTTTCTAATGTCTTGTTTTGAGATAAATCCAATATCAAAACTTGACCTACCGCGTGTAAACCTGTATTTTCCATTACAAAATAAAATTTTGACTTGTATCTGTAATTCTTTTCAATTAGTTATTCTGCCTACATCATCAGTTATGCCTCTTATCTGTAATCCAATCAAGTTTGATAAGACACTTGAAATATTAATTAAACCTATATATTAAAAAGACTCATGGTGGTAATCCTTTTGATTTTATTTTGAAATGGAAGAGAAGTTTCATGTAACATCAGATACCCACAGATTTTTCAATAAGTGAATACTACAATAGATTCACTTAATGCCTAATAACCATGAATTTTATTTAGATGTAGGCTTACACACTTTCTTCCATATTTAAAAATTTATAATAATTATGAATGCCAATACAACTATAGCAAACTACTTTATTTCTTTCTCAATTTATTTATTTATATTACAAGTATGATACGCGTAACGTAATATGGTGTACTTTTACATAATGGAAATAAGGTAATGTAGGTAGAGGCAGGCCGATGTAAATTGAACACTCAGGTCTCAATGCACAGTAGACAAACACCTCTTTGCGAGGCTAACAAAATTTTCATTCACTGCGCACATGGGCAGAACACTTTTGTGCATTGTTTCAGAGCATGAACATCGGCTACAACAAGACTGGCTAGGACAATGTAAGCATGTGTGTGACAGAGACGGAAACAATATGGAAGTGAGACAGTGAACGTTATGGGGTTGTCTCCCCACTCTTCTCTCTTAGATAACTTAGCTATACTTGAAAGTGGGGGTAATTCATGCATTGGGTCAACGCAGATTACTGTTCAGCAAAGGCTGGTGGGCCTATATGTAATGGTGTGTTCATAAAATATTTTAACTGTGTGTGGATTTTTTTCTGAATAGGAAATTGGCATTCAATAATATAAAAATATAATAGATATTATGATAAACTGGTATTCAAAGTAGATATTGTGAATATTATTTACATTTATAATTTTTAAGTAACATAACTGTCTAAATAAAATAAATAGTTATTTCATTTATTATAACTTCTATATTTAACACAGTACACTTTATGTTAACTTTAAACATGTTCATACACACACAAATTTGTAACAAACAAAAACTTATTTAACAGATATTCTCTATAAGTCTGTATCTTACAAGAAAAATTAAGTAAAAATGAAACAACAGCTATTTTAATAATTATATATATTTTACTTATACAATTAAGTCTTTGGTTTCAATGTTTTATTTACAGATGTTTCAGTGCACATACACTATGTTCCACTGTTTATCCGCACAAGTCCGAAAAAGCTTTTCGTGGGTTCAAAGATGGTATACCTTTCTCCTTCAACTTCTCGCAACGATATCGTATCAGATGCTTGTGTATAAACTAAAACACTTGTAAAACACGTGTTGCGTTTCATCACTCTTTCGCTGTCTACCAGGCTGTATGTCATGGTTGTGCACTGTGCTACGATATTGTCGTTTTGGTAAACTCTAAATCCGTTAATGTCATGGTGGTCGGCATAATAGATCTGGACATACAAACACAGTACACAAAATTAAGATAGTATGTTGAACTAATAATGATTATTATCAGAAGTAATCATCATGTTAGTAGTAGAAACAAACAGCTCATCGTGATGTTCAAATTCTTCAGATTTTGTTAAAGTAAAAATCTTTAATAATAAATGTGCATATTTTTAATGGCACTTTACAACAGCTACTGGAGTATGCTGCCTACAGAGTAGTTAATGAATTAACATATCAAAATACCTAACCTTTCCTTTATTTTGACTAGTACGTTTTTAAAATTTTATTTTTTATGTTTTAGAAGTAAAGATCCTCCCCTTAACTTAACTCTGGATCAAACATTGGGAACAGAGAATGACAAATCAGTGCTCACAATGAAAAGCATATAAGAAACTTTAAGGTTATGTTTGTAAGGTTAAAAGGGCACTGGATTTCAGTATATAAAAAAGACCATTGTTATTTTCGTTGTTGTCTGTGTTTCTCTTGACTGGTAAAGCTGTTCATAACAGTGAAATATTTATCACCGGTGTTATTTTTTCTTATACATAGGCCTATATATTTATTGGGAAACTGTGAACTTGTTAAATTTGCTGGATTTTCCTATAATAATTAAATATAATTATATCATTATAATTATGTCAGTGGGCAGCCTCTGACGAAGCTTATAATAAGCGAAAACTGGTTCAGGCTATAAGGTAAAACTTTTACGTTTTTACCAATAAAAAACTTTGTGTTCCGAGTCGGTAGTGATATAATTATATTTAGTTAATCAAGGGACACGTCATTGACAACAAAATCCATGAATCCTATAATAATTTTTATGTATGCGCTATATAAAATTTAGCCCAAAATAATAAATGCTGGATTTGGTTGTCTTTTTAGGAATCTTAATATGTTTCATTTATTACTTTAAACAAACAAACAAAATAATAATATAAAAATACTGATCAATACGCCATATGATATCCATTATCTATGGTTTCAAAGTGTCTTTACTTGCCATGTTATCATCACAACATATATCTTAAATTCTAGATATTATATTATAAATTGTATTTAAAAACTTTCCTTCATTATACTAGGAGTTCTTGACTACTCAGTCTAAATGTGTGCTTTCTTTAAAAATTGTTAATACATTCTTATTCTATATTTTCTTTATACCTTTTTATGGCTTTAAAATTATTTTAACACAATTAATTGATTATTTTCAATGACTCTACGTTATGTGCTTTTACTAAGAAAAAATTAAATAAATTAATTACTTGTTCATTTTCCCAGCAATGATTTAACTTATTGTTTCATTGACTGTACGTTCATTAAAGAAAAATAATTAAATAATTTTCTGATTACACATGAATTACATTGATTTTATCTCTATCTACATACTTATTATTTACTCTTACAAAAATGTTTTGTTTTTGTTTTTCTTTTTTTTTTTTACTAAAGCTATTTTTTACAAAAAATTTTTGTTGAAGTTTGTTTAATTAACATTTTAATTATTTTGTTAACTTCTTGAAAATGCTAATTGTAGGACTTATTGCTACCCTAACTCTTATAATTAATGAGTGTGCGTGAAAAGTGAAGATTAAAATGTCCAAACGACCTATTGCTCTTATCTGGTTTAATTAAGAAAATTGATATCTCCCAAACCAGTGATAAAGAACAGGTCTGCAATAATTTGCACGTTCAATACTACACCTCACTTTCCATTCAACACTCCTATACTATGTTATAACTAATCTTACTAATTAAATACAAAGTGTGAAGTTACTTAGTGTCTTTTAAAATTGTTTATTTTTTCTTTATTATTTATTTCATTGATCAATGAATCTATTTCTTACTGTTTGATGCGTCGACCGTAGATGGGAATCCTTAGAGATCCTCCTTTTGATGGTTCAGCACAGAAGAAATGATGTTGACCAATCCTGTTGAACGATGATCTGGGCGATTACAGATGCTGTAGCTCTCTGTTGCACAGGTCACTTCACAATTGATTATTAATTAATTAATTAATGTGGTGTTACACAGCGAGAGTTGTTGTCGAACTGTACTAGTTCCTCTGCAACTGCGGACTACTTCTCGAACTTTTTGCTTAAATGAAACTTTGCGTGTTTGTGAAATTAAGCACGTAATTTACACACGTCTAGCACATTGAAGATCCGAACGAAGAGTGTCGCTACCCTCCGTCAGAGTTGGCGTCTGTTCAAAATTCAGGATTCTGATTGGTTGTTCCAAATAAATCATGCTTTTTTCCAGTTGAAACAATATCGACAGGTCGACTAAACGCCCCTTGACAGGTCTGAGACGGTACAGAATTACTGGCTAAAATCGTACTTCCTTTGTTTGCAAATCGTTTGATTACAGGTATTTGCAAACATGTTTTCAAAGATCTGACCACAGAATATTGTTGCTTAGGTCATTATCTGTGTGTGTGTGAAAACACCTAATTTGTACCTAGCCTAATTCTCGAGTTATTTCGCTTGGCGTTCTTCTTCTGTATATCTTCTGTAAATGTTAATTATATTGGTTGATATTTTGGCTACTTGTAGAGCTTTAATTGCTGAACACTATGCTGTTTTCAGAATTGCTGTATATTTATTGGTTTTAAAGATATTGCAGTTTTAACACATAAATTCAATTGAGTAAAATTTCATGTCCGTACCGGCATTTGTCGTAGCAGTAACGAGGTTAGACAGAGATGGCTGCGATTATACGCTCTCTCTCTCTCTCTCTCTTGCTTACGTCGCTATACTCGCTCCGTTTGACACTTTCATATAACGCTCAGATAGGACGACAATATGAATCGTTATAATACATAAAAATCAAAGTTCATAAAATATATAGAATACATTAAATTCATCTTAATTCTACTACTTACGACTAATACCGGTTTTTTCTGTTTACCTTTTTGCTACTCTTTTCATGGAGTTACTCTTCACAGAGTATGTTTCACATCCTTATTGTGTTTCCTTTTCTCTTTCAAGGGTTTCGTTGAATCGTAGTTGACGAATCATTTTATTAAAGTACTGGTAAAGTACTTGTAATGTAACGTTACTTATATTTTGTGTCAGCTGACTTTTCACTTTGCTTATTCTTTCTCAGTGAACAGGATCTAAGGTTGATCAGGCCTCATTCCTATTTATACAATTTGGTAATTAAGTAGTGACTCAATTACGATATAGCAAATATATGTCTTCATACATCTATCCTTTTCTACTTCGTTTCTTTTCTTGCTCACTAGCATGTTTATTTCCGTGATAATATTTTATCTGGGAAACATGAATTCTACATACATAATTATTCGTAGTGGGTTCATACAGTGCTACGGTTACGGGAGTTAAGTATCTGTACATTTTGTAAGGGCCACACCATCGGTAAGATAATTTGGAGGTGGTCTTATCAACTGCACTACTCGTCGGGTGAGTTTTGTACATCACTAAGTCTCCGACTTGATACTTTATTTCCTTACTATCCCACTCGTGATATTTTCGCGATTTTCTCAAGTTCACTCTTAAGTTAACGCGAGCTTCATTCCATATCTTTTTTATATTTTTACCACTGATTTTGCGGGGTAGCAATTTATGTATTTTCCACTTGGTGGATAATGGGTGATTTGGTTTATATTTATACAACAAATCAAAGGGTGTCGATTTATGTCCTTCATGATATGCTGAGTTGAAGGCAAATTGTATCCAGGATAGGCTGTGGTCCCAAGATGTTTGGTCGTTTGCATGGTAGGCTATTAAAGCGGATTAGGTTTCACAAATACCGTTCAGCTATATTACCTTGTGGACGATACTCAGTAACGGTAATGTAGTCTATGCCTAGTCGGAAACACATGTCCTTGAATTCTTTGGACTTAAACTGGGGTCCGTTATCTGACACTAGATGTACTGGTGTACCGAAGTCTTTAAATAATCTATCTTGTAAAATCTTTACTGTGGTAGATGCTAATGCTCGTCGCATGGGATACATCCAGACGAATTTGGTAAATGAGTCTACACAAATAAGTAGCATGGTATTACCTGATTTTGAACGTGGGTAGGGGCCAGAAAAGTCTAAGTAAATTTTAGAAAAGGGTGCGTGGGAGTCTCCGAGATTAATTTACCTATGTGGCTGTTTCTCGCTGGCTTGCTCAGTGCACACAACTTACACTGTTTTACGAATTTAGCTATCTCGCTGTTCATATTTTCCCAATGATATTCTTTTCGAATACGATGTATAGTTTTATTTATTCCCATATGTGCTCCAATGGTGGATGAGTGGTAGTATTCCATAAGCATTGGTTTAATAATATCTGGGGCAATTATTCTCAAGGATTTTCCATTAGCTACTTTATAACATAATACTCTCTTACTCAATATATATTTCTCTGAATTATTTCCTTTATCTAACTGTTCTATTATTTTATTTAAATACGGGTCTTGTTGTTGATACTGAGCTATTTCAGTAAATGCCAGTGGGAATGCAGTAATTAGCGTATTGATTATCGATGTTTCACCACTTTCCTTATTTTCGGATATTTTATTAGGCGGCTGGAACATACGGGACAGTGTATCGGCAACTACATTTTGGGTGCCACGAATGTGTTGTACCTTAAACTTGTAACAATTTAATCTCAATACCCATCTTCCGATACGACCTAACTGTTTAGGGTGATTTAATAACCAAGATAAGGCTTGATTATCAGTTTCTAACAGAAATTCTTTATGTTCTAAAAATGGTTTGAATTTCTCAAATGCGAATACTACAGCTAAACATACCAATTCGTATGCGGAGAATTTCTTTTCCTGGTCGGTTAGAGTTTGCGAGGCATAACTGATCAGTAATCTAGAATTATCTACTTCCTGATATATTAATGCTCCTAGTGCTACACTTGAACTGTCAGTCTGTACTACAAATGGTTTTTGAAATCTGCTAATTGCAATACTGGGGGTGATATTATGCTCTCTTTCAGCGTTTCAAAATGCAGATTGGTGTTGTGGAGTCCATTCAAATTTTGCTCCTTTTTTTCTTAACGCGTTCAATGGTGTTGCTATATCAGCTAGGTGAGGGACATACTTGTGGAAGTAATTTATCATTCCCAAAAATTGGGCTATTCCTTTCGTATCCCGTGGTGGTAAAAATTCTCTGATAGCACGGGTGCGTTCTGGGTCTATGCTTACCTTTCCGTCGGCCTTTACTATGTGACCTAAAAATGAAAATTGTTTAACAGCAAAATTTACTTTACTCGGGTTTACTGTTAATCTGGCTTTCTTTAATCGTGATAATACTTCACGTAAATGATGCAGATGTTGATCCATGGATTCGCTGTAGATTACTATGTCATCTAGGTAGTGATATACAAATTTAAATTTTACGTCGTGGAATATTTTCTCTAACAATCGGCTACATACAGAACTTCCTTGGGATATTCCAAAGGGTACTCTGGATTAGTAAATTGGTACAGATTGAATGGGACGGCGAATGCGGTTATGCGTTTGGATTCTTCCGATAGCGGTATTTGATGAAATGCCTGATTGAGGTCCATTATGGTGAAAACTTTAGCTTTTGTAAAGTAATGGAAGGCGCTGTGGATGTCGGGGAGTGGTATGGACTTGAATTCTGTTCTTTTATTTAATTGTCTATAGTCCACAACTAATCTATATTTATCGGTGCCTTTAGGTACTAAAAACGCAGGTGATGAATACGGTGAAGTGGAAGGTTCTATGACTTGTTCTAACAATTTATTGATTTGATTTCTCATTATTTCCATTTTTGGTGGAGATAATTTGTATGGGTGCAGTCATATTACTTTGTTGTCACTCAGGTTGATCTTGTACTCTATAAGATTCATTAATCCTAACTTTGGGGTGAGGACGGTGGAAAATTCTTTTATTAGTTTTTGTATGTTCAGTCTATCTTTACTTTCTAAGTGATCTAATGCAGACTTGTGGTGTTCTAGGTGCGTTGCAGAAGTTTCCATATCTCCACTGTTATTTATTTCATAATCAAAATTATATTTTCGAGTACGGTCGAATCTAAAATAATACTGCTTATCGTACATGTCAAGAATTATACCTGTTTTACTGATAAAGTCCGCTCCTAATATTAAGTTTGGTCCTAATCCGTCATATACTAACACTGGAAAATACCACGTTAAATTTTTAATTTTTAGTTTAATCGTAACGCTGAGTTTTATGATTAAGTTTTGTTTGTTAGCGGTAGTGCATTTTATGTTCACCGGTTGACTACGTTTAACAAGATTGTGTTTAGCTAATGTGTCTGCTAGCTGTTGGCTGATTAAGCTCCGTGTCGATCCAGAATCAATTAATCCTAGTGTGGTAGTAACGCCAAGGTCAACTTGTATGTATGGTAATTGACACATACTGGACTTGCATGTAGTAATTGAGTTGCATTTATCGATAAATCTCTCTACGTAGGGGTCTAATTTTTTTTCTTTTTTTTTTCTTTTTTGTACTCCCGGGTTTTACCTATTTTCACGATGCTGCGGAAGACACAGGATTTCGGATCTCCCATATGTTGTTACTGGGCAAGGGGGTCACACACTTTGTATTAGACAATAGAGGGAGGCAGTGTATTGTCTAGGTCGACTCTGCAGCTGTTAACAATGGGATTGTTTCCTACAGACTGTAACACGTTATTTTCCTGTCTAAGATTGTCGTCAAACCGACAGGTTGGGGAATGACTTTTTGTACAGGAAAGAACCTGGGGTTACAACGTTTAAATATGCTTACCTATGTTATTTTGCGTTATAATGATTATAAAACTCTTTATCCTAATTTATGATTTTACTTACTTAAATACGAGTTCTTATTCTAATATTTTTTTTTATAAGGTATTTTTATTACTTATTATTAACCCTCAATAATTTACTGGTTAATAGGGGTTAATATCTTACCTTTTTATTTATTTGTATTTATTATTGTAGTTCCAAGTAGTCTTTATTATTTTACTTCACGCAAAAGGGAGAGATTTTAAATTAACAGGGTAGTTAAACTATCAGTCAAATATATTGCAACTTACCGTCTGCAGCTTCCAGAAACGTCTTCACAGAAGATTTTGTTTGAAGACGTTGTTTCTGGAAGCCGCAGACGGTAAGTTGCAATATATTTGATTGAACAACACGTGGCTTGGTACTAAATATTTGGAATTATTCATTTTAAACAAACTATCAGAGTGAATAACTCTACAAGGTATTAAATGACAATAGCAGAAAAGGCAAGAGCAAAACAGAGTACCGCATTTAATTTTGCTATTAAGCAGAGTGGCGCATTTTGTAACGTCTCCACGTTATAATATCGGGAACATGGTTAATTGGCTCAGGTCAATTAAACAGGCTGCCATAATATTAACAAACTCATAATTAACTGAAATATAAACAAAAGCTAAATAGGATCCCGTGAATTCAGGAATTTTGACAGGGGTTTGTAGATTTATTCACTCACCTTTTTGGACCATGACATATCTTTATTACATACTGGTTTTAACATCATAGTAGAAAATTAGTAATGTGTATCCTAAAGACAAAAATATTTGCACATTACGTACAATTGAAATTAGTGTAAGTCATGGGTGCACATAACTTGTACTACCCTCGGATCCGAGTGGTTTGTTCCTGTATATGATATTACAAATAATAATCTTTATTTTGTGCCATCTGAAGAATGGGCTTATTTAACTTTAGAGTGTTATACTCATTAAATTTAACACATCTTAATACATATCATGAAATTACAATGTTATGATAATTTGACCTAAGTCTTTTGTGTTTTATTTTACTCTTATTTTTATTATTTAAGTGTCTTTCATATTTTAGTTTAAGTTAAGTTCTGAACCACGGAAGTAGAACTTCCGTGTCACCTGTGTGTAACATGTCCTCGGCGAATCAGCACTTCTGTCTGTTGTGCCGGGTGTCTGGGAGATCTTCTGTCTATCGTGTGTTGATGAAGTTTGGTGTCATAATTAAAGATGAGTAGTCTGTCTCTTCTGTAGATTCTTGTGGTCTGTTTCTTAGTGGTAACTTTCACTGGTGTTCACATTGTTGTACCGCACATACTGCTTATGTTTAACAGTTACATTCTAAAAGTTTAACATCACACTTAGGTGATGTTATTTAATTATAGAGATGTCATCGTCGCACACTCAAGTCATTTACAACATTTACACCATTCGGCAATTACACAAGCTTTTCCTAGTCTACAAGTTTTATATTGTCAACACAACTTTCTGTACGCTGTATCAGCAGCGGAGTCTCTGAGTCAACTGAACTAACTAACTATAGGGGTAATGGGGCTGTCCGTGCGTGGGTAGTTTCTCAGCGCGAAAAGTAGTTCTCAATTATTTTTCTTTAATTTGCTTATAATTTAATTACATCACTCTATACTTTTATTACTCTTTTATGTAACGCGAGGTCGTTATAGATTTATTGGGTTTCTTACATTTAATTTTATTAACTGATACATTGGCAAATCGGCATGTTACTACCAGTTTGGGGCATGGAGAAAGGGTTCATCAGTACCTTATTAAATTCTTTTAGTATTCTAATTTGTAATTTTTTTTTATTGTGGGATTTAGGCATCTTAAATCATCACAAACTTAGTGGTTAAGTCTAATTTGTACTAAACTTGTATTGCAACCACTAAAACGCATTTATACTTTCCATAAGCGCGTTCAAGCCTCTCAGCTCATCTTCAGATAGAACACACAACCTACCTAGAAATAGATAAAGGGGTGAAGGTTTCTAGGTAGGTTGTTGTGTTCCATCTGAAGATGAGTCGAGAGGCTTGAAAGCATGTATGTATGGAAAGTATAATTGCATGTTTGTGGTTGCAATACTGTATGCTGTACAATAATCTGTATACACAACTGTAACCATTTTTGTTTAAAGTGTTTCTTAATATAAGAAAGTTAAATCACCTGTGCATAGACTAGGTACAGTCCAGGCTTTGTAATTCGTATCCTGCCATCCTGCATTGGAAAGTGAGAAGTCATACCTGTGCTGGAAACCCAGTTACTTGCAACCCAATCCTTGAACCTTCCTTCAGGATGGTACATTCTGTCATTTCCTGCTAAACAAAATATGATTAAATTACAAAGTAAGGTAAATAATTTGTACAAAAAACACTTTGTGTGTGCGAGGGAGAGATGAGAGAATTGTTTTGGTATTAACCATATCTGTTGAGTACTACATAACACTGTATGGTTGAGAAATTATAAATTTTTTTATCAGTTAAGGAAGATGTAGCCTAATGTAACAATAAGACAGTACATTTCTGGTAGATGTAGTGCAGTATTCTCTTTTTGGCTGAACGGGCCAAGTTGTAGTTTTGTTTTGCAGACCATTGTATTGTTGTAGGTTCAAATTTCACAACTGTGTAATAATAAACACCCACCTCACTTTTTATAACAGAATATATTTTTATAATATATACAAAACTTGATTTTTAAATAAAACACAATATTTTGTAATCAGTAATAACTGATTCATGTGATAAACTTAGAAAAGTAAAAAGGTCATTGTTCTTAACATCTGCAGTTCTGCAGTCTTAGAAAAAGGCTGCAATATTTTTACTATAATCTTTCTAAAGTCAGGCATCTTGATAGAAGTGATGGAGAGATTATATATAACTGTTTCATAGAAATCAAAAATAAGGTAAATAAGGTGTAAGAAGTTCTTTAAAGTGGGGAAACAGGTGAGAAAAAGGAATGAACAGGGCTGTTACTAGTTTACCTGTGTGTGTGTGTGTGTGTGTGTGTGTGTGTGTGTGTGTGTGTGTGTGTGTGTGTGTGTGTGTGTGTGTGTGTGTGTGTGTGTGTGTGTGTCAGTGTAAACACATTGATGAGCAATGTATTTTCAAATAAGAGGATTTTAGAACAGAACAAAAAGTAGTGGTTGAGTAATTACAATGTTCATATTGTCACAGCTTTTAAATAAAAATAGTTATTAAATATAAAACTGCTGGACCCTATCAAATTGCCAAAAGCCAGTAGTTTATTAAAAATTGTGTTAAATAGACAATGCTACTAGTTAAAAACTATGATTATTAACCAATGCCCTGAAAACCATTGCTTTATTATTTTTAAATATCAGTTTATAGAGACTTATCAAAATTATTTTCTATTATCTTATAACTATTACATAAATGAGACTTATTTTATAAGAATTAATAAGGAGATTTATATAGAACCTATATTATATTTTATTTTATATCATTAATTTGTACAAATAACTGCCAAATGAAAATTTTGGATAGATATTAATCTATTACTTTATGAATATTAATTGCTACACTTTCATTAAGTGCTGTGAATGAAGAGGATGAACATTCAAAGTAACATCTATCACTTTGTCTCAGCATGGGACAATATATAGTATAAAGTTTGAAGACGGACAGACTGTCACAGTCATATTCAAGCAAGTTTTGTGACACTGTTGCAAGCATTGTTATGACAGCTAACAGTGGTCAGCTTAAACTTCAAGAAAAAAAAAAACATGTTTTTAAAAGTTTCAACAAACTGACTGAATAATTGAACTTTAATTTTTGAATAAATAAAAGCAGACAAAAATGACTGATTTTTTAAATAGAATTTTAATTTAAAATTAAATATGGTATACTGTAGGATGTAATAGTTTTTCTTAAATAGTTTATATTATATAATTATTAGACTGGTATATTCTATGTGACTTTAATACATAGTACTGTGTAATTCTTTGGCAACTTTGCTTTATAGCTAATAAGTAAATATCGGTATGGAGAACTATACATGACTTCCATGTTCTAAGATTTATATTTAAAATCATTTTCGAAGTGAAATATTTCCATAAAAACTACTTTTTTCTTCAGCCTTAACTACAGTACTGTGGTCACTAACGTATACCACCTCATGTTAGCACACTCGATTTTCACTGATGATAGCAGTCGATAGCACTGCCAAAACGTCTGGTTTTGTAGGAAACATTGGACCATGCCAAACATCCCAGGAAGGAATTTTAACAACAAATTACTTCTTTGTTGCTGATAACGTAGTACATAAGACATAAAATAAAAATTATCCCCTCCCCCTTCGACTATCATTTTCATTTATAGAAAATTACCCCCACCCCTTCAACTAGCCTCTTCATTTATAGATATTTCATTTATGTTGTTACAGTGGATTATTATGATCTTCTTTTCAGGATACTTTATTTATAAAAATTAAGTACTTTACTTATGTTAAAACAAAATACGTTGCAGATAAACTACCCTCTCTCCGTAACCGATCATCACCACAATCAATAGGCCTTGAGTTCTCCACAACTCAGGCACGTATGCAAAAACTTATTTGATTCTGTTTGAATTTACGGCAGTTATTGTTCGTAATAAATAATTACTCTTGTTAAAACATAAAATGTTGTAGGTAAAATACCCCTTCCCCTTAACCGATCTTTACAAAAATCAATAGTACTTGAGTCCTCTATAATTCACGGATGTATGCAAAAAATTATTTGATTCTGTTCAAATGTGCGGCAGTTATCATTCATCATAGAAAAAAATTACCCTTGTTAAAACATAAAACGTTGCAGGTAAACTACCCCTTTCTTTTAACAGATCTTCACCAAAATCAATAGGCCTGAGTCCTCTACAATTCAGGGATGTATACAAAATACTATTTGATTCTGTTTGAATGTACGGCTGTTATTGTTCTCCATAGAAAAAATTCAACACACACACTTATTGAAAAATGACTTTTCTTCATGTTTTGAGGGTAGTACAATCAGAATCAGCCCTTATCTCGAACACGATTTTTTCTGCCATCACCATACTTCCATTTACTTATGGAACATGGAAGTAAAAATGGCAGTTGTCATGACAGTTACCTAAAAAACTGGTATGATCTGTAATTTGAAAAAGAGAGTAACAATTTGCTCATTATGTAAGTAGACTTTGACAACCACATATAAACATAAATGAAAAAAAAAACAGAATGATGGTTAACTCTAGATCCAACAAATAGGTCATGTAATGGACTACTCAACTGTATAATATAACGCTGAAGTAGGTAAAAACTTTCTACTACCTGGGTTGCAGAGTCTTAATGATAAAAGATCCTCCACAGATATATAATATTGGTTAGCCTATAATCTAATATAACTCTTATAATCGTATATGTACAAATACCAGATGAAAATAGCTTGGGAAAAATAAAAATATGGTGACCTCACAAACGGATGTAAACCAGTGAAAAACTGCATAAAATATTGTGAATAGAGTGTAACTCTGTGTGACTCGAATCTAGGCCTTTCAGTAACAACAATTAGAACCTTTTCAACAGAAAAGAGTGAGTACTGTTGACCAGTGGTGTGGTGTGGGTACATAGCACCTGTTGCCGGTTGTGATAGGTTTAAAACTTAACCTAAAAATTAATTCGAATTTTTTCTTGAATCAAGTGTTCTTTTTAAAGCATTTTCTATAATTTTCTGGGAGAAGAAGAGGGTCCCGGTTCAACGGGATCTGACTCTCATTATACTTACACAGAATAAATCAGAACACAAATAATCGAATTATAAATAATAAAGACAAACAGAGAAACACATGACTAAACGAACAAAACACACATAGGTACATAGTATATCTGCACGTCTGTTCCGAAAACGAACATAGCTGCTAACTGAGCATTTTGCTGGTTTATACAGCGGCAACATATTGGGTGGACGAATGTGTCCCCCTCCATAGTTTGTACAGTGACAACTACTATGAGGTCAATGACCGCACACAGTAGAACATTCCCAATGTCTGAGCCAGCAACGCAAGATGGTGCAAGCGCCCAGCAGTTTGAAAGCAATGCTACGCTTTCCTTCAAGTTTCCCTACTAATATGGTTCGGATTGTTTCAAATTATTCAACAACTAAAGTATTTATTCTGTAATATAATTAATATTATTTTCTCTTATTTCCAGTACTGTTGCCACTGGCCACAGTGGTTACGTGAACACGCTACTGCTGTTGACATACTTTTGATGATATGTGAGAGAATTAGATTGAATTAGGACTCACTGGATGGGGCACTGAATAAGGAGGAAGAGCTATATCGCCATGGAGAAAGCATCCAAGGAAGACATTCAAATGGTTTGCAGACATGTGTTTGAAGGACTGTAAACATCTGACAACATTAGAATATATCCACCCACCAATTCTTACTATAAGGTTGCAAGAGGAGCAAATGTAATCATCCCTTTATGAGTAGTAAAATGTCATAAAAATATTGAATTAGTACTAGAATAAAGAAAATCTTTCCTCTGCCTCCAGATGGTTAAAGGTAATAGTTATGTTGTAACTCATATGAATAACAGTCTTGGACTATTAGGCCCAAATTTGTATAGATAACATTTTAATTTTATTAATAGCTGACATCTTTTGTATTTTAATTTCTTTCATCTTGTTACTAGTGAAATTGTACATAAATAAAAATTTATCTGAAGCTGCTAATATCCTGTAATCATTAGACGTTTACTAGCAGAAGTTATTTTTGTATTCTTTATTAAACTTTGAAGGAAGGAATACATGCATGTTCATTAAGAATGTAAATAGTAGCGATTCACATTATTCAAGTGTTTTCTGCTTGAAAGATTATTTTTTGTCCATAAAGTTTTGAAGTGTTCTAAACAAACATTTTGATTTTCAAAAATATATTAACAAAATACAAAATTAAGGTTCCGATGAATAACAGATTGACAATACAGCAGTAATAATAATCTGTTAAAATTATACTGCAATATGTAGGTAAAATATTGAGTGAAACATTTGTGCCACTTATGTCTGGTGCTACAGTTTTATGTTTTATAAATGAAAATATCTTCATAATTATCTAAACTACAGGAAACTCATGAGAAGAAAACATATTGATTTAAAATTCTGTATGTAACATATGTACATTGACTGTTATATGTTTCTTGACAGTTTATAAATTATTCATAATTACACATGTTTGTAGACATACCATCATAGTGCCTGTGGTGGCCGGTGTGATACTTGGTTGTATCGCCACCAAAGTGTGCTGCAATGAAGCTGTTTCCTGGTGCTTCAAATTCTCCAGAGAATGTTTCAACTTCATGATGCCTAGACCGTTGCTTGCTTCTTCGCCTACCATGTGGACGAACTATTGTTTCCTCAGGTTGCCTCTGTTCCTGGATTTTAACAGATAGAATATTTTGTGAAGAAACTGACTACCCATTATTTGGCACAAAAGAGAAACACTATTATTAAACAAAGAAATACTATATTACCATTGCCATTGTATTACCCAGGTTAATTCTGGATTCACAGGAAGCAATCATTAGAGACTTACTGTAATGAATTGTACGTTCATATAAAGGGAACATCAGTATGTATAAAGTGAAACAGTGTAGTACTAATCTGTTTTAAATATGCACATGAAATTTGCTGTTATCATCACCAAAGAATAAACTGTCAATTTTATTCCTATATCATGAATTTAAAATGTGGTGGATATAGCTGTGAAAATTTTGGTTTCTTGACATTTTATTTTTTACTTTGGAGTAGTAGAACACTTTCAGGACAGCAGAATGTTTAGAATATGAACGGTGTTGTGCCGTGGTTATACTGAAAGGTAAACACCACGGCCAGTTTAATTGTATTTTTCCGTGCGTTCGGTGCATTATCGCTGCATGTTACGATGCCCGCTTTGATATCGGGATTCAGTTGTTCGCGGCGACCTTGAGTGGTGACGTCATTTGGCTGGCAGTGCCGTCCGCTTGTCAACGACATTTAGTCAGCAATGTTTGAGTTTTTATAAGTTAGCGCAGCGTCCTCATCGGTCTCTTTTCTCTTTCAACTTTGGTGCGGCTTGGATTGTGGCGGCGTAACGTGTGATACCACTATGCCTAGATAATTCTATAAAGAGCTTCAGGTGAGCCAGTATTGAGGGTTTATATGTAATATTAATTTAATTGGGGTTTGTGTGTGTGAAATGTAACGATAGTGTGTGCGTGTGGCTCAGGCGGTCCATGTTTGAGCTGGTAAATATACAAGCACGTGGTAAAATTATTTTGCAGTCAAGTTAAAGAAATAATGTTAGAGGCAGTTCAAAATTAAAAAATAAAAGAACTAAAGCAAGTATGAATTTATAATTGTGGTTCCATGAAGTCTGGTTATTGATTGAAATAGTTATAAAGGTAGTAGCAGAGACCACGTGCTCGTCAGTCAATCATAATGTGAAGTAAGCATACGAGGTAACCCATAAAATTGTTTAAGCTTAATGTGTAATGATTTCTGTGTGACAAGGTGAAATTTAAAATTCAAATTAAAAGCCCGAAGGGTGATTTTGACCAGAGTTAATGACTGGCATTTGCGGTACTGAAATTATACTGACGTGTGTGATCTGAGTGCTTTGACACAGGAATGTTGGGGTGGTATGTGTATATATCTGAATCGAATATACAAGTAAAATTTTCCACAGGTTTCCCCGCTTTAGTCGGGAGGAAAGGGGTCCACGTGATGGGCACTCTACATCTTCGCCCATCCGCAGAGTCTGCGTAAGAAGCCCCAACGCTGTCACGCCATCCGACATCACTCTTCACACACCAACGAAAATGCAGGAACATACTTAGTGCCATCCAAATGATCAGGTGGGAACTTTCCTTTATTTTATAAACTTCACAAACGAAGTGCTCTGCAGGTTATCGGGTTACACACACGCTAAAACCTATTGCTAGAAATTAGACTCATGCTTCAGAGTTAACATTACTGAACATGTTTTGTGAAGACATGCTAAAGTGTGGACACTGCTGACTGTGTTATGAATAACTTATAAGTATTTGTGTTTTGTATTTGCATAGAGTCAAGGGTTACCTTTGTATTATCTGAATATTTAATTCTATTACTGCAAAAGAGAAAATCGAATTTAAAATTCTTTTTTTTGACAAAATCCAGACCTAAAGAAAATGTAATACTCGGAGAATACTTGCATCTGCCTGTCATATGACTTGTGATCTTGCACGTTCCAATTCTTTCTCTTATTCTAAATTTAAAGGTCCGTTGTTTTAGTTATTTTTTTGGTTCAGCTTGACTATTCAAATTATCATAGTTCTATAATATTCCTGTATTTAATTAAGTTAACAAAAAAGGAAGCGACATATTTTTATTTATTAATGTATATAAACTTTCACGTATGAACTTACTATTCGTTATCACTTCCCCAAACGTTTCAAGGTGATGTGCCTCTTCCACATTAATAAATTTAATAAAGTGAACGAAGAGGATGAATCAACAAGATAACCATATTTTTATATTTAATTAACAACTAATTTACTACATATTTAATATTAAGTAACAAACTTAAACCTCGGTTTACTGTGATCATTGGTTCCAATTTAATGCGATTAATCCTAGTGATGGGGAACAGGTAGATGAAAGTACTGCTACACACTTAAGGAATTAGCTTTTTTGAATTTAATTATTAATTATTAATTTAATTATGATCATATCATCTAATGTTCATGGATTGTCTGCTCCAGATACTTATAATTATCATATGTTAATGAATGGTTCCTGCATTACTAATGCAATGCAAACAATTCTTTTGAGAGTAAAATAGAGAAGTACAAGTTTATAATAAAAAGAATAAATTCAGTAGGTTGGCATGCCATTAGTCAATTGTTGGAAATACTTTGATATATTCTTGTTGTAATCAAATCACCATGTGACTTTAAAGAGAGACCTGAATGGATGTCAAGAATTAAGAAAAACTCAAACAAAGATGATTGTAAAACCAATTGTTTAAAATTAAAAAAAAAAACATAAATAAAATCTTGTTACTGTTGATCAGGTGTTTTCTTGCAAGACCTGTCACTATGGGCTCAGCATATTTTATTTCCATCTAGGCCATGTGCCTAGTCTTAAATATTAAGTTACGCCTTCCCAGAAAAAAAAAAATTAAATTTTTTTTTTTTAGGTTAGAAAAAGGGTGTAAAAAAATATTCTGGGACTAAGGGGGCGTTTCAGTGTCTATTTGCAATAAGTAGTCCAACCACAAATCCTTAATCTGAATTCCTTAATCGTTTCCATTAGAGTAAAACGTTTAAAACCTACTGTGCTAAAAGAACCTACAGCCAACCTAATACTGTTTGAAATTCTATATTTTGTTGTTCATCTCTTGTCCGAGTATCGATAAAAATATATACACAGTATTCCAAAGTAGTATTCCACTAATGTTTTACAAGCAGAATTATCACTGTTGCAAACCACTATATAAAAATTATTCTGATTAGCGCTTTCAAGCTTCACAGCTCATCATCAGATCGGAAATGAACAAACAGACATGAAAACCAACCCTTCACCCCCACCCCACCCCACCCTGTCACACACAACAAGCTATAATTCAAATGTCCCTTCCCCACCCTCTGAGCCCTGTCACCGCCATCTGGACAGTTACATATTTTTCTAGCAAATTCCTTGTGTTTCAGTGTGTGTGTGTGTGTGTGTGTGTGTGTGTGTGTGTGTGTGTGTGTGTGTGTGTGTGTGTGTGTGTGTGTGTGTGTGTGTGTGTGTGTGTGTGTGTGTGTGTGTGTGTGTGTGTGTGTGTGTGTGTGTGTGTGTGTGTGTGTGTGTGTGTGTGTGTGTGTTAATCAGAATAATTTTTATATAGTGGTGTGCAACAGAGATAATTCTGCTTGTGATTTTAACCACTAACACAACTTTCTTCATTAAACTAATGTTTTAGATAAAAAATTTTGGTCTCTGATGAAGCTCACAATGAGCGGAATCTGATTACAGGCAAAGGTAAAAAATTAGAAAAAATTTAATTTAAAACAGTGTTTCATGTCAGAAAAATTTGTATATATAATAATAATAATAATAATAATACTGTAATATTCAACATATTACTTGACTATGTTGAATACATTTTAATTGACCAGGTTAACAAGTTTTTGTTCAGCTAACTTATTTTTTTAGGCTTAAGACAAAGTTTATTTTTCATAAAAGCAAAGTTATACAGTCATTAATGTTTCTTTGCTTACACTTCTCATACATAATCTATTCATACCATACAACCTGTTACCCATATCACACAGAATCTCTATTTCCAGACACTATTTAATTGTTCTAATTAATAAACTTCAAATGAATTGAATTAGTTACAATACTTTATATTAAATAATTAGTATAGTAATACAATAATGAGTTTTTATACCATAGTAAAATATTATAAATATATTTTTCTGATATTTTCTATTCCTAAACCACAGCACTAATATGCCTTTTTTTACATTTAATTAATATTACTTTTTCAATGTACTAATCATCTATTAACTTTCTCCTTTTTCTGTCAAGGCTTACACTATACATAATCTCTTCTCTTCCTATCAGAGATATGATAGTGATATCTGTGACAGTGGCATGAAAATGAGATGTGATACAGAATAAAGATTTTGGAATATTGCACAGCATTTAGAATTCATACTCTGTTGACACCAGAATTTGAGCATTTTTAACTTTTTGTACAACGGTGGAATCTGAAAAGCAGAAAATACCATACCTATACTACAAGTACATCTTTTGAAGTCCAGTAAGGATGTTCTGGTCAGAATGGATACTGAATGAAAAACTATGGAATAAAGTAAAAAAGAAAAAAAATCTACTCATATCAAAATACCTAATGAAACGAGAATAGCTGGCTGTCCTCTTAAAATACCAGTGTGAAATGCATCTAAAGACACATAAGATTAGAACATACAAGAGATTTATGTCAGGGAATCATATGTAAGAACTATATGGATTTTCTTACATACTAAGGCATTAGTGTTCAAACAATGTGGAATGAATGACTTCAGTTGTTGAATCAACTTGAGTGTCTGTAGTTTTGCAACATACAAGAATGGTGAAATGGATCATTCAATTTTTGTCTATTTAAGAAGTTTATTCAGACATGTTTGACCTCCAGAACAGTTATGTCAACACTGTTTCCAGTCTTCAAAACATTTCTGAAATCCAGTTTTAGGTACAGTGTTGAGTTTGCTCAATGATTTTTGTTTTATATCTCAACAGTTGTGAAAAATTATCCTTTCATATTTTTACATTCTTAGGAAAAGGAAAAGATTGTTTGGAGACATATCCATTTGCAAAATCATTATAATTTTTTGTTGACTAAAAATTCTGGAACAAGCAATGACGTGTGATATTGGGATTGCAGTTTCCATAAATTCCATTTCAATAAATCTGACTTTTACTATGAAAAGCTTTACACACGTGATTTAAATTGACTAAATGGTATTCTTTATTGACTGTAACACTGTGGGAAAAATGATGGAGCACAATACAACAGTATTGCTGTTACAATCTTCAACTCATTCTCAACTGACTCTGAAGCCATCGTACTGTTTATAAACTATTTGGTCATACGTCCTAGACTTTTGCCTTGTTTATATAATTTCTTCTGCATAAAAACACATTTCTGTTATTTAAATTGTTTGGCATTTGATGGGACTGATGTGGTGGGAAGACCCAAATTTCATAACCATATAGTAACACCAAGTAGGATCATAGTTTTGTAAAATTTAATAACATTGGCCTTTGTTACTATTCCTGTAATTATCTCTGTATGATTCACAGAAGCTCTGAAATTGACATAGGTTTTCTTCTGCCTCTACCAATTTATGTGATAGCTGAAATAATTAAAATCACTAACTTGATCTAATACTTTACTTTTCAAATTTTGTGTTTAAGAATGTTACAGGATGAATCCTGAAAAAAGTAGTATCCTTTAAGAATTTAGTACAGCAGAAAGATTGTCATTATAGCTCATCTTCTGTACTCATTAGCACAGCTTTGTCATCTGCAAACAACATTGTGTTGAAAGTATAGCCACTAACTGTATATGACACTAAAAATTTTGCTATTCCTTAATAGCATTGTTATTATAAAAGTTAATTAACAAGGATGACAACAAATAACCTTTATGACTCCTTGTGTAGTTTCTCATATTCTTTCATTAATTTGACCTTTTTTCTGTTTAATACCAATCCAGATATGACAATATAAATCTTACAACACCCTAATTCGATGTTCTAATAAAGATTACACAATCTTACAATAATTCTTTTCAACAGGAGTAAAGGTTAGTGCTACGATCTGATACTTATATTTTGTATAATACAGGTAATAAATACTTGAATTTTGTTGTCCATTATATAATATTATTGACTCTGAACACTAAGTTTTTTACCAATAAAGAACTTAGTGTTCTGAGTCAGTAATATTATACTTATAATTAGGTAATAAATATGAACACAAAAAGTCAATAATTCATCCATCCCCAATTTGTGTACAGATAGACAGGCACGCACGCACGCACGCGCACACACAGAGATTTGTAAACATACAATAGTAAATTGTTTTCATATGGCTACCTGATACTGTGTGTACTGAGAGACATGTGGATTTATAGTAGGCGATGGTCTTCGGTTTTCAGGTAGCACTTCGTAAGAGTTCAGTGTAGATGACGGCCTGATAGAGGCTGGTACCTCTGGGGTTCTCATAACTCGTGATACCCTCTTGATGATATTCTGTGGCTGCCTAGTCGTCCATTGTCGTTGTGGTGTGTATCCATGTATCGTTATACCATTTGGTTTATACGTGCTATAAAACAATTATACATGTTAGGTCAAGTTGTAGTATAGGTACTCTGTATACAATATCAGTATGAAAATGTCACACAATTATAAATTTCACTCATTTTCAACCTTTTAAGCCCATGACAATAGCGCTCATTTAGCAGCTCCCCTATAGCAAACATAGTGGAAATTTTAGTGATGTGTAGAAATTTTTAAGAATGAGACTCTGTAAAAGCTTCTTAAAACCAAGCTTCTTAACCAAGTAGCATTGTTTGTCTCAAAAGATGACTTTTCTAAGGTGGGAACTAACTCATTTACAAAACTCTATTATTACACAGCCTGACAGAAAATATATATATATATATAATGTAACGTAACAAAGTTCAGGTCACAAACGTTACATAAACACTTTGTACATAGAAACTCAAACAATGCCCAAGGTATGCCATAATTAAGGTCAGGAGGGCAAACCTCACCTATAAAAAATGTATTGATGATATCTAGTAAGGTTACTAGGTAATAAAATAGTAAAAATGTATCTAAATATAAAATATGGAGTGATCAGTGGAAGATGTAAACTATAAACACTGTATCTAATGAGATGAATTTACTGTGGATGAGTTTGAATATAATAGACTGTCTAATTAATATTTAATGTTTTATAAAGATGTACCTGTTGTTGTGCTTTATCATGATATTGTGTTTACATGATATTTATTTTGTGTTTTGTATGTAGCAGGGGTGAAGCCATTGCTTTAAGAAAGTATTAAGTAATGGATACTAATTTCATTCATGTTAAACTTGTATTTAAGTAATTAAATACAAGTGTATTTATTATATATGGTATCATGTTAAGTGAATTTACTTTGAATAATTAATGAAGATGTCTTAAAATAATATTTGTAAACTTGGCCAGAAGACAATAATTGTTAATGAATTGTCAAGTGGTCATTATGATTATGTTAAAAACCAATGAAGGGTTCAATGATAAGCTAAATAATAATAATAAATTGAAATCAGGAAATTAAAATTGGAATAATTGGCCATAAGCCAGTGACTCTTTGTACAGTAGGTCAGGTCAGAAAATTAAATTAAAAAAAAACAAAAAATTATAACACATGTAATAAAATCAATAGGCCTAAATTTAGTATTTTGTAAAAGGAAAATAATACCTTTTAAAATAAGTTGATTAAGAAGAAAATGTAGTAAAATGTATACGGTTTAATAAGGCAGATTAAGTGAAAGTTTTATGTGATTTAATGCAATTATAATAAGGGAGTATTTTATTAAATAAGTGTAAGAATGTTTCCTAATTACGGCTCTAGGATAACAAATATTATCCAATAACATAAGAGGAAGATGGTTGTTAGGGCAACAAAATGCAAGATATCTTGTTGATTTAAACATTCAATTGTTATATATGAACGAGGACAGTTCAGTCGTTATAAATCTCAAAAAAACTAAGAAGCCTAATGAATAAAATTATTATCAATCCAAATTAATATATAATAACTGATTAAAAAGACGGATTGGACGACTTCAGAGACTATCACTTCAAGAATATAAAATACCTATCAACAAAATTCAAATCAAAAATCTAAAGAATAAATTAACTAAACCTACCGTCAAATGAGTAATAATGGAAACAATAAATAAATGAAGATAACCCAGACCTGGAGAAGTCGAAGTGAATAAATACCATACAACAAAAAATAAAGGAATTAAATTTACATACCGAACCTCACTTTTAACAACAGAGCAAGAACTTAATACTACACTAATTCCGTCAGGACCTGTGACCACCAGAAACGAAAAATCAGCGAAGATCAAGAACTGAACCTTCCATTACATCCTGGGACACTAACACCAACTTTTATTGAGAAGCTGAAGGTGGATCTATTCAAGCCATTCTTCATCACTCGGCTATCTGTCATCGTTAGTGGAACACCACCTTAACGAGTATCTTGTAAACGTTTGGTAAAAAAACCTGCTTATGTTAATACTTTATATAATAAGATTTTAATTTAAATTGTAATACCTAGTAACCTGAATTTGCATTACCTGACCTTACTAATAGTTAAAAGAACTACATGTACCCTGAGATAAAAGATAAACTAAAAATTATAATTAAATTCTAATATCTAAAACACGAGTTCAATAACAAATCGATTCTGTATTGTGTGATCGATATGATGTATTAGTAGCGGGAGGAAGCAGCTGTTGGAATTTAAAAACATATAAAATAAAGAACCCTTCTTGAATTTGACGATTTTGTGTTATTTGTAGAATAATTATTGCATTTCGAATAGGGTGTATTTTACAGAGAAAGGAACGGGAGAAACGCATCAAGTGGAACAACTTAACCTATAATAAGGGTCAATCGCCAATAACAGCGCTCGTCTGCAGACAGCTGGTGAATAGAGAACTAACTTACTCTCTCCGCTCTCTGCTCTTTTCAATTTAGATAATACATACCGACTAGGGTTGGAGAAAATACTGAATTATTCACTATAATAACTGTAATATAGCGTTTTTCTCTGGTAAAACACTTGATAACTACTTAACACAGGTCTATGATCAACAACCGAATAATATCAACCACATAATAAATATTTTTCCTTATAAATAGATTGAATTGGTAACAAATTGGTGAATTCAACGTTGGGGCTTATACACATTCTTTAATTTAATTAGTAAGGCAGAATTGTTTTATTACAATACATATATAATATAATTTTCTATATATATTATGTTTAATATTTATCCTGAAATTACCTCAAGATATTTATTCCTTGAACAACGTACTGACAAACAAATCGGTCCAATTAGTAGCCTATGAGGACGACATCAATATAATGTGTAGGACAAAAAATGCAGCAGAGGAAACGTATTCTGAACTCAAAGAAAATGCTAGCAATATAGGCCTCAAAATCAACATAGATAAAACAAAAATATTAGTGCAGACTAGAAGACAAAGAAACTACGGAACAATCGACAATATCGAAAAGGTGGACAACTTTAAATACTTGGGAACCATATTAGAAAAAAACGGCACAGAAGAAGCCGAAATCCGAAACCGGATAGTCCAAGCCAATAAAGCGTATTTCGCCACATCAAGTATCTTCAGATCCAAAGACATCCACAGAAACACGAAACTAAGGATATACAAATCAATAATAAGACCCATCCTAACATATGGTTGCGAAACGTGTATCCTGAACTCCAAGGCAGCAAACACTCTCGATACCTTTGAAAGAAAAATATTACGAAGAATCCTGGGACCAGTTAATGACGTACATGGCTGGAGAATAAGATATAACCATGAATTGTATCAAATGTATAAAGAACCACCGTTAACACGGTACATAAAACTACAGCGTCTAAGGTGGGCTGGTCATGTAGCCAGGATGGGAGAAGAAAGTATACCACAAAAACTATTGTATACCAGAATCCATGGAAAAAGACCAGTGGGAAGACCAAGGAGAAGATGGGAGGATGCGGTGGATGAGGATGCAAGAGAGATATTAAAAGTGCGTTCCTGGAGGAGGATGGCTGCTGACAGAGGAGAATGGGGGGAAAAATTGAAGGAGGCCAGGGCCCAACAAGGGCTGTAGTGCCATAGAAAGAAGAAGATTTATTCCTTGAGGTATTTTTTCCTTTGATTATATGTGGTATAATCAAAATGAACAAAACAAAAATAATCTATAAAAACTAAATAACCTACACAACAAAGATAATACTCGCAGCATACAACATACCAAGGCAGCAAACACTCTCGATACCTTTGAAAGAAAAATATTACGAAGAATCCTGGGACCAGTTAATGACGTACATGGCTGGAGAATAAGATATAACCATGAATTGTATCAAATGTATAAAGAACCACCGTTAACACGGTACATAAAACTACAGCGTCTAAGGTGGGCTGGTCATGTAGCCAGGATGGGAGAAGAAAGGATACCACAAAAACTATTGTATACCAGAATCCATGGAAAAAGACCAGTGGGAAGACCAAGGAGAAGATGGGAGGATGCGGTGGATGAGGATGCAAGAGAGATATTAAAAGTGCGTTCCTGGAGGAGGATGGCTGCTGACAGAGGAGAATGGGGGGAAAAATTGAAGGAGGCCAGGGCCCAACAAGGGCTGTAGTGCCATAGAAAGAAGAAGATTTATTCCTTGAGGTATTTTTTCCTTTGATTATATGTGGTATAATCAAAATGAACAAAACAAAAATAATCTATAAAAACTAAATAACCTACACAACAAAGATAATACTCGTACAACAACCAATGGTATATACAAAATTGAATGTCAAGATTGCAATAAATGTTACATAAGACAAACAAAAAAAAACAACTGAAAAAACGTTATTTTGAACACCTAAACGCATACAAAAAACCAGAAATATACAAATCTAATTTGGCCACAAAACACAAAACAAACTAATACTTGAACAAATACAAATCATTACAAAACATGACACAATTTTCAAAGCACTCAACATCGAAAATTCACAAAATACTAATACATACACCACAATCACACACAATAATACCACTTTAAAATACCAGAGACCAACAACAAACCAAAATAGCGTCCAGCCAACACACAAATACTTCACCAGACGCAAGATCACGAAGGCCGAGGATGAGAACACAGGGGTTCTCGAAACATGTTCCTAATATGGAAAATAAAATATCTTGAGGTAATTTCAGTATAAATATTAAATATATTATATACATCAAGAAATGGATTGTAGCAAAAAGTGTTTGAAAAAATATATATATAACATTTAATATTTATAATTAAATTTACCTCAAGATGTTATTTTTTTCATTTTTTGGAACATGTTTCGGGTACTACCTTGTACCCATCCTCAGCCTTCTGGTTTTTTTGTCTGGTGAAGTACATATGTTTTGTCGGTTGACTATTATTATTGTGGCTTCCTGTTGGCTTCTGGTATTTCAAATTGGTTTTATTGTGTGTGATTGTGGTGTATGTGTTAGTTTTTTGTGTATTTTCAATGTTGAGTGCTTTGAATATTGTGTAATGTTTTGTATTGATTTGTATTTTTTCAGGTATTAGTTTGTTTTCTGTTTTCTGTTCTAATACCTGAACAAATACAAATCAATACAAAACATCACACAATATTCAAAGCACTCAACATTGAAAATACACAAAAAACTAACACATACACCACAATCACACAGAATAAAACCAATTTGAAATACCAGAAGCCAACAGGAAGCCACAATAATAATAGTCAACCATTAGTTAGCGTCGTCTTGTAACGTCTCGCGGGTATAGCTTAATAGTATCGTTTGATCTTATCGTCACTGTCGCTCTTCGAAAACTCGCTTTAATGAGAGTCACAGAATTCGTTATAATTTATGATATTTCCCTTAGATTTTATTTGGGTGAATTCAATAAAGTTGTTTGACCGTAGTTAGGAGAGAGAGTGAAAAAAGAATTATCCTCTTGGCATACAAATAATTAATTTAAAATTCTCCGCTCATGAGACCAGCTGATTGTGACATTTACAAACACATTGAAGGTTAAATTAACACCAATAGCATGTAATATTTTCTGGTTGTCCGTTCTCTTCTCTGTCTCCAGACAATCTGTCAACAACTAACCTCTACTGAAAATAATACACATTTTTATTAAAATAACAAAGTATTCATTGTATTTATTTAATAAATTCAATGTTTTTTATCTTCTACCAAAACAGAAAGGTATAATCGATTCTCACTGTCAACACAACATTAGTTCGATCTTATTTTGTAAACATAAAATGTATAACAAATATTTTTATCTTTTACCAAATATAAAACAATAAAGAAATAATTTATTAATTTCCCAGGGTTATTTTTCAGTTCTTTGTACTATGAGACGGTCAGAAATGAATAATTTAATACCAAGCTTTACATTAATTAATAGATTATATTTTTTAGTATGTAGTTCCGAGTTTATCCGCCAGAGTACAGATTATGTTTCTTCACTACAACCACAAAATTATTTAATGGTGGCTAGCAATTCACAGGAATCCGTTATGCAGATTTTTTGGTTAACAAAAAATAATAAAGTTTGTTTCACCTCTTTTCCTGAAGTGTTTACATATATGGTGCTGTTTCTAGTGTTATGAAGTTATAGTTGAGATGTAATTTAGTTAAATTTACTTGGATAAGTAAATTCTCGAATAAGTAAACACCAAAATCTCGAAGTGTTGTAGACTAGGCCTGGATCTGGTAGTTTTATTTTTCAAAGTTTCATCAAATTAAGGGCGTGAATGGTTATACTTGAAGGAGTTCGAATATAAGGTGGACATCACTCATCAATTTTATTAAATTTCGCACTAATTATTCCGAAAAGTATTCATTAATTTATCAAATTTTTATAGTCATTACTTTTTTCAAAACCGTTCACTTCCCAATCGTTTTAACAATTCAATTAAAATCTTGTTAGGTGGTTACTGGTAGTACCCAAGATTTTTTATGGTTTTTTATTGGTGAATCTATATACTTTTTAGTATATATGCTATTATTAATTATTATAAATTTATTTCTTCTTTTTAGAAAAATAATCCTTTTTAAATTTTGTTAATAATCCAATATAATTTATTTAAGGTTTTTCTTTATATTTTTCCTTAAGCTTGTACATTGGTCTTTTATATTTTAATTCCCTTCAATTGGATTTATTTATTATTTACTTAAAGTATCCTTACTCTAAACTATTTTCCTATGCCATCTTGCTCATATAGTATTATTTTATATTATTATTATTTTATATCTAACCCTGGGTTATCTTATATTTAAACACAATTATTATATTAAACATAAAAATTATACCTAGGTACAAGACCTTTGTGGCCTGCACAATAAAAATTACACAAAATACAAAAAAATACAAAATTTGTTAGCAGCAATATAGTCCACTGCTACAATTGATTGTTTTGTCATCTACAGTATAAATCTGTGAGATGCTCTTTTTAAAAGTTTACACTCACTATGTACACTATATCTCACTTTGTACACTATATTTCACGTTGTTATTGTTTATAAAATTTTGTGGTACAAAGTTTTTGATAGCTAGGTACATAATACCCATTTCTGACTTTTAGAGTGGGGTGATTGTGTTATCATATTTGGTCATGGGTTATGTAATGTTACTATATTTATATATATATATATATATATATATATATTGTAACATCACAAGATGTCACCTAACCTAAGTGTATGTTATTAGATTTTATAAAAACAGAACAACCATGTAAATAGGTATATAATAGTAGAAATAACCAAGAAAGAAGAAACCAAGAAAGAAGAATGAAGCAGAAGTGCCACATGAAACAGTAACCCAAGGGCTGTTTGACACTACAACTAGACTAAGACTAAAACGAACTAATGGACAGAATAAATTTACATTCAGCTGTCAATTCAGTAAATAGTTGATGTAAACCGAATGTCATTTGTAAACAAAAAATGAACTAATGAGCAGTTAAATACTGTGAAAGCAGAATCAGCATTTTGCTGATAATAGATGTGACAATGACCCGTAGATTATGAATGCCAAAACCAATGTTAACAATGGCTACATAGTGAGAACTAAGATGTATTTCAGCATCAAATAGATTTGTTGGAAAAGAGAACTATTTATAAAAGAGAATCTTATACAAATAAGATGTCTCCACAATTTACCGAATTGAGAACCAATAGGCATTATTAAGGCCAAATTTCAATGTAGGCGATATGCCTTAGCAAGCTTAGACCAAACAGTAGTCAGTAAAATGGCTATCGAGGATTATCACAAGTGTAAACTAAAATGCACAGAACTATGGTTATGCATTGACATAACAACAAATGTTATTAAAACAATAGGTTTAATCATAATTTTAATTGTTAAATAGTAGCTTAAAACAAATTAGCGTGAAACGAAATGTCATAGTCAGTAGGATCATTTATTACAATGTATAGAGTTAAGGTGTACAAGTAATGTTCAGCAAAAAACGTCAGTACAGCATTAATGGTGTTAGCGCATAAACATTTGATTAATAAAATGTTATGTGAATACAAGCAAGGTTAACCAAAAGTGTAAAATCGGCGACTCATAAAGAGCAGACGACAGTAAGAATAATGTACCCGAACGTTGGTTTTATAACAATGTCGGTCAAAGTGAAAGTAATTCGAGAACGAGTGATATCAAATTAAAGGAAAAAGAACAATCTTTAATTTGATAGTAATATTAACCCAATCGCAACTGTATTTAGTGCGGGAGAGATGTTAGCATCATTCTAAAAATGTACATCGGGAAACTGTTTATAAATAATAACAAGAACGACAACTAGTTACCACCACGACATTTGACGGTTAGAAAAAGCCGTTATCAACTGTCAAAAAGTGACTCGTCACACCGACACACCTACCAAAGCCAATCAGAAAATTAGTTAGTAATCAACATTTTTACCTAGAGCCGATCAAAGAGAGGGGTATATAAAGACAAACCAGCGAATTTTGAGACAGACCTTTACTAACTAGCATGCAGCACAGACGTGTGCCCGTCATCTCCACGTTTTTTAATAACACTTAGCGTCAGTTACATAGCACATTGGAACCAATAGTTCAACAACAAGAAACGATTACTTCGAGTTCATCCACAACCAACAACAGTGATTAAGTGCAGTTTCATTTTAATTTTGTGCGGGAATAACGAACAGAAAATAATTTATTGTTATTATTCACGATCCATTTTAATCAGAAGAGGATCGCATTATTCTGTTCTTGTGCGAATTTAGTGCCGAAACCAAGTAATCATTATAATCCGATTACTTAAGTGATTAATAAGTTTTAATGAAATAATTAAAACTCAGAAGGTAAAAGTGCAATCATTATTAATCTTGATCTGAGTGCCATAACCTGTACTTATTGCAACAATAACCTGTACTGACGCAAAACACAAAAACATTATTTAAGATTACACCACGTCTCGATTTATTATACAAATTTGTTACTAGTAATTAAGCTATATGTTAGTTGTAAGGGTTCTCACTTAATAGATATTGTCACTAAAAAAGCAAGCGTTGATGAAACGCGCGATCTTTCAACAGATCGTTTTTTTTTTAATTACTTTGCAAAAGTAACCTAAAACTTTGTTGATCAATTGTATATCAAGAGGATTATTGGATATTGTGTAGGCATAATTGTTTTCTTTCGTGTCTCAAAGAATTCACAACTGAGATAATCATAATTTTAATATTAAAAAATAAATAGCATCTGGACTTAACCAGATTTATAATTCATGTTCTGAGCAAGCCGTATAAGGCCTATAATAACTGACTTTTAATTGTACAACTTTGTATGTTTACATTATGTTTATTTTTTTGAATTCACTATAAGGGTGTAAATAAACCCATTATTAACAGCATCACCTGATTTTGATTTATTTCTATAGGATAATTGAATATTTTCTTTTAATAAGCTTAAACAACCTTCTGTTGTGTTTAACATATTGGAATAGCATTGCCAAAAGGTGGTACTCAACTATTTTAACTTTTCTAATCATCCAGTAATATTGTGCGTGGGTTTTACACGGGATTTTCCCTAAATAAATCCGTGTGGCGCCCACTAATTTATAAACAAGGTAACATAACCTTGCAACCAAAGGGAGTTGGTGATTGTAAGCTGAGTTGACAGTTTAGTGAACTTCTAGTAAACACAATCAGGTACGTAAAAGCATATGTTTGTTTATGATATTGTCCAGACTTTACGAGACGTGACATACTCAGACTACCTGCAATCTGAAGAAGAAGTTTCTACTACCAGTTTCAACCAGACGAGAACTATTATCAAGCAACCAACTGCTATACTTCATGTTTTAACTTAAGTTAATCTAGCATTTAAGTATAATCAACTTCACTATTTTATTTATTTAATACAAGGGAATTTTTTTAAAACAAGTATAATTAAGCCATTGTAAACACTGTGAGTAACTTTGAATGTTTTATTTTAAATTACTTTACTACATTAGTCACCTTCAATTAGAAACAACCATTCTCAACATTGAGTTACCTCAAAAGAACACTTCACACATAGTTAAACTTTGTTTTAACGAGACTTTTAATATTTTGACCACGAATTTAATAAGTTTAAACAACAACACTTTTATTTTATTTCAAGTTACTTGTAACCACACACGTTTTCATTTTATTACAAATAGGTTAGACCAACCGTGTGACCTCTAAACGGATTTAAACATTATTTTAATATAATTACTGTAAACAAATAAACATAATCAGTTTAAACACAACCCCCAATAAAAAGCTGGTTATAAATTGGCGCGCCAACTAGTGTGTCTTAAAAAATATTAAATAAATATATTTTTTATATTTTATATTAGCCCGGTAGACACGAAAAATTAACATGCCACACACCCACCAATACGATACAAGATATAAGGACAGTAGGGTAGGAGAGATGCAACGGGATGTAGATACAGACGAAGAGCAACCCACAGACGAGATGGGAGTTATTACAATCAATAATATCGAAACTAGTGCCGACGAAATACCTCATGTAGAACCAGAGATGGAAATAATAGTCAGCGACCAACCGAACAAAACAACAGAAGGGACGAGGATGGAGAGTATGATGATGAGAATGATGGAACAGATGACGAAAAATAATGACTCGATGAATAAAAATATGGAAACATTGAAAGAAGATGGTAGGAAATCCCGGGAAGAGAACCAAAGAAATATTGAGCTATTGAATAGAAATATAGAGTCGATAAGGGAGGACCATCGGGACTTAAATAGAAATCTGGAATCACTTAGTAAAAATGTGGAATCGCTGAAGGAGGACCTAAATAAAAGGATAGACGATACTCATAAGTCTATGGACGCGCTGAACGGTAAAATCGACGATAACAGCCAGGCCATTAGAGAAGAATTGAACACTACCTTGATCGAAATTAGAAGGAGGATGGAAGAAGGGAATGATAAAATAAACACAAGAATAGACGTGGAGATTGCCGTTGTGAGGGAGGAAATCGTCGAAGTAAATAAAAGGTGTGAACAACACGACCAGGACTTGCAGCGAACCAGAGAAGAGATCGACGGGAGACTCAATACCATGGAGGAGGTGACCGAAGCAAGGATAGAGTCTTTAAAAAAGACAAATCAAGATGAAATTAAACGAGTAAGGTTAGACGTAGGTTAGCGCTGCGAAGAAGTGAGTACCTCTGTAGATGCAGTGGGAATTTAACTGTCGCAAATCGAGAGAGGATTGAAGAACTTAGACAGCAGGAAATAGTGCAAATGCGGGAGGAGATTGAGATTATCCGCAACCGTCCGATACCAGGTCAGTACTTATTACCGAATGATAACCGCGACGCTATCAATTTTAGAAATTATCGACGTAATCCCATCGAATTTTTAGCGCGTGTGGAAGAACACTTGGCGCGGATTAGAGAAACTAGGTGGAATAACATAAAAAGTTTGATCGACGAATACTTTAAAGAAATCTACGACAATTGGTGGACCGCAACACGCCACGAGGTTCATAGTTACGATGAATTCAAAAATCAATTCCGCGCAAAATACTGGTCCGAGGCGACGCAAAACATCGTACGAGGCCATATATGCCACGGAAGATACGATGCGAACCGAGGAGGGACCATGACTTCATATTTCTTAGGTCAAGTATGTCTCGCAAGAAACCTAGAAACAAAGATACCGGAGGAATGTCTTGTCACAAAGTTGTCTTATCACTTTGAAGAGGGTGTTGCAAAAGCACGTCAGTGGGGACAGATTAAGACAATAGCAGCTATGTCAGCGCTGCTCGAAGATCAGGAGCACGAGGGGTATTACCGTAGGAGTCGTTGATGAAATGACCAGTTTAATACCACAGGCGGCAATACGAACAATAATAATAATAACTACCCTCGAAATTCTCGAAATAATTTTAATAATAATGGTCAGACAAACCAAAATTATAATAATGCTAATAACAATAACAATAATAATAGGCCAAATAACCCAAATAACAATAATAATAACAATAACCGGCGACCCAATTTTAATAACAACACTAATCGACCACCAAACCAAGGCGGGAATAACCAACCGTCGCAATATCGACGAGCAAATTATGTACAAGCCAATTACGACTCCGATAGAAGGCGACGATACCAACGTAGAGACAGCTACAGTGGAGACAGAGGAAGCATGAGAGGGGGACGATGGAGGAGTAGTAGCATTGAGGGTGACGACCGCAATAGCGACTACAGGCCACAAGTGAATTTTGTACAAGCCAATGACCAGTCCGACCCAGGGAGACCTGATACCCGACCACAGCCAAACACCACGAATAATGACGACGAAGGAGATTGGGTACCAGTCTGTGAGAGGCCTGGCTTTACAATAATGCACAACCGAGCAGGCAGCTCTAGAGAGTCGAGACCCGGAGATGGCAGCCGACCCAGCACATCCCAAGACGCCAGAATACAATACCAATTATAGACCCAATAGAGTGGAAGAGCACAAATAACCCCATGAATATCGACGAGTAAGAAATGATTAATATTAAGGAGGGATAATATGTAATAGTAAGCAACATTCCTCACCCAAACGTTTATGGTATAAAAGATAAAATATATATATTTAAAAAAACCACTACTATAAACAAACTCATTTATTGTTAAGCTACAAAAGGTTGAAGGTAACTAATTAACTATAACTAGTCAATTTGCCTTATCAAGTTACAAGTGTGTAGATTTAAGATGTAAGCCAAACCATTTGTTACTGATGAAAATTTACCAGATCTATCACACCAGGGGATAGAAAATTATATAAGGTCAATCAAATGATTTAATAAGAAAATACAACTACTGTACTATACCTAGAGAAAAAGTATGTATCCTGATGGATGTTCTATGTTACTTAATGTTTATAAAATGATTATTGTATACCTCTCATAAAATTCAAATGTTAAGTTAAATCGTCCAGAATAAAGGTTCACCCAACTAACCTTTGAAGGAGTAGAGAGGCAGTATAACAAAGTGTGTAAAATAAAAAGAAGGACATTATTATGGAATGTAAGGAAAGAAAAAATAATATTTGTGAAACAAACCATGTAAACCCCAAGAATGTCTATGAAATTAGATATTAGTGTGTTATTATATTGTCAAATGAAATTGTAATTACAGCATAGTATATAGTATATAAAATCGTCCAGAATAAAGGTTCACCCAACTAACCTTTGAAGGAGTAGAGAGGCAGTATAACAAAGTGTGTAAAATAAAAAGAAGGACATTATTATGGAATGTAAGGAAAGAAAAAAATAATATTTGTGAAACAAACCATGTAAACCCCAAGAATGTCTATGAAATTAGATATTAGTATGTTATTATATTGTCAAATGAAATTGTAATTACAGCATAGTATATAGTATATAAAATCATCCAGAATAAGTGAAAACCACCATCACTTGAAGGAGTAGAGAAGAAAAATAACAAAGAGTGTTAATTGTAAAGATAACTATTGTTATAATGGAATGAAAGGAAAGAAAAATGTTTGTCAATTATCAAATACTATACATCACCAGAATATGTCAAAAAAAAAAAAAAAAAAAAAAAAACCTTTAGTATACAAACCATGTAAGCCCTGATAATTCAGGATGAATATAACTCGTTAAGAAAGATTTAATGAACTATGGTGAAAACAGAAATATATTGTAGACTCTAGATAGAACAAACCAAATGCATAAGTACTGTAAGCATCAAAACAAGTGTATAATCTTAAGAATAGTTAAATGAACCAAAACAAATTGTTAACTAGTACATAAGTAACTATATAGCTGATAAAAGCATAGCTAAAAAACACCAAGTCTAAAAGAAGTAACTACCTGTAAGAAAGAAAGTATGTTAGCAAGTATAAAGATGGAAATGTGATCTAAATGAGAACCTCTGATACCTTGAATATTATAGTGAATATATTATATTATTGAATATGAATGATATGTGATATTTTTTTTTGAGTTGTGATAGTGCAACTATTGCCAGGTGCAATGTTTATTTTTTACTCAGACAGAGAAGAATAATGCCTCTGAATCTGAGAATGTGTAGTGAGGAACGGCAGAGGATGTTAGCCATAGCGAGCCACCCTGATTCCGAAACCTCTACAATAGTTAGGGAATTATATTGTTTTATTGTATCAAGGAATATTATGAAAGAATCTGTGAGGTATGAATTATAATAACCATTAAGATAATCACGAATGCAAAGATATGTGATGAGAAAGTAGAATGTGAATAAGACAGGGAATAGTTAACTTGAGAAACAAGATCAATTATAGTTAAATGACTTAGAGAGTAAGCAGCTTGAAAATACTAGTAAATTAAGAATTGTACCATTGGATAAAAAGCCAACCTAGAGTAATACACCAATAATATGTTTAAAAAAAAATCAAAGAGTACAAGAGAAAATTTTTTTTATTGAAGTATACTAAGAAACTGACATGAATTGATAATTTTACAAAAAATAAATTTTTTCAAATGATCAATTTTAAAGAGGGTGTATATGTAACATCACAAGATGTCACCTAACCTAAGTGTATGTTATTAGATTTTATAAAAACAGAACAACCATGTAAATAGGTATATAATAGTAGAAATAACCAAGAAAGAAGAAACCAAGAAAGAAGAATGAAGCAGAAGTGCCACATGAAACAGTAACCCAAGGGCTGTTTGACACTACAACTAGACTAAGACTAAAACGAACTAATGGACAGAATAAATTTACATTCAGCTGTCAATTCAGTAAATAGTTGATGTAAACCGAATGTCATTTGTAAACAAAAAATGAACTAATGAGCAGTTAAATACTGTGAAAGCAGAATCAGCATTTTGCTGATAATAGATGTGACAATCTATTACGATGTAGATGTGACCACCCGTAGATTATGAATGCCAAAACCAATGTTAACAATGGCTACATAGTGAGAACTAAGATGTATTTCAGCATCAAATAGATTTGTTGGAAAAGAGAACTATTTATAAAAGAGAATCTTATACAAATAAGATGTCTCCACAATTTACCGAATTGAGAACCAATAGGCATTATTAAGGCCAAATTTCAATGTAGGCGATATGCCTTAGCAAGCTTAGACCAAACAGTAGTCAGTAAAATGGCTATCGAGGATTATCACAAGTGTAAACTAAAATGCACAGAACTATGGTTATGCATTGACATAACAACAAATGTTATTAAAACAATAGGTTTAATCATAATTTTAATTGTTAAATAGTAGCTTAAAACAAATTAGCGTGAAACGAAATGTCATAGTCAGTAGGATCATTTATTACAATGTATAGAGTTAAGGTGTACAAGTAATGTTCAGCAAAAAACGTCAGTACAGCATTAATGGTGTTAGCGCATAAACATTTGATTAATAAAATGTTATGTGAATACAAGCAAGGTTAACCAAAAGTGTAAAATCGGCGACTCATAAAGAGCAGACGACAGTAAGAATAATGTACCCGAACGTTGGTTTTATAACAATGTCGGTCAAAGTGAAAGTAATTCGAGAACGAGTGATATCAAATTAAAGGAAAAAGAACAATCTTTAATTTGATAGTAATATTAACCCAATCGCAACTGTATTTAGTGCGGGAGAGATGTTAGCATCATTCTAAAAATGTACATCGGGAAACTGTTTATAAATAATAACAAGAACGACAACTAGTTACCACCACGACATTTGACGGTTAGAAAAAGCCGTTATCAACTGTCAAAAAGTGACTTGTCACACCGACACACCTACCAAAGCCAATCAGAAAATTAGTTAGTAATCAACATTTTTACCTAGAGCCGATCAAAGAGAGGGGTATATAAAGACAAACCAGCGAATTTTGAGACAGACCTTTACTAACTAGCATGCAGCACAGACGTGTGCCCGTCATCTCCACGTTTTTTAATAACACTTAGCGTCAGTTACATAGCACATTGGAACCAATAGTTCAACAACAAGAAACGATTACTTCGAGTTCATCCACAACCAACAACAGTGATTAAGTGCAGTTTCATTTTAATTTTGTGCGGGAATAACGAACAGAAAATAATTTATTGTTATTATTCACGATCCATTTTAATCAGAAGAGGATCGCATTATTCTGTTCTTGTGCGAATTTAGTGCCGAAACCAAGTAATCATTATAATCCGATTACTTAAGTGATTAATAAGTTTTAATGAAATAATTAAAACTCAGAAGGTAAAAGTGCAACCATTATTAATCTTGATCTGAATGCCATAACCTGTACTTATTGCAACAATAACCTGTACTGATGCAAAACACAAAAACATTATTTAAGATTACACCACGTCTCGATTTATTATACAAATTTGTTACTAGTAATTAAGCTATATGTTAGTTGTAAGGGTTCTCACTTAATAGATATTGTCACTAAAAAAGCAAGCGTTGATGAAACGCGCGATCTTTCAACAGATCGTTTTTTTTTAATTACTTTGCAAAAGTAACCTAAAACTTTATTGCTCAATTGTATATCAAGAGGATTATTGGATATTGTGTAGGCATAATTGTTTTCTTTCGTGTCTCAAAGAATTCACAACTGAGATAATCATAATTTTAATATTAAAAAATAAATAGCATCTGGACTTAACCAGATTTATAATTCATGTTCTGAGCAAGCCGTATAAGGCCTATAATAACTGACTTTTAATTGTACAACTTTGTATGTTTACATTATGTTTATTTTTTTGAATTCACTATAAGGGTGTAAATAAACCCATTATTAACAGCATCACCTGATTTTGATTTATTTCTATAGGATAATTGAATATTTTCTTTTAATAAGCTTAAACAACCTTCTGTTGTGTTTAACATATTGGAATAGCATTGCCAAAAGGTGGTACTCAACTATTTTAACTTTTCTAATCATCCAGTAATATTGTGCGTGGGTTTTACACGGGATTTTCCCTAAATAAATCCGTGTGGCGCCCACTAATTTATAAACAAGGTAACATAACCTTGCAACCAAAGGGAGTTGGTGATTGTAAGCTGAGTTGACAGTTTAGTGAACTTCTAGTAAACACAATCAGGTACGTAAAAGCATATGTTTGTTTATGATATTGTCCAGACTTTACGAGACGTGACATACTCAGACTACCTGCAATCTGAAGAAGAAGTTTCTACTACCAGTTTCAACCAGACGAGAACTATTATCAAGCAACCAACTGCTATACTTCATGTTTTAACTTAAGTTAATCTAGCATTTAAGTATAATCAACTTCACTATTTTATTTATTTAATACAAGGGAATTTTTTTAAAACAAGTATAATTAAGCCATTGTAAACACTGTGAGTAACTTTGAATGTTTTATTTTAAATTACTTTACTACATTAGTCACCTTCAATTAGAAACAACCATTCTCAACATTGAGTTACCTCAAAAGAACACTTCACACGTAGTTAAACTTTGTTTTAACGAGACTTTTAATATTTTGACCACGAATTTAATAAGTTTAAACAACAACAACACTTTTATTTTATTTCAATTTACTTGTAACCACACACGTTTTCATTTTATTACAAATAGGTTAGACCAACCGTGTGACCTCTAAACGGATTTAAACATTATTTTAATATAAGTACTGTAAACAAATAAACATAATCAGTTTAAACACAACCCCCAATAAAAAGCTGGTTATAATATTAATATATATATATATATATATATATATATATATATATATATATATATTGCAACAGTACAAATGTATAGGGTACTGTGCATTGCACGAAGTAATTAAAAGAATTAATTAGAATAAATAAATAATTCATTTTGTAATAATAATAGTTCAGCTTGCAATATGAACGACCAAATGTGCTGGTTGGAACAGGTGAATCACGCCAGCTGCTCTGTATGTGTGTACACACTTATGTTACATGTGTGTGTGTGTGTGTGTGTGTGTGTGTGTGTGTGTGTGTGTGTGTGTGTGTGTGTGTGTGTGTGCGACCTGTCTATTCCTGAAAAGCGTCAACCCTTAAGGAACGCTATCAATTATTTGCATTTATTTTATTTGTAAAGCTTCTGTGCATAATAGCACAAAACCAGATACACCAAAATGTGTGTAAAAAATAGTGAAATTATAGGAGAAACGGATAAAAAGTGGAATTATAGGAGAATAAAAATAAATAGTACTTATGTTAATTAAGATAAAGAAAAACGGTTTGAACATGATGAACACATATAAATTACCAACAGAATGAATATTGGGTAATGTGCAAAAGACTTTGCAATTCGCAAAGATGAGCGAATTAAGTGTGACAAGAATTGTGGGTTAGAAATGACACTCTCGACAATCTCAGACATGCAGAATATTATCGAGACATGATTTTAGCACCCTGGGTATAAATACAGGAGATGCACTAACATCATTCTCTTCCTCAATCAACCATCGTCACGGCCGGAGGGTCTGCTTGACGAGTACAACTCTTTTATTGATCGATTACTATGGCAGCCAGAGACTCTGCGTAGAGACAACAACAATTACATCTCAGCCACAACAGCAGTTAGGAACTTCACGACTACTCATCAATTCGTGTGAGCACTTGCAATCTGAGGCCATGACGGGAGACGAGGGAGCAGCCAAGTACATGCAGTAATCCAGAGTACGAGAATCCGATGGACGAAGGACCAGGACTCCAAGACTCCAGGACGATAAAGGAGCATCCAGTATCAAGGACCGAAGAGGACACGGTGTCAATGTACCACAACATTAAGGTGACAAACAACCACGCACTTGAAAACCAAAACTTAATCAAAAGACAATAATTATCAAAGAAAAAAGAGACAATGCAATTCAAATATAAATTAATAAATTGTATAACAAAATATTTTTTTGTATAATAATTAACGTAATATTTAAGAATGTTTAACTATAAATTTTATCTGTAATGTAGAAGATATAATTTGGAATCTATGATTTTTGGTATTTAAAATTGATAAATTCATTAGAGAATTTTATTAGAAAGCAATGCACATGCAGTAATTTAAAAGATGATTAGAAAATTAGATAATATAATCAGTATAATACTAATGAGTTAGCTGAGAGCAATATAATAATTATAACGATATATTAGAATATAATCTTGTATAACATGTCTGTGTGTAATATAAGAGTATTAATTATGTGTAATAATTAGACGTGCAAATAATAATGATTTTGATTCGCAACACAAATAAGAAATTTTATTAATAAATATTGAAATGATTTTTAACCAGATTACATAGCGTTATTATTATTATAATTACACCTTTCATCATATCAACACACGAAGTTAATGTGTTGTAGTGTTATGTAAAGATTTGTCGCACATTAAACTCGTTAAAAGCGTTGTAATATATGTATATTGCGACAATACAAGCATATGCTGTAACGTGCATTTATTAGATAAAATAAATATTTAGATTAAATTTAGAAATATGTAATAAATAAGCAGGTGTGAGATTGAAAGGTGAGTTTATACGCAGGAATCGACCTGCATGATCATGCGATTGTTGCTGAGAGAGTGTACAGTAGTAAATAATGTGTGTGCGTGAGGCCGGTTCAAGCCTGAAAGTTTGCAATCTCACCCCAAATAGATGTTAAATTATAGTTTTTATTTAATTATAAGAAAACCATAAATGATAGAAAAATTGCAAAGACTTCTAAATATGTACAAAAATAATACACATGTGCAGTGCGAAAACGGGGTGAATAAGACATTCAGTGTGAATTCAGTGCGATTTTAAGAGCATAGTAATTACACAAATTATGCTATAACGATGGTAATTACATTGAACATGTGTAATTAAATCAGACACCATCAGAACACCTTGTAATCCACATTAGACATTGCAATTGGCATAAATGAAATTGGACGATAGTGGGGAAACTGACGCCACCAAACAATTCCTGACATGCTGAATTCTGGCCAGCAGGTGCAGTAAGATGCTCGAATATAAATAAGGGCACGAATGAAGCCAAATTACTCTCAAGCAGTCTTCAGTCGCGGTGGTACGCTATGTTCAGCATCGACGCAATTTGTAAATTTTGTTAATTGAACTACAAAGTCAGATGGACGATATGTTCATCTAAGTATCAAACAGTAACTCTTAGTTTAGTTACTAATACGATTATAGAACATACTCTACAATGTCTACACCCACAAACATTCGTCACTCAAGACAAGAATCAAGGTTACATCAGGCAGAGGAACGCTATGCAGAACAATAGAGGTGTCTACTAGCACAACAGCAGCAACTGCAGAGCAACATATCACTCTACACTACAGCAACCAGAGATGACCATAAGGAACGAGTAACTGGAGGACAACGAGTGGAACCGAGGAACGGACAGAGGACTCTATCAGAAGAGGACATAAGGATCAACGGAGGACATGGGTATGAGCTACGGAATCAAGGTGACAAATAATCAATTTATAAATTGTATGTGAAAGAATAAAGACAGTTAAAAGACACTTTGAAATTTCAATCAAATATATTGCAACTTACCATCTGTGACTTTCTGCACAATGTCTTCAATCTAAAGTTGACATGTTTCGGGACACTTGTCCCATCCTCAGAACTTAAAAGTATGTTCTTATATCATCAAACGATGATACAGTTGTCAAATAATTAAAACATTAAAATCCACTTAAACAAAAACCACAATACTTAATGTATAAAGTCGAGCGCGACGGTTAAACGGAGCACACCAAAAAGTGCGCTGACCGCGCACTGAATCAAGACTGACTCTTACCACGACAATAATGCAAAGCGGTGTCGTACAATATATTCGATTTAAAAAGCAGTTGATCGTTTAGGACACGCGGCTTGGTATCAGCATTGTTATAAGCTCTGTAAATTTCGAACTCCTCAAGGGCGTTCATATGTCGCCCTTTCTTGCATATGTGAAGAGGTATGAAGTTTGTTTTAAAATTAGTGTAATTGTGATTCTCTATGATGAGGTGTTTTGCAAATTTTGATCTAATGTGGTCCAAACTGTGAAAGTGTGTAGGCAGTCTAAGTTCTGTGAACCTTTTTAAAAAGCCACGGCCTGTCTGGCCTATATAAAAGGCGTCACAATCATCACATAACAATTTGTAAACACCTGTTTTGTGTTCGAGGTTGGAGCAAGGTGAAGGTGTGTTGGTTGTTTTTTTTTTACTGCCAGGGCATAACGCATCATGAGTACGCTACACACCAGAAGGTCAGACCATCAATAAGGAGAATTCTACCATCACGTTTGTGATACAGTTCAATCAAAGAGACGGAGCTGTGGGCTGCAGGGAACTGGCAGTTGCATCATGACAGTGCTCCAGCCAATTCAGTCCACCTGATCCAGACTTTCCTGACTAACCATGTCATTCTGCAAGTTAGCCAGGCTCCCTACTCTCCTGACATGGCTCCTTGTGATTTCTGGTTGTTTCCGAAGATGAAGAACACATAAAACGATCCTGTTTTGAAAGTCGTGAGGAAATAATGTAAAATGTGATGGCATACCTGCATGCTATCCCAAAAGAAGCCTTTCAGAGTTGCTTCTAGCAATGGAAGGAACACTAGACTAAGTGTGTGGAATCACAAGAGGCCTACTTTGAAAGGAATTAGGTATTGTAATCAATCAGACATAGAACTTTTTTCCCCGGCCCAATGTTGGATACTTTTGTACAGTGAATATGGAAGTCTGGTGTGGTATTTTAACACATTTTTTTTTTAATTATTAGTATATGTTTAACACAAGTGTATATTGTGTTTTAAATTATGAATGTAAATCTGTGTACAGCAGTTATGTAGCAAGACATATTCAAACAAATGTGCAAGTTTAATCAGAAGCCCACCTACCTGTGTTTACCAACGTATTTGTCTCCTTTTTGTAACAAAGTGCCATATAAGGAAAGCTGACTACTTCCATTAAAATTTCTTGTAAATGGAGATTTATGGCTTGATGTCAGATAACTTCCCTCCCTAACAGGAATAGCATGACGTTTTTCTCGCACGTTCTCAGTTGCATTTTCATCAGTGAAAACCAGAATTGGTGGTGGTGCTGTACCTTCTTCTTCTTCTTCTTCTTCTCCTTCTCCATCAGCATCTGCATCATCTTCATCATAATAATTGTCATCTGAATAGTCATAGTCATATTCACCATCTTCATCATTTTTCCGTGTGTTGTCTTCTGTTTTTATCTAAAACAGAAAAGCAAAACTCTTTAAACATTTCTATGGAGGCAAAATTGTTTCATAAAAAAAATTCTTTAGTGGTTCTCTTATTTAAGTCGTAGTTGGTGAAGACAGTTTTCAAATCTTCCAGTTAAGTCTGACAATAAATTAACGTGTCTATCCCACCCCTCCTACTCATCTTTAGGTACAAAAACTGGTTATGCAAAAACTGATTGCTAGATTTATATCTGCTGAGAAGTTTGACAACTTGGGATAGCAGAATGTTGAACAAGCTTGATTTTTGAATCCTACAATTTAATGTTTGCTCCAGGGTCACAATGTTTTTATCAAAATAAAACGTGTTTTTCTAGTATTTATTGTTATTAAAGAAAAAGAATTTAAAAAGTCTTTAAAGACAGCACCACTGATATCTTAATAATTTTATTCGCCAATTAATAATTTTACTACAACAACTGTAGCAAAACCATCCACTAATGACAAAAATTCTACACTGTTTATTTTTAAAGGCACTTTACTTGTATCTACTGCCAAATGAGAGTTCTTGTCGATACTTTGGCATTCTACAAATATCTTTGTTATAATATGTATTAATATTATAAAATTTAATACATTAATTCTGTCATCATTCACTAATTGTTATATAAGTTATTGAAAAAACTTATACAATAACTTTTTTAACAACTGTTAATTCATAATCTGTGACACGGTTCAGTAAATATGTTTGTCATGAAATTTATAATGATCTGTCTGTTAATTATTTGTCCTCATTACGAATAATTTTTTCATTAGCAAACCATGTGTATGGTCATTTACTTCTTGGAATCCGATCTATTTATAGAGCATTATCTGTCTGCACAGAAAAACATTATGCACCAGTCAACATCAACTGACCTCACGATATTATTTGCAGCTAATTTTGTTTAACAAATTATTCAAGTAGTCATAAACGTTTACCACAGTACACACCATTAAATCATGCTGAATAATTCTGAGTATAAAATTACTAAATATAATTGTTTCACTACCGACTCGGAACACAGAGTTTTTTATGGGTAAACACGTAAAAGTTTTACCTTATAGCCTTAACCGGTTTTCGCTTTTAAAAAGCTCCTTCAGAGGCTGCCGCTGGGAGCACTGTCCGTCTTGTTGTTGGCGACGGTATCGAGTTTTGAAAGATTGATACTGTGTGTGTGTGTGTGTGTGTGTGTGTGTGTGTGTGTGTGTGTGTGTGTGTGTGTGTGATATGTTCGAATAATGCGTGTGATTTGAATTGTGTCTGTTCGTTTAGGATGTGGTTTTTATGTGTTTTCGTGTGTTTGTATATTTCCAATTGTTCTAGGGTGTCTAGTTTTCGGCCTACAAAAACATCGATAATAACATGAAGATTCTACACGTACACACAAAAGGCCGAAAACTAGACACTCTAGAACAACTGGAAATAAACAAACACACGAAAACACATAAAAACGACATCCGAAATGAACAGACACAATTCAAATCACACGCATTATTCGAACATATCACACCCAACACACACACAATATCGATCTTTCAAAACTCGATACCGTCGCCAACAACAAGACGGACAGTGCTCTCAGCGGCAACCTCTGAAGAAGCTTTTTAAAAGCGAAAACCGGTTAAGGCTATAAGGTAAAACTTTTACGTGTTTACCCATAAAAAACTTTGTGTTCCGAGTCGGTAGTGAAACAATTATATTTAGTTAAGTAATGGACACGTCATGGTCAATGAAATCCAAGAATACAAAATTACATTTATTATTACTACAATTGTTGAAAATTATGATCAGAATTTAAAAATCATTTAAGTTGCAGCATAAGTACTTCAACAAAAGTAAAAGCAACAAATTGTACAAAATAACCAAAGAAATTGGCTGGATACAAGTGACAACATGTGGCTAACTACAAGCAACAACATCAGACCAAAAATTCTGAAGCTGGTGAAATATACGCAACCTCCACAAAAAACTACATTGATTGGTTTTAAGTAAAACCATGGGAATTCGTTGGTTCCAGTTATTTCAAAGTAAATTTTATTTAATCAAAATTAGTCAGATTAAGTAAGATAAAATTTATTTACTTTAGTTAATGAATGCATTTATGAAATATTAACAGATTTTCAAAATATACATTGGATGGTTCTTTAACAGTCTGAAGTCCTTGGCAGGAGGATGAAGTTTGCGTTATATCTACCTCCTCTGCTGTTAATTCAATGCTCTGCTATCAGTTCATGGTTGGAACCATAAACATATCGCCTCCTCTCCCAGACAGTTTTTTGTTCCTTCTTTACCACCGAAGTAGTTTCAGAATTAGGCAGGTGTCTTATGCGAGCCATTCAGCACACAAGGAAGACAGTTTGGCCAGCACTACATTCCAGCTGCCTGTTGTTACCCAGGATATTATCCCAGGTACTCCTAGGCTGAGTCAACCTAAGGGCTGAAAAGTTCACCTCGATTTTATGGTGTGCCTGGGAATTGAACTAAGGACTCCTAGATTAGTAGCTAGGCACGAAACCCACTGGTCTACTTATCCCTTTCCCTTACAGATGGAAATTTTACATTAAAACATAAAAAGTGGAATGGTAAATATTATTCGTTTATATTTGTTGATAAAATAGAATTAATCTACTCCTTTACTAAAAATGAACTTTATCTTGTGAAAAACTTACTTTTTTCGTCGGACGCGTTTCGGCTTAGTATCCGCCTTCTTCAGCTTTTAGTCAGACTGCCATCTGACTAAAAGCTGAAGAAGGCGGATACTAAGCCGAAACGCGTCCGACGAAAAAAGTAAGTTTTTCACAAGATAAAGTTCATTTTTAGTAAAGTGATAGTGCTGTGAAAGAAGAGATGAACAATCAAGACAACTATAATCTACTCCTGTTATTACTGCAGTTCAGTATAAGAATGGGTTTGTGTTATTTGAGTTTACAGGTTGTGGCTGGCTTGTATACATGTATTTAACAATCCATTATATATCCACACACTGCTTCTTGTTTCCCACGCATTTCACATATAATGTTTGAACTTTCAAATGTTTTCAATCAACCAAGCGATGTAAGACTTTCTAAAGCTAACAGAAATTACTTTAATATGTCATGGTCGGCTGTTATAACTAATCATCATTATCAATTAGCATATGCCCCTGAACCAGTGCAAACAGCTGACAGGCAGTTTGATATTTCCCATGGTGGTAACGACTAAGTTTTCTGACACTAGACTTTATCCGTTGTTTATCTAACATATAATAAATGATAAAAATGAAAGGTTTTGCTATTAGCAAGACAGTTTCAAACAAAACATTTCTGTTGGGGTTTTGACAAAATTATTGTCATCATCAGGCTCTATATTATATGGGGAATATGTATATGGGCAATATGGAAACAGTTAATAGGTTTATCATTAATGGCGTGTGTGTGTGTGTGTGTGAGAGAGAGAGAGAGAGAGAGAGAGAGAGAGAGAGAGAGAGAGAGAGAGAGAGAGAGAGAGAGAGAGAGAGAGAGAGAGAGAATAACTGTTAAACATATAAATTATTATTATTCCTATATTAATAAGAAATAACTATAATATTCTATGAATTTTAAAGATGAAGAGTTTGCGAGGATCGGTCAAAAAAGTATAAATTTTAAATTATTTGTGTCACCTTTTCGACAGTGTTTATTATCATCAGGACATGTGTACAGATACGAGAGAAAATGTCAAACACCAGATACATTAGTTGAGTGAATGTGTTTGTGTATCGAGTGTGCAGGTATGTGTGTATGAGGAAAACAATTTATCGTTTTCTCAATTTATTTAAGGAAAACAATATATAATAATGCAATTATTTTGATGATGTAAAACAAACTGTTTCAACTCCTTCATAAACTGTTTATCATTCTGATTAAAATCATGAAACCAGTCATGGTCCTAAAGGAATGGAATTTTGGGGGTGTGGTAAACAGTGCCAAGTAAACAGGATACAATCTTCCCAAACTAAAAAGTACATGGAACACAACAAATGTTCTATTTAGATTTGCAACAGCCAGGGGCGGATTTAAGCACAGGCAGACTAGGCACTTGCCTGGGGCGCCAAATTTTGGGGAGCGGCAAAATTTAAGTTAAGAAATGATATTTTTAGATTCAAGCAAATTTACAATTATAAAAGCCAGTTGAATTAAGCACACACGAATATAAAAATTAGCTTCACTTAATTTGTAACTGTAACGCAGTTATCGTTTTTCACCCAAAAGTAATACGGGCGAATGTTTATGTTTTCAACCGTTGAAATATTTGGCGTTGATCATCCGAGAGATTTTAGATGTTGGCAATCCAGATCAAAGTGAGAAATGTAGATCTGTCAATGTAATACCGAATTGTAGGTTGGTTCCAGAAACCGAGGCAAGCTAATATTTAAGGAATCGAGACATTCTAGTGATACCGACAATAACTGTGATAGCAGTGAAGGTGAAGATACTGTTCACACAGTTCAGCCAGAGAGGTCCGTTGTGGAGGAACCTTCATTTTTGAAGAACGAAGAGCCAGTTCACGTCAAAAATCATGATGAAATGTCATCAAATCAGGTAGGGAAGATCTTAGATTCTGATCCTATTAATTGGCAAATGAACGAGAGCACACGCGATTATGTAGCAAAGTTTGGATTTAAACAGAACACTAGTGCGGACTGTAAAACCAAAGAGGGAATATAATGATACCCCTCTCCCCCCCCTCCAACAGAGATTTGTCGGAGGGGGCAAATTTATACTGCCTACGGGCGGCAAAATGTTAAATCCGCCCCTGGTAACAGCAATATTGGTCATAATTTAATGATTGGTGTTGTCAAGAAAATAAAAGCTTTGGTATATTTTTAAACAATGAAGGGAGACTTCAGCAATATGTTGTGGTGGTATTTTGGTAATATAAACGTGAATGTAGTGAAAATATAAAGGGCAGTGGCAACACTGTTGCTAGATGGACACGGACGGACATTGTTACACAGTAAAGTTATAACCTATCCTTGTTAATACTTGTGTTTATAAACTTGTGATAATAAAACAATCAAAATTCATATTTGCGGTTTCATTAAATAATAACCATCCATATTTGGTGACACCGACGGGATTTGAACACGTAACCGACGTGATCTTGTGAAATAAAGTGAATTCTAAATATCACTATTGTATTGACGACTCGGAACACTAAGTTAAATATAAGTAAAATCGTAAAGTTTTACCTTACAGCCTAAACCGGCTTTCACCTTTAAAAGGCTTCACGAGAAGCCTAAAGCCGGTTTAGGCTGTAAGGTAAAACTTTACGATTTTACTTATAAAAGACTTAGTGTTCCGAGTCGTCAATACAATAGTGATATTTAGTTAAGTAATGGACAACGAAATCCAAGAAAGTGAATTCGTTCAGTGCATTTATTTATAACATTTACAACTGTGCTGTGAAATGGCGTATAGTGATTCTTCAGCTAGTGAATTAGCAAAGGTGTCAGTGAAATTTCCACCGTTTTGGAGATCCGATCCGGAAATATGGTTCAATCAAATCGAGGCACAATTTATTAACTTGGGTATTACTAAGGACGCAACTAAATATTATCACATCGTTGGTACAGTAGAAAGTGATGTATTGTCTAAGGTAAGCGATATTGCTAAAAATCCGCGTACTGAAAACAAATATAAAGCTTTGAAAGAACGATTAATTCGTCAATTTGCTGATAGTGAAAATCCAAAACTTAAAGTAATAGCTGGCGTACAGTTTGGAGATAAAAGGCCATCAGAAGTATTACTTGAAATGCGCAATTTAGCCGGTCATCAATTAAATGATGACGTTCTTAAATCGCTATGGATGGACGGCCTTCCTAGTCAAGCACAGGTTATTTTGGCAGTTAGCGAAGATAATTTAGACAAACTTTCTATTATGGCAGACAAAATAGTAGAAACTGTCTCTCATACAAAAAGCAGCTCTCACATGGAAACGTCCTCTAGCAATAATATTGAAACACGCTTACAATTGCTTGAAAAACAAATAACATCCCTTAATAATAATATTGCAGCCCTTAGTATTGATCATAATTCACGATCACGCAGCAGATCTAACTCCCATAATAAAAATCGCTCAATTTCAAGGCCCCGCTTTAACAAAGAAGGCAAATTTTGTTGGTACGATTTTACCTTCGGCCAAAATGACCCCAAAAAGTGCTCTCAACCTTGTAGTTTTAATAATAATAATAATAAGGAAAACCCAAAGGCTTGAGTGTTGACCAGACGACCGATGTTAAAAGCCAAAAATCTAGTCGTCTAACCATCTAGGGTCAACTGGGGCTATTATGATACACCCAAAAACTCGGGGCTATTTTGATACATGTAAAAAAGTAATCAAATTAATGTAAATAGAATTTAAAAAAAAAATTTCTGTTTGCATATACTATATATTAGTATTGACAAAACAAAGAAGCTTCAAATAAAATATTAACTTGATAAAAAAAATTCAAATGTAAAGTTATCTTTTTTTTGGCGCAAAAACTTTTCTGCGGCAAGTTGAAACTTTTATCACCTTGCATTAACGATTTGATTTTAGTGTGCTCCAAGAACAGCATTGTATAAGAGGAAGATTAAAGGTAAATTTTTCTAATTACTTATTTTTTGCGTACCGTATCACTTATTATATGATATATAATTACCTTAATATCCACTTTAGCGATACACAGTTTCGTCAATGATGACGTGTTTCGGGACTAAGTCCCATCCTCAGATACACTTAATTAATAAATAGACTAAAATATTAAAATCATGACCATGATACTGGTCAAGTCAAAAATAAATAAATCGTCATGTCGTGTGACGATCGCGGTTGCGGGTGAACGCATGCGGGAGCTCCAGCCGTGGTTAGTAAAACTTATTACATGCGATTTGTAATTTATTTTATTTATTTTTGACTTGACCAGTATCATGGTCATGATTTTAATATTTTAGTCTATTTATTAATTAAGTGTATCTGAGGATGGGACTTAGTCCCGAAACGCGTCATCATTGACGAAACTGTGTATCGCTAAAGTGGATATTAAGGTAATTATATATCATATATTTTTCTGTTTTCAAACTTAAAATATGTCAATTCTAATTGAAGTTATTAACCTTCAAAGTGGTGGGGCTATTATGATACAGTCGAAGGGGCTATTTTGATACAGCATGTGGGGCTATTGTGATACAGAAGAAAATAGAAACAGAATACTAAAAGAAAGTTTAAATACCACTGTAGTATTATGACAACACTGTTTTTATTATTTTTTTTGTTTGTTGCAGGTTTTGTGATTATCTGATAAAAAAAGAAATGGCAACACTGTTTTTATTTTGTTTTGTTGCAGGTTTTGTTATCATCTGATAAACAAAGAAATGAGCACTAACCTTAAATTAATTCTTGTGTGTCAGTGTCTATAAAGGTTGTGTTGTGTTAAAGACTTTTAATTATTGTTAGCTTTGTGAAAAAACTAAAAACTTTAAAAATGGTGCGACATTACAAAACTAAAGGTACAAGGAAAAAGTACTCTAAAGAATTATTAGATCAAGCTAAGAAAATGATTGTTGAAGTAAGAGTTTGTGTAAAGTGGCCATAGAACTTAAAATAGAGAAAATGTTTTTGTCTCGTTATATGAGCAAACAACATAGCCCTGATGCAGTGACGGATTAGTGTCACTTTGGGGGGGGGGGGCAAGACTAAAATGACCAAACTCCAACAAAAATTATCCAAGATGTATCTTTTCAGAATGAATTATGACACCACGGAAACTCATTGTCAGCACTATTTTTGTGTTTGTACATTTTTATTATTTCTTTTTATAAGTACAAAATAGATTATTTTAATTTCATATTATTATATTATCCATACAAAAATATAAAAATAGAATTTAAGCATATTTTTAAACATTTTATACATTCCGAGGTTTTTATTAACTTATGATATACCACAAAAAAGCTAATCAATGAAAAAAAAATTCATTTTAAGTATTATTCTAAGCAATAAAACAAAATAATTCTGTTTATAAGCAAAAGAGAATTTACAAAGAGAGGAATTTTCAAAAGATAACATAATAAATAATTTCCAAAGATACAAAAACACTAAAATATAGTATAAAAGAATTGCAGTATTTCTGTTCTTTTTCTTTCTTCTTTCATGAAAACATTTCTTTCCTTCTCTTTCCACCTTTCTCAATCAATATATCTGTTTGTGACTTTTGTTTTTTCAATAACAATATCTTTATGAATATACATAAGGGCTAGGCCAGTTAAACGTTTTTGGCAACAACGATTTCGAAGCCATGTCTTTGTTATCTTTAAGGCTGAGAAAGATCTCTCAGCTGTTGCAACTGATACTGGTAATGAGGCAAGTATTACTAAAAAATGTTTTATTGTGGGAAACATTTCTGCAACACAATAACCTAAGCATTCTATTGCTGATGATGGTAATGGAGTTTTGTTGTAGTTTTCTCTTTTCCATTTTGCCATCCAAATGTTCATTTCAGCCTTTAAATCAGATTTAAAGGCACTATCGTCTTTTTCCATGGTCTTGCCATATTTTTTGAAATCAACTCAATATCAGCATTTAGCCTCTTCTTTGTTATAGTATCATTTATACATTCTTTTGATAAGAGTATATTAAGTCTGTATAATTCTAAGGCACCAAGAGAAAATCTACTCTTCATATCTGTGACAATTGAATCAAGGATTGGTATGTACAAATTTACCCTGAAATAACTTTTAACATCATATGTGGCAGCATTTGCTCTATTCACTTGCCTAGAAGTGGTTCTAGGGACTTTCAATTCACTGTTAACAGATTTTGCAATTTCTGTTGCTTGCTCAAAAAGTTAATGAAATCCAGTTTCTGCATTCTGTCGTTTGTCTTCAAGCACAAAAAGAACGTCGGACAAAAACTCAGAAGCCTTGTATACGTCAACGTTTTCTTTTTGGAAATATCTGCTGAGAGGCAACGTTTGACTAAGGATATCTGCGAGGCAAACTAAAGTAATAATAAACTCGCCATGAGTAATTGAACATAGAAGAGTTTTTGCCATTGCTGAGGACTTTATCAGACATAAAAACAGCCCAGTTTGAAATTTTTTCTAGATCAAAACGATCTTATTAAAATTCTCTAGGAAAGCAGCAACAGATAAATGTCTCTCCACCCAACGTGTTTCACACATTGATATCAATTGCCTTCCAACATTCTTTAAAAAAGCATTATTTCTTTTCGGGGAGGCCGTAAAAAAGGAAACTGTTTCCTTTATTATCCCAATTGCATTTCTAACTGCTTGTACATTAGAGCAACTAGAAATTGAGAGGTTTAAGGAGTGGTTTAAGCAGGGTGTTCGTTCTGCGAAGACACACTGATCTTTTATAGTTTTTATCGCCCCTACCAGCTCAGAAGTCATTACAGAACAACCGTCTGTTGCAATGCCTATGCAATAACTTGGATCCAGGTTCATTCTATGAAGGCACTCTAACACCAGTTTACCTAACTTATCTCCTGTTAATCTGGGATCTTCTGACTCAACAGGCTCTTCCTCACTCTCACTATTACTTGAAAAGGATGATAGGGTTTCCTCACTTACAACATGATTTTGGGATTTTGTTTTGTTTTCCCAAAGATTGCCACTGTCATTCCGTGGGTCGATAAAACCAACAAAGTCTTCCCTTATACAGTTTTTACAAACATATCTTAAGAAAATTGATAACTGGGTCTTATGTGAAACATCTGTTGTTTCATCAAAACCAATACTGTAGACTTTATTTTCTTCAATTCTTCTAAGTACTAGTGATAAAATTTCCTCCCCACAGCATTCAATCAAATCATTTTGAACGGTCTTGCTCAGAAAGGAATTTCTGTGCCTTATAGAGTCACACTGCTTTTGAATTTGTGCATCTTTACAGACCTCAATTCTAAACTTCATTAGTTCTTTAAAGTTTCCCTGATTTTTCAATGGATTATTTTCAAATCCCTCATCTCGTCGGGCCCGAAAAGGAATATTTTGTCTACCAAGAAACAGAACATTTTCCAGAGATGATGACAACCTTTCTTGATTTACCTTAGCACGTTGAAGCCTATAAGAATCAACTTGATTTTCCACTGATTTTTCAGGATTGTGGTAAGTTAACAAAAAGTCATTTGCTTTTCCCATTGCCTGTTGGTGATACAATAATTTACTATGATGTTCTAAATCTCCATCCTTCCCCAAAAGCTTGGCAAATTTAGTTGGTGGTTGATTAACAAGGGTATTCAATTTCATCCCACCATGGTGTCCACCCACATGCACATGGCCAGTAGCAAAAAAGGACAAAATTTACAGAAAAGACCTTGCTTCAAATGAGAAAGGACAAGCCACGATTTATACTTCTCTAGATGATCTTTTTTTAACTGTCGGTTTTCAGTTCTGTCATTCTTGATATGTGATGAGTTTGGATACTTGTATCCGGAAGGAGGTTCCCAATGATTTTCGAGAAGATTGGCAAGAATTCTGTCTGAGGGTTTTGTTCCAATGTAATTTCCAATGTCATTTTCATAGATTACAGATGACTTCGGCAAAGATTGACTGCAAGATTCATTTTCCCCTAAAACGAAAGAAATTAGTTTTCAATTAAAAAAATTCTGAAATTTGCTTATTTTCCAACGATCTGGATAAGAAAGGCCCTTAAGATAGTTCATAACCTTAACAAACAGAATTAACAAACCTTATGGAATTAACAAACAGAATTCTATAAAACTCAGTATATATATATAGGCCTATATATATATATATATATATATAGATTATTATGAAAAAATATTGTCTTTAAAGTTTCAAATACAAAGCGAGTATAGAAAAAAGATATAACAATTAAGAAAATGTATTCATTAACACCCGTTTTTATGGGAAATGCGACATTCTCAATTCTCTGAATATTTTTCTATATAACTATTGAACTGACAACCGAATATCAATAAAACTTACCTTCTTTAGAAGTTTGGTCCTTATTTCAATTTGCAATCGTATTGTCTTCAACAACTTCAAGACACACATTAAATGTTGAAGGTCCAGCAGCATTGTCCAGAGGCACCAATTTCTCACCACTATTGCTACACTTCTTTTTCGTAAAGAAACTTTTCAGCGTTGATTGTCTTTTCATTATAACAAACAACAATAAAGCAAGAGTTAAAAATGTAAACTTGAATCTAACACTTAAAACGAATTTACGAATCACGTAGCAATCAAAATACTTTTAAGCGAGCAAACAACGCGTATAAGGCGAGTGCGTATTTTCGTGTGGCAAATTCCTCGAATTACTAAGGAGCAACGCAACGATCACACAAACGTAAACATCACAGTTTAACAGATTCGCATACGCAGTAGGGATTGACTTCTAGATCGAGGCGCCCCAAGCGATATCGAAACAAACTATTTTAGTCAGCTAAAGAGCGGACAAGAATTTCAACATTTATTTGATTATTTTTCTTCACTAATATTTTTTCACTATTTCGCTGGGAGGGGGCGAATGCCCCTCCACCCCCCCCTTTAATCCGTCCCTGCCCTGATGATGCTTCTATAAAAAAAACAAAAGCTGGACATAAGCCTGCTTTATCTGAGGAAGCAGAGGCTACATTAGCTGAATGGCTAAAAACGGATTTGCTTTAAGCAAAGAAGAAGTCCTGGATGTTGTGAAAGAATATGTCGAACAAAATTCATTAATAGTGCCTTTCAAACATAACCGTCCTGGTCATGATTGGTACAAAGGTTTCTGTACAAGGCACAGGTTGAGTTTAAAAAAAATGGAGGCTTTAGAAAAATGTAGGAAGTTAAACACCAGTGACCCGTTTATTATATATGAGTTTTATGACCTGTATGAGAAGAAAATCAAGGAACTTAAAATTGAAGATAAACCTACTCACATTTGGAACCTTGATGAAACTTCTCTTTGTTCTGACCCTTCCCGAGTAAAGTTAGTTTCTGGAGTTGGGCAAAAAGCCCACAGAATTCAAGAGGGTAGCGGACGAGAGAATACAACCATATTGGGTTGTTGTAATGCAGCAGGAAAAGTTCTTCCTCCATTAATAGTATTTCAAGGCAGTAATTTGTGGTCTAATTGGAAAGGAACACATGATTTACCGGGCACTTTTTACACCTGCAGTGGAAAGGGATGGATGACGACATCCATTTTTAACGACTATTTCATCAAGTTCTGCCGAGAAGTAAAGGAGCGACCACTTCTCTTGCTTTTTGATGGTCATCTTACACATTTGGACATTGAAACAGCAAATTTTGCCAGGCAAAACCAAGTTGACATTATCAAGCTTCCTGCACATACAACAGACATCCTGCAACCTCTTGACAAATCCTGTTTCAAGACATTAAAGTACAACTGGGATGTGTCAATTCTCAAATGGTATCGGCAAAATCAAAGAAAGATGGGTAAAGATGAGTTTGTGGATAAGCTTTGCGCTACATGGTATGAAGATATGCCATCTGAAAACATCAAAGCTGGTTTTGAATCTGTGGGTTTGTATCCATATGATCGTAATAAGTATTCTAGTAAGTCGCTTCGACCCTGAAAAATTGACTAGATACAAAGCTGAACAACAAAAGCAACAAGATGAGTTCAACAACACCCTTCTCACAACAGGTTCTCAAGAACTAGCATTAGATTCTTTACATGATTCTAAGTCTGGCACTTCTGGTAAAAAAAATAACACAAAAAAATGTTGACTTATCCTTACAATTGCAGGTGGGTTTAAATGTAAGCATACCCTCCACTTCAGCAGCCCCCTGCTGTTGCGTTTCCCCTGCTTTATCCTTTGAGTCACTGCTTTTGCAGAGAATAAACAAAACAACACGTCCAAAACAAGTCAGGAAGCGTTTAGATACTAAAGCAGCAGTGGTTACTAGTGATGAATGGTTAGAAGCGGAGAAACAAAGACGAGATCAAGAAGAGAAACAAAAAGAAGCCAAGGCGAGAAAAAAACTGAAAAACAAAGCAAATAAGCCTAAGTTGAAGACCAAAACTAGTTTTGATTCCTCGATTGAAAATAATAAAAGAAAACAAGAAAGTAAATGCCCTGTGCCTAAGCGAAAGAAACCCATAAATAAGAAAAATTCTTCGTCAGACAGTGAATCAGATAGGCCTATAGACGATGATCTCCTCTGCCAAGATGAAAGTGACTGTGATCAAGAAGAACTACGGAGAGAGGCTGAACTTGAAGAGAAAGAAGATCTTGAATTTGAAGCATTGGTCAGCAGCCCAAAAAACAGTCCTGAATTGTACAAGCCTAAAGTGAATGATTGGGTGATAGTCCAGTTTTCATTAAAGAAGTCAGTGATTCACTTTGTGGGACAAATTACCGATGTTATCGATAGTGATCCCCAAGTAAAATGCACAAGAATTGGCGAAAGGAACAAATCTAACACCTCTTTCCATTGGAAAGACCCAGAGGACATTTCAGTAGTAGATGCAACTGACATAGTAGAAAAGTTACCGGAACCTTTGCCTTGACGAAGAGGGGAACTCATTTTCCCTTTAACGTTCAATCGTTTCAACATGAAATAAGAAGAAAAAGAAGATTGTACCTAAATAGTGTACATAGCCTAACCTAAAACTCAAGTTTTTTATTGTTTCATCATTTGATTGACTATTGTGTTAATATTGAGCAAAAGTTTTGTTTAATTAACAGCTACCTATTGTATTGGAATTAGTCGATAAAAACCTGTTCTCAAGATAACAGCTAATTGCAAATAAAGTTTAATAGCCATCATCAAGCAGGACAATTTTTTTCATCCTGATATATACAAAGTAAATTTATATCCATTTTTAAGATTTTTCATGCATTGTAAACTAATTTAACACCTTGGTATTTTTCGTGAATTTGTTGGCGTCCAGTACGCGTCAGTAAACAAACTCCTATAACTCCTAAACGGTTAGTTGAAAAAATTAAAAAAAAAACTGGCGATACACTAGACCCTAGGGAGTATCATAATAGCCCCCTCAACTTTTCATTGTAAATAGTACTGAGATATAACAGTGTATCAGTTTAGCCCCATGCACGTATCATAATAGCCCCATTGGGCGGGGCTAATGTCATACACTGTTTTTATTTTTTTCTTATTTTCTACTGCACGGTACACTTATTTTCCATCCATAAATGGATAAGGGACCTTAAACTTCATATCTAGGTATTTTTTGTGTGGCTCAATCATGGTTAGTTTTAGAGTTAAAGTCAAAAGTTTAGTTTTTTGTATCATAATAGCCCCGGTTGACCCTACGATAAAAATAATAATATACACTTTTTAATCGACACAGGTGCAGATTTATCTGTTTGTCCTCCATCACGAGTAGAAAAAATTAACACAACTTCATATAAATTATTTGCAGCTAATGGGACCCCGATTCCTACCTATGGGCAAAAAATAATGTCATTAAATTTAGGTTTAAGGCGTGAATTTAACTGGCATTCGTGATTGCAGATATTTCAAAAGCTATCATCGGCACTGATTTTTTGAAACCCTATAACCTTTTAGTTGATCTAAAGAAACAACGTCTGATTGATGCAACAACAGGAATTAAAATAATTGCCACTGTTACAAACATTCCCAACATCGATTGCATGTTCACTACTTTTGATAACACTAATACGATTTACAACAAAGTTTTAGTAAAATTTCCAAACCTTACAAAACTGGTAACTGAAAACAAGTTTTTGAACATTTGTAAAAACAAAACCCATAATATAACGCACGCCATAGAAATGAAAGGACCTCCAGTTCATTGCAAACCTCGAAGATTACCGCCCGACAAATTAAAACTAGCTCAAAAAGAATTTCAAATTATCGTCAATCAAGGAATCTGCCGCCCATCTAAGAGTGCCTGGGCAAGTCCTTTACAAATGATAAAAAAGAAGAGTGGTGACTGGAGACCCTGCGGAGATTATAGACTATTAAATTCAGTTACAGTTCCCGATGGATATTCGGTACCTCACATTCAAGACTTTGCATCCGCTTTATGTAATAAAAGTATTTTTTCAAAAATAGATATGGAACCTACCGACATTAAAAAAACTGCCATAACAACACCATTTGGACTTTATGAATTTATAGTAATGCCATTTGGGTTGTGCAACGCCGCACAAACCTTCCAAAGGTTTATGCATTCTATTTTAGGTGATTTACTGTTTTGTTTTCCATATCTAGATGATGTTTTAATTCCATCAAAATATGAAACACAACACATTGAACACCTCCAAACAATTTTCGAAAGGTTTGACAAACACAATATCTCCATCAATCCAACAAAATGTACATTTGGGGTAACCACAATATCCTTTTTAGGTTACGAAATTTCTAAGAACGGTACAAGACTACTTCCAGAAAAGGTACAAGCGATTCAACAGTTCAAACACCCAAAAACAGTAAAAGGACTCCGACGCTTCTTAGGCATGCTAAATTTTTATAGGAGATTTCTACCTCACACATCAAGAACTCAAGTTCCTCTTCATGACCTCACGAAAGGCGATAAACAAGGCAACAAAACAATTAAGTGGACACCACTTGCTTTGGAAGCTTTCGACCGTTGAAAAGAAGAATTAGCTAATGCTACCAGGCTAGCACATCCTTCTACACTTCCCTTAGTACTCATGGTCGACGCCTCCAATTCGTCAATAGGTGCCGCTCTCAACCAAATTCGCCAAGATTACTTGGAACCACTTGCATTCTACTCACATAAACTAACACCTTGCCAACAGAACTATAGCTATAGCACGTACGACCGCGAACTATTAGCGATCTATATTCGCAATTAAATATTTTCGGTATATGCTGGAAGGAATGAACTTCACCATATATACGGACCATAAATCGCTAATATACGCATTCAAACAAAAACCCGCAAAAGCGTCTCCAAGGCAAGCACGGCATTTAGATTTTATTGCGCAATTTTCCACTGACATACGACACATACCAGGAAAAAATAATGTGGTAGCTGATACATTGTCAAGGTTAGAAACAATTTCAGTCCCAGATAGTTTGAATTATGAAGAACTGACTAGCAAACAGGCGAATGATGATGAATTACAAAACCTTTTGAACAATCCAGACAAGCATTCACTTCAGCTAATAGCTGTTCAATTACCAGACATGGAAACTACTATCTATTGCGACACCTCCACAGAAAAGGCAAGACTATTCATCCCAAACAATATGAGAGAAAAAGTATTTCGTTTAATATACAATTTGGCTCATCCTGAGATCCGGAAAAGCACAACAATGTTAAAAGACAAATTTATCTGGCCATCTCTTGCGAAGGATTCAGCACTATGGGCAAAATCTTGTCTAGCTTGGCAAAAATCCAAAATCTGGAGGCATACTAAAACAGGCATCGAACGATATCCAGAAGTAATGGAACGCTTTCAACACATAAACATAGACATTATAGGCCCATTACCACCTTCAGAAGGTAACCTATATTGCCTAACTTGTATCGATAGATACACAAACTGGCCGGAAGCATTCCCTATCTCAAACATTACAACAGAAACAATTGCCCGCACGTTATACGCTGGTTGGTTCGCTAGGTTTTGAATACCTCAAACCATTTCATCAGACCAAGGCAGACAATTTGAAAGCAGTTTATATCAAAATCTTACCATCCTTTTCGGCATGAAGCATAAAAGAACCACACCTTTTCACCCACAAGCGAATGGAAAAATCGAACGCTTCCACCGCTCTTTAAAAAGTGCACTGAAATGTTACGACAGCGATAAATGGACCATTGCCTTGCCAACTGTTTTATTAGGATTACGTTCCTCAATCATTGAAGAAATAAACAAAACACCAGCTGAATACGCTTATGGCACAGCGTTAAAGCTTCCAGGTGAATTCTTTGGTTCTGAAACGAAAGACATCGACCCTTCCACAATAGTCGGGAAACTCCAAGCGGACAACCAAATCTTCATTCATCCCCATCTACACGCTTGCTCACATGTCTTCATCAGACACGATGGAATCAAAAAACCCCTGCAAGCTCCTTACAAAGGGCCATATAAAGTCATCAAATGCCAAGAAAAATACTTCACTGTCCTAATCAACGAATAAAGTAAAAACATATTGTGACGATTTAAAGATTATTTAAATAGCACAAATTAATTTTTTTTGTTCTTATAACAAGTGAGAGTATAATCCACCCCTCTCTGTACCTAGATACCTGTATCAACGTGTAAAAAGACTAGTACGAACATGCAAAGTACAATGTTATTAAGCGAAAACTAATAATCCTTATAATTAAATAAAAGAAGTAATAATAATAAAGGAAATATCTAACTCCTAACTAAGAAAAGGTAGGATAATTTATCGTAGTTGATTAATGGACAAATAATAATAATAAAGGAACGAACTACTTTTCTCTCAGCGCGTAAACCGCGCCAGTTTCCATACTCCCTGCCGCTAAACTAACGCCAGTCGCCGGAGAATCTCTGACATGTAAGCAGCTCGAAAATGTGTCGTGAAGTTAAACTTGCGTTTATGTCGCTAAAAAACGATATAACAAGAAGTTAGTGCTTCTCACTTAATTAATCCAATGTAGCGTAAGCGAAACTTAAAAACTAGTAATGTAGTTCAGACGTTGAGAAAATATTCTTAATAAATAAAAAACTTAGCCGACACATCTCTTTATAAAAAAGTAAGTGGTAAGATATGTTCCTTACCATGTAAAAGGTAACATCAGTGCTGTTAAAATAAAAAGGAATCAGATGTGAAAAGTGAACACCAACGCCAGGAGAGAAGTGACTACAACTGTACGAACTCCAAGTAGCAGAATTCCAGCACCATGACCTAGACCACAATACAGAAACAACAAACTAAATGGAGGACCCAGATGGACAACGAACGACACCCAAGAAGACCTACTGAAGAGGATCATCTCGACCACCAGCCGCAGACTCACGTTATATTCAGGTGACACTAAACCATAACTTCTGTGCATACATTGTCTTTAACAACCGTAAGAAAAAGAACAGTAAAGTTTCTTGTAAAGACTTTTAGATCACATAAATATTAGGATATTAATGTTTGTAATTTCTGTAATGCTATAGTAGTAACCTGATGATGTTTAAAAGTAAAGTTAATCTGAAATTACATCAGACTATTCTTCAAATAGTTTGGATGATGTCAAAGTATGTTAGAATATTACAAAGTTAGAACCCGGATCCGTGGTAATAAAAGTAATACACAGCTGTATGATTTTGAGATACTAAGAGTAAAAATTTAAAGAGTATTTAATGCAGAATCTATAAGAATTTCCTTAAAAGTAAAGTAAAAACAAAAAGATGACCATTAAAGTTATTATGTTTATATCCGTAGTTAAAATACAATAATAAAGAGATGTTTTCGCTAATATCCAGAGAGTGAATAAATTTGTGTAACCTGGGACAAATTCCTGATATATACATTGTCATAATTTGTTGGTAAGTAATTTTTACTAACTACGGCAGCTAGTTTAATTAACAGCAAACAATTAAACTGGTTCCCTATGTTATAATGTCATAACAGGAGAGATGTTATAATATCTCTGGACAGGTTAAAACCAGCCTTCGGCATTTATGATTCTACAGTGGAATCTCCGACGATGACCCACCAAGCATCGTCAACTTTTACGAGTCTCCCAGCAACAGTTTCGTCAACAAGACATGATTTTGGTAAAGTACGTGAGACTTCGACTGGGAGAAAAGTGCGTTTTCCAGCAAGGTACCTCGATTGCATAACAACGCTGTCGCTGGAAGGGGAGTAGTGTGGTGGTAATATAAAGGTGAATGTAGTGAAACACTGTTGATAGATGGACACGGACGGACATTGTTACACAGTAAAGTTATAACCTATCCTTGTTAATACTTGTGTTTATAAACTTGTGATAATAAAATAATCAAAATTCATATTTGCGCTTTCATTAAATAATTACCATTCATAATGTCAACGTCAAATCACTCAGACTGAGTAGCAAATATGTAATACAAATATTATGTCCGATAAAAATGGCATTGAAACATAGTAGAAGTGTATAAGTTATAATATAAATTTTGCTGTTGTTAAACTTTGTGATCCAACTATGGTGTTTACGAGTGTGTCTTTTTTTAGCAAAGGAAATATATTTGTCAGTAAATGGCACAATTAAGATAAATGTAACTTTACATCTGGTGCGTTCAGAAACTAACGATTGGTTGGTCACTTTATACAAATTGACAGATAACCAGTTCAAGGTTACGATTTTTATTTAATAAAACACAGGAGTCATTTTGGACTGGAAATTTCCAGTTGTTTATGACAGGCTTCTTTTGTACCATCAAAATAGCTTAGAACTAGGCAAGGTATGTTATCTATTGTTCATTATGCCTACTGGTTACGATTCTCTTAAAACATCAATTTAAACAATAACAATTATAATTTTAATTAACAATTATATTTTATTTTAAATTTCAGATGAACAATCAGAATTTTGTTACCCAACCTTAACAGTGGTTCAATTGTCTACAGACTAGAGGTGGTCCACTAGAACTCCAAAGTGACCAAGTATTTAAAAAACATAATCTAGTCTACCTTATAAAGTTCAGTGTAAGCAAACTACGGGTGCAAAAGTAAAAGTAACCAATTGATTAAAAAAATAAATAAATAAATGGAAACACTTTGTGATAACATATAACTAGCTTTGAGCAAGTATATGAGGCCCAAAATTCTACACCTGGTGAAACAAATCTGGCTCACACCGATTGAGACAGAGAAAATTTCATTTTATTTTAGTTATCTGAAAACGTAATTTAAAATGTAGTTAAATTAACCCTATAATTGGCAAAAGAAAACCTACATTTAAAAAAATTATTCTGTATCATTTTCTTATTGAATTTACACTATGTATGAAGGATAAAATAATAAAAACAATATATTTTGTAAAATATTGGAAAAAATTAATGTATCACATATGTTACGTTGCCAAGTTGGGGAGCCTGTTATTTGGATTCTGGAATTGAGCATAATGAATAAAATGAACTACAAAAAATTGTTTGTTTAATATATTTTTACATTTAAAAATGTACAAATTTTATACATTATGGTAAACAAACAATATACTGTACTCAACAAAATACTCAAAAATTACATTTTCATAATGCGTATTATTCAAGTAGAACACATCAGTATATTAAATTCTCGCATGTTGAATACAATTATATTTTTAGAAATTTATTTTCTTATAACATAAAACTGACGTTTAAAAAATAATAAAAACTTGGACAGTAAACTTAATCATAACTAAGCAATTCTACAAATTCTCAGCAAAAACCATTCACAATGAAAACTGTATATATGATCTGAATGGTTCTTATAATAGTCCTTATACAAATAACATATGACAAGAGTAAATACATAAAATTAAAGAAAATAATTATCATCTTAACACAAATTTAAGGTTGTTCTAAGATCTTATATGATAGGTCAGGAAACAGTTTCGCTTTTCTACAAAACACAATCTTTGGTTACATTTTGTCCAAATCACATTAGTCTGCCCATTCACACAAAGTCTGCATCTACCTCTGGTTGTAAATTGTTGGAAATGGTCAACTTTATCAAATCTAATCTCATCTCTTGGCCTGGGAAGGGTTGGCCTTTGAGTTTTTTGTAAACAGTTAATGTTTATATTTTAAGGTCTCCCAACACGTTCATTTTGTGTTAGGGTTTCATAAAGCATGTACCTAAATTGTTTCAATGTAATTTTAGTACAATCTGTTTCAAATTACAGTCTCTTTTAAATAATATCCATGCATTATTGACACACAGATCAAGAACTTGTGAAAATATAGCTATATACCACCTATAACTGCTAATATCAGCCCGGTATAGAACTATTAGCATGTCAGCTAAATCTACCCCACCCATATGAACATTTTAATGTTTTACAATTTGTGGACATTTAATATCCATTTTCATTTTTTGTTCTTTACAGTAGCGTTTTATAGTTTGAACAGGATAAGCATCAGTATAGGAACTAGCTAAAATGACAGATTTGTTGTCAAACCATTTTACTACTGCGACTCTATCTTCATTAGAAACCACCTGAGAAAAACTGCCACATCCCTTCTTTTTCAAAACCTTGTCATCCACAAGTTGTTTTTCACAGCCCCATAATCTATTTGGTCATATAGTACCTAAGCTTAAAATTCCATAATTTTCTCTGAGATGAGAGCGGCACCTCTTTGATTGTAGGAGATGGTTCCATATTTTTTTCATCAATGCCATTCTCTGATAGAACTGTTGATCTTCCCTCTTCATTTTGAGTTTTTTCCAGCTCAACACGAAACAAATCATTATCATTCATTATGCAGTTAAGATGATATTCCATTGAAGACGTTAAAGATGGTGGTTCAGAACTATCCGAGTCATTCAGCTGGCTTGTAGATAAATAGGACTGAGTGACGTTTTCTGGATCATCAGAGTCATCATTTTCAAGATTGGATTGTCCATTTTCAGATGGCAACAATGCCTTAGACATTATGAGTTCAGTCCTAGATGAAAAACCAGCTCTATAAAGAAGCCTCCTCTAGCCTATAAAGAAGAAAATTAAGATAGTTGTACATTATAAATTATTATATTATAGTATATATTATTATAATATCATACAACATATAATATACATATACATTATATTATTTGTATAACACAAATGGAGAAAATTTTTAATTTTGTGATTGGGTGGATTATACAGAATGACTGATTAATAGTATCAAGCATTTGGCAATGTAACATATAGTACACACCCAGTAAACAACAATAATTTCCAAGTACTTGGCAATGTAACACAGAATATACATATGCAATAGCGCCATCTTTTCTCAGTACTTGGCAATGTGTATTATATGATACATTGATATTTAGCAACGTGTATCTATTACATGTGACAATACAGTATTTAATTATTGTTGATACTTACAACTTTACTTTAGAGATTTTTTTAGCTATTGTAATATAAATAACATAAACTTTAATAATTTAAAACAGTAATATTGTGTTACAAAACTCACCTGAAACGCAGCGTGGTGTTGCTGGGAAGAAGTCGTCTTGGCCATGTGACATTATTTCTTCAGATGCTTCCTAGTTAGTGCTGCATGTCTTCATTTGTAGTTTAGAATGTGTATCTGACGATATACAATGCCAGAAATGGGTAGAAACTAATTCACTAAGGCTACAAATGAGGTCGGTTCTGAATGTATCATATATGATACATTGTCAACTAAATAACATTCAGATAAGTTAACACAGTTTATGAAATATATTTTTTCTTATTGACCTGAGATCCTTCATATGAAGGGGGATCCACATATTATCTGCCTTTTGACTTAATAGTCCAGAGTCACAGTGAGAACCATGACAAAGAAACTTACTAACATTTTGGCTTCACATTTAGAAACAAAATTTAAATGAAGGATTCAAAACTGGTACACAATCATTTTGAAAATTTTTGTTATCATGCAACAATTAATTGGTTGAATAGGTTTTATTTTATGTGCACTTGTTATTCATTACAGTTATGAACAAATCTAGTTTGTCTAACAATTTTTTTTTTCAGGTGAGAAATGTGAGAGACTATTACAAAATAGAAGACAAATTTTTAAATCTATGAGATTCTGTGAGGAACAAAAAATCAAGAATTACAAAAATATATAAGAAAATAGAGGAGATCACTGTTAAAATAAGTCTATACGTCAAATAATTTTAATTTAGAAATGTTTGTATGCCTTCTTATTAGAGAAAGCCATTACACCAAGGCTAAGTCTCAAAACATTTGTTTATGTTTGGATCTTCATGTCTACGACTTATGAAATTATAGAGAATGAAATTAGTAGTAAGAAATGGCTATTTATAAACACAAAGTTAATGAGGAATTTTGTAATTATGTGTAAATATTTCTACATTGGATTTGACTCTGGAGATAATCCTGTCTTCAGTTATTTTAAGATGAAAGAATAAAATGGAATAAAAGTAGCAGTAAATGAAGAGAATAGCACAGAAATTGTAAACTCATTTAATGTTACAGAATGCTCATGCTAAGAAGTTCTCCTGCACAAAGATAAAAAAATCCTGAGGAAACTTGAACCAAGACAGAAACTTCTGCTTTGGTGGAGCTAGAATGAACATTGTGTGTATTGCTATTTAAGAAATATACAATACATTGCAGTTGTCTTTTCATTGGTTTTGTGTGATTGATCTTAATTGGTCAATATCTTGGTTCCAGCTGATACTGAAATCCAGTAGGAAGAACCTTTGTCAACTTCCTTTCAAAGCACCATTTGAAGGGTACAATCAAATTAAGTCTACTCTCTGATGGACACAGAGGCAAAATAAGAGGTGTCATATTCACAATATATTGATTTATAAATGATATATCTTTTCTTCTTTGAAAATAGTAGTACTAACTAAACTAACTACTAAATAGTAGTAGTAGTACTTGGTCAGAGGGCGCCATATTAATTTTTTGCCCATCAATCAGGTTTTTGGTATTAGAAGAAGGCTTTAAAAATCCCTCTTGGCCTCACAAAAGAAAAACATGGGGAAACTGATGTCTTGTAGATAATTGTGTAGATAATTATTAAACAAAAAACGTGACATCAAGAATTTAAAAGAGTTTTCATTCAAGAAAGTAGACAAGAACAATAATTTTAAATTGTCATTGTCCTATATAATATACTAGCGAGTACCCGGCATGCGTTGCAATGCCACTCAAAGAAAGAAAGTGTTTGTGTTTTAATTTTGTTTATTGAAGTGCTTTTGGATACACAATATTTTTTGTTTTTCCGTCTGGTGCATACATGAATAAATCCGAAGGTTTTCCGACGCGTGAGCAGGCCACATACAGCTGTCCATGTGAGAAGCATGGATTTTTCAAATTTAGTCCACACACTTGTAGCGATTCTCCCTGTGCTTTGTTGATGGTCATTGCAAATGCGAGTCGCACCGGAAACTGCAAACGTTTGAACTCGAATGGCATATCTGTCGGAATCATTGGGATGCGTGGCAACAGTACATCTCCTTTAAATTTTCCATTTAAAATTGTAGCTTCGATGATATTGTTCATCATCTGTTTCACTGAAAGCCTGGTACCGTTGCAAAGTCGTGGTGGATTGATGTTTCGGAGAAGAATGATAGGCACGCCAATTTTCAATGTTAAAACGTGCGGCGGCATGCCTGGCAAATCAAGTGAATTCAAGAATTCAGTTGGATAATTGACAACTTCGTCTTGATTCATTACAGTATCGATGGACTTATACGTTGTCGCTTCGCCTGTTATTTCGTTTTGAATGCTGAAATTGATGGCATTGACATCGTTGTTTTTGGCTGCTAATATAGCACGTGCACTGAGCCACTGATGATTTTTGTAATTCTGTGCGATATTTGGGAAAACTTTGTGAATCAATTCGTCTGTGGTTGCTGTGATTTTACAGAAGTTTGTTGGCAATGTGATACATTGTGTGGATTCATCGATTGCCATTTTCCCATTCCCAATATCCAACAATTGTTTTGCGAAACGTTCAGCGGATGCATCATGTTGTAGCTGTACACGCATATTGGTCTTCAAAGTCAATTTCTGTACGTGTCGCCATAAAACTGATGATTTGAGACATGCATTAAGTTCATCAGTGTGTGTTGAACGTGGTATAACTGGTAGAATTTGTCGAAAATCACCAGACAATAAAATGAGTGCGCCACCGAAGAGCTGTTCATTTCCTCTCAAATCTTTTAGTGTACGATGAAGCGCTTCCAATGCTTTTTTGTGCGCCATAGTACATTCGTCCCATATAATGAGTTGACATGATTGGAGTACTTTACCCATTCCAGAATTTTTGTTGATATTGCATGTGGGTGTCTCAGTGATTTGTATATTCAACGGCAATTTCAGTGCTGAATGCGCTGTTCGGCCACCATCCAAAAGAGTTGCCGCAATTCCAGATGATGCGATTGCCAGTGCAATATTTTTTCGTGATCGTATGGTTGCCAAAATAAGTGAAATGAGAAAAGTTTTGCCTGTGCCTCCGGGCGCATCTAGGAAATACAATCCCCCGCTTTGGCTTGTAATTGCATGCATAATTCTGTCATACGCTATGCGTTGTTCTGGAACCAATTTCGGAAGATTCGTTTGAACAAATGTACCCAATTCGTCGATATCAAAGTGTTTTTCTCGTTGCAAATCACGATCGAAAAGGTCGTTTGCAGATCGATTCGGCGCAGCCATTCCCAATTGTACCAGTGCTTTGTTAGCGATTGCCAAACATGTGTCCTCAATCGAAACCAATGCCTCATTATACACGTTTGGTGTGAATTGAATGTTCGGATTTTGATTCGTTGCACGCAAACGATGTAGGATGTCTTCACTCATGTAGTCTTTGTACTTTTCCCAAAGATCTTTTGGATTGGATGGGAAGCACGTTGTCAATATGATTGCAAATAACGTGCGTATTTGCTGTGGTTGAGCAGTATTCGATGCGTCAGCGAGTGAAGTGTCCCAATGTGCATCGTTTTCAAGAAGATTTAATTCTTGGCAAGCTTCACGATAAGTGGCACATACTTGACCGTTTACTGTTCTCAATTCTTGGAAGGATGTCGGTCCATGTATGTTGATTAACAGTAATCGCAAGTAAAAGCATTCTGCATTGTTTGGGTGAACAGTGTACAGGCGGCCTAACGCGTCAGTCGAATATAAGTTGGGATGTCCTTCAACTGCTTTACCTTGTTTGCGACGTTGAAACTTTTTCGCTGATGCATTCCATGTGTAGTATGTTGGCACTTCAGAGTAAAGTAGCGTCTTTGCAAACATATCATCCCCGCACAATGAGAAAAATGCAGTTAACGTTGTTGGCGGTGGTGACAATGCTCTTGCACGTGCATTTTCTGTTGTGAAGTACACACGCTGTCCATTTTCAAGGTGCACTGCCAAATGAACAACTGTTGGATGTCGTTCATGGATTGGAAATGATAAAATGCGCCATACTGCTTCATTGCTACTAATGTAGCGTCCCAGTTGATATTGGTCGATTTCATTGATAGATGCAGTTGCATTTCCCACTCCAAAAACTGCCATATCGCTTCCTTTGTTGACATATTTGCAAATGTACTTGATCGATTTCACCGAATTGCAATACTCGACATTGATGTGTGCTTTGTACGTTTTCGAGAGTAACGGTGAATAAGGTACAACCCAACGATTATCGACTTCAACATCATTGTTTCGTACTTTTAAAGCGATGGATTTGCCGCCATATTCAGTTGATCGTCGACGATAGAGTGGATATCCGTCATTGCCAGTGATAGTCTCGGCAAGTAAGTCTCTTGGGTATCGTTTCGTGCATTTCCCATCAGACATGCATGGTGAATTGTTGTTGAGTAAGCCACATGGACCATGAATCATGTTTTTGGTGACGACTTCAAATAAGTTTGGATCAATGTCGACATCTGGTATTTCTGCTGAGATGACTTGATCAATTTGATCTGGTGTGACTTTTTCGATCAACCAAATCAAAATGTGTGCATGTGGCAATCCTCTTTTTTGCCATTCAACGGAATACATCCAACAGCGTGTCTCTCCAAAAACATGATGCTTGACAATGAAATCCATTAAAGATTTCAATTTTTGTTTGAACACACGCGCGGAAATATCATGACGATCCGATGATGACTGTCCAGTTAACAAAAGTTCTTTTATTTCATCCCACGTAGGATTGCATGTGAATGTAATAAACAAATCTGGGCGGCCATATGCGCGAACATATGTCATTGCATCTTGTGCGTATTCATGCATGTGCCGTGGACTCCCTGTAAATGTGGCCGGTAGTATGACCATTTTTCCCAATTTATTGGGATTCACATTGCCATCATTAACAACTGCATCACGTAAATGAATGTACTCTTCGGAACGCAACTTGGTTTGATTTAATCGAATGTAGAGGAGTCGTTCGGTTTCGATTTTCGCATACATATCGACAATGTATTGATGGAACAATTGTCGACATTTCAAGATATGATTTTCAGCGTTTTCACGAATCATCAATCGATATGAATAGTAATCCATGGCACTGACTTTCTTATTCGTTTCCTCATCTGTTTGTGGATTTCTCAATTTGATGTTGAAATGATATCCATCTTCTCCTTGCCAAAATAAAATCGGATATTGCAATCCGTCGTATGAGCGATGAGTTTCTGAGACTCGCTGAACATCACCATTTCTGCGATGAAGAATTATATCACGCGAGTTAAATTCTTCGCCAACTATAATGATCGCCACTTCATCAATTGTTGGTGCATTGTACTGTCTTTCGTGTTGGCCGACAGGTGTTTTGTCTGCTCTAACTACAACTTTGTAGTCATCAGCTGGCATTTGTTCAAGGGCAGTTCTGAACAATCGAATTAATTCGTTGTGTTGATCGAATAAAGTTTGTAATGCAGCGACAATTTCTCGTTTAGTGCCCGTATTGAATCGACAACGTTGATCGATTTGTTCATCAGTGTTTCCCATGAAATAAATTTGAAGAAATTTGTGATCTGTGTTCGACAGTGGTAGTAGTGATCCTGCATGATGATAAATTTGCCCTTGCACTTTGAATGTTGGCATGTAATTCTCGCGCACGATATTTGTTGCACCGAACGATGTCATTTGGAAAGATGAATTGTACTTGCGTATGTTTGCCAAGAAATGTTTCGATTGGCTTGTGTCACCTGATACCAACGTTGATAATGGTTCGGGTGGTGAATGTAATTCTGGCAATTTCACTTTTCCACCCGCGCAGCACATTCCTGGTGTTTCATTCTTAAATTTGAGGGCACTGCAATACACGCATAATTTATCCATTTTTCCAATAACCACACTTGGATGAAGACTGTAATCATAATTAGCATCGTAATGGAATGCACCAAGATTTAAATCAGCGTGCAGTGTTCGTCTGGATCGAGTAGTGCGTACTCGAACGGTTTCCAGTCTTGCTTCCCGTTGCTCGTCTGTTTCAGACGAACGGGCTTGAGCAGTGCGCACTCGAACGGTTTCCAGTCTTGCTTTCCGTTGCTCGACTGTTTCAGACGAACAGGCTTGAGCATTGCGTACTCGAGCGGTTTCCAGTCTTGCATCCCGTTGCTCGACTGTTTCAGACGAACAGGCTTGAGCATTGCGTACTCGAGCGGTTTCCAGTCTTGCATCCCGTTGCTCGACTGTTTCAGACGAACAGGCTTGAGCATTGCGTACTCGAGCGGTTTCCAGTCTTGCATCCCGTTGCTCGTCTGTTTCTGAAGCTCGTGATGCCTTTTTCTTTCGTGCTTGAGGTGTAGATCGACCAACCGCTTGTCGTTTGGGTGGCATAATTGATTTGAGAGCGAAAGTAATGCTTTGTGACGACTATTACAAATTCACTTGGAAAAAACAAAGAAAATCCATGTGATATCTATTATCTAATGTCGACCGGCAATTGGAATTTCACAATCAACACCACTTATGTTATGTTACGAACTGAAATGTCGCTGTTTGTATTTGATTCAATTCAATTCTGTCAAGCGTGCGCACTCATACACTGAAAACACACGAACTGCCGCTAAACTATATGAAATACACTCATTTGTTGAAACGAATATTTACCTTTTAAACTAAACAATGGGTTTCAGAAGTGGTACACTCGCGCGCCACCTATTGTAAAATGGTTGTACTAATTCAGAAACCGTATTTCTAGGTACGTTTTTAATGAAAAAAGGCACTGATACTACATCACTGACGCTCATCGCATAATTCTCGATGAAGTAGGTTAAGTATAATTCTCGACAATTAATTATTCCTACTGCACATAGGCCTACTGAATATTCAAATGTCGAAGAGTATGGTTTGTCAGAATCAGCGTGTACTATAATTATAATCAATGTTACAATATAATCAAACAACTAATTATTGTATTGTTTATAAGAATTCCATATCCCTACTAAAATGTAAATATTCAAATGGACTAACTGATATCAATATACTTATGTATACACTATTTTTATTATTCTATACGAATAAACATTTCATCTAATTGTGTTACTGCATGTTTGTAAATATCTACTAAATTATCAAATTTTGATTTTACTTATCGAGGAAACATGAATGATGGATCTATTGCTTTTGGATATTCACAACTTACAATATAAGAATATTATTAATATAGATGTACCATTAGCAATTTACCAACTCTACAGTTACCACAACAATCATATACAAATATTCGCGATCGAAGCCGCGGGTTTAAAAAAATGCGTTTTTTGCAATAACTTCGGTTCTTTTTAACCTATTGTTATCAAATAAAGTGGAAAACTTTCCGTTGGGTACCTGCTATCAGCGTGCAAAATTTCATCGCAATCGGATGAATGGTATAGCAGAATACCCGTGCTTCGCTATGGAGTTTCACGGTGTACGTAATGAAAATGTTAGTTTAATTAATAAAGTTCAATAAAAGTGGTTTCTTAAAAATAAATAGCTGTTGCCCACGACTTCGTTCACGTGGTCTTCAATTTAATGCGATAATATATTTAGAACAGAATCTATTCTATTGGGTTGCCATAGTAACCAAATCTAATAGTTTTTTAAGACCCCAAAGGACCCCCCAGAGGATCGTATCGAAAAAATGTCCTATATTGGTTCTCCCGTTGCGTAAAATATTTGTGCCAAGTTTGGTTGAAATCGGTCCAATGGTTTAGGAGGAGATGTGGAAGACCCCAAAGAACCCCCCAAAGGATCGTATCGAAAAAACACCTATCCTATGTTGGTTCTCCCTTTGCGTAAAATATTTGTGCCAAGTTTGGTTGAAATCGGTCCAGTGGTTTAGGAGGAGATGTGGAAGACCCCAAAGGACCCCCCAATGGACCCCGTCGAAAAAAACACCTATCCTATGTTGGTTCTCCTGTTGCGTAAAATATTTGTGCCAAGTTTGGTTGAAATCGGTCCAGTGGTTTAGGAGATGTGGAAGACCCCAAAGGACCCCATCGAAAAAACACCTACCCTATGTTGGTTCTCCCGTTGCATAAAATATTTGTGCCAAGTTTGGTTGAAATCGGTCCAGTGGTTTAGGAGGAGATGTGGAAGACCCCAAGAACCCCCCAAAGGACCCCATCGAAAAAAATTCAGAAACCTTCGCGGGCGTGCGCACAACAACTCACCGAAGTTTCATCGCAATCGGATGAATGGTATAGGAACGCATACGGGACAAAGAAAGAAACAAACATTCATTTTTATAGATATAGATTATTTGTGTATTAGCTATTGATTTAATGAGTATACATTACAAGGAGTAGATTTTAATGTAGTATGATGTAATCAGGGCCGTAACTAGGCGGTGGTGAGATGTGCCCCCGCCAAGGGCGCAAAATTGACCACGAAAAATATCTTTTTTTAGAGTTAGATTGGTACAATTTGTCAAGCAAATAAAAACTCCACGTTATTGGAAAAAATCTTTCAGTTTCAGATTGTGAAAAGTTACTGTACGTGAACTGTCTATATTTGTGTCTATTATACAATAAACAAAAAGCAGCTACGTAAATTTAGTAACTGCACTGGACCTTGCCCTACTGATGGGCGCGGAGTCGGGCCAGGCGCAAAGCGAAAATCCCTTCCCCTCCGCCCCTCCCATGATGAGTCAGTCACTGCACTGCATCTGCGCCTTCTTGGTTTTAGCAACGAATATAGACGTAGCTAGAAGAACACTTCTTATGGAGCAAGTGGGGTCAGCTTTCTGGGGTGATAAACCGTAGTTCATCACCCCGGCAACTAGATGGCGCTGGCGTTTCCAAGTAATTTTTTGTATTATACCGCGAAATTTAGTAAATTTCAAACATTTTCGTTAATATATAATTGGAAAAAGCTACAACTTATCAGATAAAAAGTGGTAGATGAAAAAATGTTTGTAGGGGTTAGACTAGACACAACCTCCAAAATTTTTTCACATTTGTTTGACACACCGAGTACGAAGGAATGAATCAAATAAATGCAGCCTACTCAAAAAATGCACTTTTGATGCATTCTTTATTATGCAGCGCGCAAAAGAATTTTAAAATATACAAGAACATGCGTCTTATTATTACAAACATTTTTTTCATCTACCACTCTTTTATACAAAAAGTAGTAGCATTGTTTCAACTACGCTTTTAGTAACCCAGAAGTGTGCTTCTAGTAACGTCTATATTCGTTGGTTTTAACAAGCTTGTCATAACTTGAATAGTACTCATACTCATACCCCTCCCCCCACGTCCTGCCACGGCCACGTCAGTCTATTGCTCTATTCTAGTTTGTTCTGTTGGTTTTGTTGAGACTCAGTGTAATTACAGTCGCTGGTATTATTTTCTATTGTAATTTGTGAACTAAGTGATTTTCACACTCGGCGATTAGACGACACTTATAGTGTTTGTGTTGTTACTTGTTGATGTTGGCGTTGCTTCTGTTGTACGGGTAAGAATCATTTCAATAAAATGTACCATAGCTTAGTCTACATTAACCCTAAAATTGGCGCATGTTATTCCCCGTGGTGGTGGCCTATTTTTTCCCTTTTTGTACAGTTTTTGAAAACACTACATATTATTATTATTATAACACGGTATTATTGCAAAACAATACATTAATTATACTATTTACTCTTCAACATCACGAAAACGTCAGTGAATCAAACAATCAGTGGAGGTTACCTTGCGAAACATGACTCCAGCTGTCAGAAATAATTTCCTAACATTCGTTCTGTCTTTACTGCCAGACTGACAAAGCCAAATAGGCCTAACTAATATAACTGTGTTCGCCGTTTCATTTTCTAGACCTACAGAAAATAAAAATAATACCGGAAGAAAGAAGAAGAACGGGCCCGTTCCATTGGTATAACTTATATTCCTATTAGTTCATTTTTAGCGGAAGTGGTCGTGGTTGAAAATGTCCAATTTTCAGCAAGTGTCAGCTGATTTTGTTGCGCAAGTCTGCTGACTAAAATAGTCCCGATTTCAAAATTAGTTTACGTAAATATTTCAATCACAAGTTTCATGAATATGGTATCAATTTTATTTTTATAATTGGATGAGCGATCCAGCGATCGCGTACACGGAAAACCCGTAGCACTGTAAATACAAGTGAACCTCTCGCAGTAAGAAAAAAGAAACGATGTCTGCGACGTTTTAACGCTATCACTGAATTTTTCGGTGAACGCAACTGTCAGCACTGAACATAAACACGAATTTCGTAATATTTCGTGTTTATGTTCAGTGCCGACAGTTGCGGTCACCGAAAAATTCGGTGATAGCGTTAAAACGTCGCAGACATCGTTTCTTTTTTCTTACCACGAGAGGCTCACTTGTATTTACAGTGCTTCGGGTTTTGCATGTAATCCTATTACTCAGGGTTCAAAAAAACGTTTTGGCCGTCTGTGTGTCTGTAACAATGACAATGACAGCGCCCAAACAAATTTACCGATTATGACCAAACTTGGCACACAGGTCCTTGGGCAGTGGGCACAATATCTTGGCGGAGTTCGTTAATGTTTGAGATCAGTCGAGTAGTTTTTAAATGGCAGCCATTTACAACTGTAATACAATGTAAATTAAATGGGAATGGTTTGTTTCAGAAATGGGGCCAAAAAAACCTTCTGGAAGTGAATTTAAAAAAATCAAAAAATGAAAAGAAGACGACGAAAAATTAGCATCGGCGCTTGGAAATTGGCTGCGAAATGAAGAGAAAGAAGTAGGTGAAAGTGATAGTGCCAGTAATAGTAATCCACTTCTAGAAGAAGAAGAAAAAGAAGACGACCAAGAAGAAAAGGAAGGAGAAAATGAAAAAGAAGATAGCAAGACAGAGACTGTTTCAGAAGACTACCACAGCCAGATCACTCCAATGGAGTTCGTCACAAACGTCATTGATTTTGAAGAAGGAAGTGATCCTGAGCTAAGTCATTCCACAATGGGCAGGCAATCTACTGATCTTGAAAAACCCAGCACATCTTGCACATCTAATTATAATGAAAATGATGCATTAAATACTACTGATGTGAGAATAGAATTTATCTACGAGGATCCCAAAAAATGGCCAGCAAATTTTCGATCAGACACAGTTCATTGTAAACTTGTTGAACAAGGCCCACAAACAATTGACTTAGATAGCTACAAATTCCCCTGTGCAGATGATGGAAGACGCTTTTCTCAGAAATGGGTTTATAAAATTCTACCAAACGGGGAAAAGTAAAAAGGCAATGGTTGTTGTACAGCCAGTCTAAGGACGCACTGTTTTGTTTCCCTTGCCTTCTCTTTTCAAAAGATGACAAAAAGGACAAATCTGCTTTCTCTAATATTGATGAGGGATTCAATGATTGGAGACACTTGAACCCATTTATTGTCAATCACGAAAGGTCGATACCTCACCGACATTCTTATGTCGACTGGAAAGAATTAGAAATTGGACTGAAGACTAGTAGATCTGTTGATGCAAAACATCAAACATTGATACAAGCTGAAGCAGAAAAGTGGTGCAATGTTCTCAAATGTATTGTGGATGTAATTCTCCATTGTGCCAGGAATAACTTACCTTTAAGAGGAGGTTCCGATTCGATCAGTGACAGCAACTGTGGTGCATTTCTGAGTACATTAGAACTTATTAGTCACTACAATCCTCAACTATCTAAGCACATAGAAAACGTTAAAAGTGGAAAACATGTCACAAGCTATTTTTCACCTCTAATTCAAAATGAGGTCATAGACATTTTGGGAAATAAGGTTCGATCTGAAATACTGAAGAATGTAAAAAGTGCCAAGTATTTCTCTATTATGTTTGACTGCACCTCGGACACAGCACATTTAGAACAAATGAGTGAAATAATAAGGTATGTTAACATTAAGGATGGGAAATGCTCAGTTGAAGAAAGTTTTGTGGACTTCATCATAAGTCACCAGAAAAAAGGAAGAGGGTTATCACAAGAAATATTGCAAAAGCTAAACAATGACGGCTTGAATATTCAGAACTGTCGTGGTCATGGCTTTGACAACGGCTCATACATGGCAGGAAAATATGAAGGCGTTCAAGCGCACATATCCCAACTAAACGACCTTGCTAAATTTGTTCCTTGTGCAGCACACAGTCTTAACCTCGTTGGCGTGCACGCTGCGGAAGTGTCAATTATGATGACAAGTTTTTTTGGAAAAGTGTTGGAGTTTTTCAACTTCTTTAGTAGCTCTACCTTAAGGTGGGAGGCTTTGATTGGTTGTCTCAAAACTACCCTTAAGAGACATTGTGATACAAGATGGTCTTCCAGGCGTCAAGCTGTGACAGCTCTTAAGAAGAACTTATCATCTGCACACAAAGTTTTACAAAACATGGCTGATGATAGAGACAACGACTGGAACACTGACACACTGTCTGGTGCTATGAAACTTCTTAGACAAATTGATTACGAATTTGTGTGGCTTTTAGAGATGTGGTCTGATGTTTTGATTAGTTTGGACTGCACTAACAAGTCACTGCAAGGAAAGGGCACAACTCTTGACGTAGCATCAAGTTTGCTCTCAGGTTTGGCAAAAAAAGTTGAAGACCTACGTAAAGAAGGAATTAAAAAATACACAGAAAAAGCCAAAGCTATGTGTGATTCCATGGCCATCCAAAGCAGTTTTGCTGTTAAGAGGCTGAGAAAAGTCAAGAGGATGGCTGGGGAGACGGCTGAAGACGAAGCACGCTTGTTGAGTTCTGATAAATCATTTGAGATAGAATGTTACACTGTATTTGATAGAATTGTAAGTGAAATGGAAAAAAGGGCACACATTTACCACACAGTTTCATCAGACTTCAGTTTTTTGTCAGGAAAGTCCTTAAGTGAATGCTCTGTTTCTTTTCTTGAAAAGTGCAGCTGATCTTGGTGCGATATATAGCAGAGACATTGATAGAGTTGAGCTAGTTAACGAAGTAGCTGCTTTCAAGTTTCACGCAAAAGAGCTGGTGAAGAACATTTACAAGGCTTCCCATTTGGACATTCTGAAAGTTATTTCAAACTATGGATTAAGGGATGCTTATCCAAACATCGAAATAGCATTGAGGATATTTTTGACAATGCCCGTCAGTGTGGCGTCTTGCGAGCGTACTTTCAGCAAGCTGAAGATAATCAGAAACTACTTACGGTCAAGTATGTGTGAAAACAGATTGACAAACTTAGCTATCCTGTCCATAGAATATGAGATTGCTTCAAAACTTGATTTTAGTGAAATAATTAGCGAGTTTGCCTTGCTGAAAGCAAGAAAGGTAAAGTTTTAGTTCCATGGCTTTTCTGCTGTATACTGTATGTAACAGTTTGTAAAAGCAATATATTTGTTTACTGAAGAGTTTCAATTTGTTATTTACAGCCCCCAGAGCCAAAAAAATGGTACCTGCAGTTACAACAACAGAATGTTGTAAGTGCAAGTCCTGAAGTCCTGTGTAAAAAAAAATCAAGATAAATTATAGAACTAAAGCACCGACTAAAGTTATGAATTATTTCTCTGGTAGTTTTTGTTATAACCAATACCTCATCAGTTACAGTAGTGTGATATAATCTAACTGTTAACTAAAGAAGGCCTACTGTAAATTGATGTAACTATCAATAAAAATATTTTGCATTTTTTTTCTCATTTTCTCATATTGCAGGTTGCAGAAGTTGCTATAGTTTACTTAAATACTGTTACTAGAAGTTTAGCTTTTATTCTAAAAAAGTTTGTAATTGTATATTACCTACCTTAATGTAGTGTAAATATTAAGTTTTAGTAGGCCTTACCATGTACTGTACTTTGGTAACTACGTTTTTTTTGTTTAGTTACTTTTTACATTGTTCAGTCACCTGCAAATTAGGTTTTATACCTCTTACAGATTCCACACTTTCAGTTAGTTTTTAAAAATAGTTTTAAGTTCAGTCTTTCTCTTACAATATGTAATGCTTTTATATTCAGATAATATAGAATTTTACAGAAATTCGACCAAAAAGTTATCTTGAAAAGAGGCAAAAACTTGGCTCAAAAAGGTTAAAAAACTACCATTTTTGCACTTTAATTTTAAAAATTTTCCGGGGGAGGAACCCCGGACCCCCCCGGTATTGGTATCGGGGGCGCAGCTTTGTCAAAATTTCCAAGGGCGCAAGAGTACCTTGTTACGGCCCTGGATGTAATGTACCCTGCAACATTTAATGGTAATAGGGTAATGGTTAATAAATAAACTTCATGTGACATTTAACTTCATTAAAATGCGTTAGCATCTACTAAAATTGTAATACATACAGAAAAACCGGGTATCATTTTTTTCCCCAAGAGGAACAAATATTTTTTTGCATGAAGATTGTACATTTTAAACATCAAAAATAGGAATAAAACGTTTTTGGTTTGTAAAATTAGGAATAAAAGTAATTTTTCTGCGTCTGTAGACTACTGCCATCTAGCGGCAAACTAAAGGAACGAGAACAATCGGTGAAAGCGCCCGGCCGCCTAACTTCATGGGGTTGTTCATGATGGCACCTTGTCGGTTTCGTTTCTTAACATGGCATTTTGAGTAGAAGAAAACATTCACACAGATTTAAGGCACCTTCTAAAGTTGAAGACAACGTATCTTTGCTAAGTAAGCATTTCCATTTTACGTCGCAACGCGTGCATCTCTCTGGACGTGAAAACCTTTATGTCAACGATGTGTACTAAATTACTTGAAATTTAATAAAAGTGTTACCTTTCACTTCAACTTTATCTTTATTAAACGTTTAACTTGTTAAGGCTCTATTATCTCATAACTGAAGCTTATTTTCTTGGATTTCGTTGTCTATGACGTGTCCGTTACTTAACTAAATGTAGGCCTAATTGTTTCACTACGACTCGGAACACAAAACTTTTTATGGGTAAAAACGTAAAAGTTTTACCTTTTAACCTGAACCGGCTTTCACTTTTAAAAACCTTCTTCAGAGGTTCCTCCCTGAACCTTTTTAAAAGTGAAAACCGGTTCAGGTTATAAGGTAAAAGTTTTACGTTTTTACCCATAAAAAGTTTTGTGTTCCGAGTCGTAGTGATATAATTATATTTACTGAAGCTTATGTTCTTTAAGTAAAAGTCTGTAGCAAATTTGTAGTATTCTTAGATTTTGTTGCCCATGACGTGTCCGCTGATTGACTAATTATAAGTACAATAGGCCTACTACTGACTCGGAACACAAGGTTTTTATTGGTAAAAATATAAGATACAAGGTAAAAATAAGTACAAGTACAAGTGAGTACAAGGTTAACAAACTCGGAACACAACGTTTTTATTGGTAAAAATATAAAAATTTTACCTTGTATCTTATATTTTTACCAATAAAAACCTTGTGTTCCGAGTCAGTAGTATTATATACTTATAATTAATTTCTAGTAGTCAAAGAAAACTAGACGAAAGAATTAATTATAAATTACAAGATAACTAAAAGGAAATTACAAATTATCATGTTGTTAAAGACAAAACTAGGATCAGTGAATGAAAACAATTTATTATTATAATACTGTATGAAAAATTAAAGTAAACTGATTGGTTGTTGAAATAATAAGTAAAATTTAGTATGTAAAATATAAAGAAAACTTAATAGTTACGTAGAGATTTTAGAGTGTAGTACAGTCTATATATTTTCGTGCTTTTAGCATGACGAAGTATGCAATCAGTCTTTATACGAAGTTCAATTACTTGGGCTAACTGTCAAGTTATAAATGTAACCTGTTCAATAAATCTTTGTTGATTCACTGAACTGAAAACATAAGAGCAAAGATTTATGTATAGAAAAAACTTCTCTCAGCCGCATGCAGCGGACATTGGCAGGAGCGTATTTACGCGGGGGGGGGGGACGAAACCCTCCAGAGGGTCGGAAAAGTTGTCGAATTTTGTTAATCTCTTAATTTTTAGGCTGTTCTAATATTTTTTTCCAGCTATGTAGGCTAATATAGTAGTAGCTCTTCTTTAAATATACAAACATGTTTATTACACAGCATTAGGATATTCGTTTGAAATATGGAATACAGGAAAATCAGTTCAGTCAATGAGTATCTTGTTAACAATGTTTCAGTAACATGTATTGTTATTGCGTTATTACCGTTTACTGTAATGGGATTGGTTTCAGCCACTTTAAAGATAGTAATATTGATTAGATTTAACTTGATTTTTCTTCTTTTGTATGATGTCAACCTGACCCCGGACCCCCCTCCCAAGGGCAAATTCTAAATATGCCACTGGACATGGTGGGGAGTTAAGAAATAATTCTAATTGTCTTCTTTTGTGCGCTGCTACTGGACTAATAATTGAGAAATACGTCCCCAACAAGAAATACCATACCGTAATTTAGAATGAATAATAGAATGATACAGGACTTTTAGACTGAACAGAGTACAAGAATATTTTAAAAAGTAAAGTTTCCTTAAAGCAGAATTCATGTATTTTTTTTTAAGTTTGTAATATGTACTTTCCAATTAACATTGTCATCTAATAAAACGTCCAAATATTTTTACCTGCTGAATTTTTTATGTACAGTTTCGCACGAATAGGAATTATTTAACAGACATGGTTAACATTTTAAATAAATATTCTCAATAATTTCAGGCCTAAATCTCATGGAAAATCGTAGAAATTTGGTTTTAACACTCAAGGTCATCCTATTAACTGTAAACCACTTCTTGAGCATATTAAGACCATTATGCATTTATTCTCATATCAAGGTAACTATAGTTCTGGCCAGATATAGTTCTTTGTACGTTCTCACAGTTAGTCACTTTCAGTGACTGGCCCATCCCTCATCATTTCTAACTAGGCTACAAATTTTTCTCACTGCTAGCACTCAAGTATGCCCAGCGTCTTTTCCAGTATTCATTTATATCTGTCCTAAGCGAGGTATTCAGCGATCAAATACGACAGCAAAGTTTATTTAAAAAAAAAAGATGTACGTTCAAGGCTTATCGAGAATAAAAATGGTAGGTGTCGGTGCGGAAAAATTGTTTAACAACTAGCCAGTAACAAATGAATGTTATGCTTATGAGTAGTAACGCTAATATTTACCGCATAGATTTAACTTTGTTAAACTGATTGGTTTTCTCGTCTTCTCCACAACAAGTTTCAAATCTAATATCAGACAGTAGAATAGGTCCGGGAAACACGTATTTTTTGTATTAATTTTCGACTTGCATTTTTTACTCTAGCCAAGGAGGTTGTATGAAATCCAAGGAAGTTGCCCCTACAAAAATGCATTGCATTTGAATTGTAGAGGAGCCAATTCAGTGGTGTAGAGAAAAGGTTAGAATTATTTCATTGAGCTACTTCCCTATCGCAATTTATTTTGGCGCTGACAAATGGCGATTCTTTGTCCATTGATAAATAACAAATAACACGCGCACACATCCGGTCTTGGCTTCGTATCAACAAGCAATTATCTTGGCCGCAGTGGTAATGAACTGATCAACGCTCACAGTGTGCTACATGTGAATGCTTCTGGTCGTGAATTAAATTATTAGAAAATCTGGCTACTTTGATGTGATACTTTTCCTGCGCCGGTAGAATTCGAGAACGGAACGAAACGCAAACGACGTTAAATTTTTGAAAACATTCGAGTGATGGTTCTTAAACGTCTTTCGTACAAGTGGTAAATTGGGAAGCATGTTACTATTTTAGCTCACGTGAACATTCTTACGTATACACTTAAAGAAAATACGTGTATGTATGTCGATGGCAGAGCAGGAAATCCTTAGCAGCCGCGGGATCGAGTACAGACCTAGTCGCCTTAACACACTCTTCAAATTCTAGATAACACCGTCTTAAAATTTTAGAGCAAAGGTATCCCATACTAAAGCTGTCGGCGCGAAGCTTCCAAAAGCACGGAGGTCTGTGCATCCACACCTGTTACACTTCCCTAAAGGCCCTTCAGATCGATGGCATTATCAAAGCCCATTTATCTTTACTGATTTCATCACCGTCAGACCTTTAACTTTATCTCTTCTCTGTTCATTCCTCTCTGTTTTTCGTCAACGCTTTTAAATTTCCAAGACAAAGTAATTTTCTTGTCTTGGAAATGGAAGACAAAGGTGCACCTTTGTCTTTACTGATTAAAGGTGGACCTTTCTGTTCATTATCACTTCGTCTCATTCGGTCCATCATTCGTCTTTTGCATCTATTGTACCTTTGTTGTGTAATCTGATTGGTACGTTTCTGGGGAGGGAGGGGGCATTCTCTCAAGTGTTCTAGTGTCAGGAACAGTATGTCTATGGTTCCATGTGTTTGTTTCAATTCGTACTTGCTTGTATTCTGTATGATTCTTATTCACGTACCAGTGCGAATATGTGTATGATTACATCTCCTTTATATTTTGTACTGGTCTATTGGAAAATACTTTCTTCCTTGAACGTTTACCAAGGAAAGGCTAAGAAGAAATTAATTAAAAACGAAGGATAGGAATTGATTAAACGAAGCTGGAGATTGTTCCATTACGACAATTACAAAAGGTGAACAATTTTTTAAAACAATTGTGTCTCCTAAGAGTTAAACCTTGGTCCATTTTCCAGTAAGCATGGAAAGCTTTCGAGTATTGTAATTTTTTCCTTGAAATGGTATCTCAATTTTATTTAGGCGTAGTATGGACTGGTGTAATTAGAGAGTTGTTCAAATCCTGACAGCTTCATATCGGTATCGATTCTGTGACTGTCGTTCACTCAGCATTTTCAAACGATAAACTATTTTTAACGGTTGACGTGGTAAATAAGAAGACAGTTAAAAACGAAAACTCAAAGCGATGCGATCCGTTCGACAAACGGATGAGCAGGGAACGAAACGAAACGACCTATGACACTATTTTGGTTATCACTGCCAATGGAATTGCAGCGTGCCGACAATCTACTGCAACCAGTCAAGGGCGTTCATAGGGAAGCGAACTCGAGGCGCGTTACGTAAAACAGGAAGCACAATCTGGCGGCAAAATCGATAACTACTGTTTATTTAACGCAGCATGTATATGTTTATCAACAATCAGTGTAATTATTGTTGACTGCCAATAAACTGTAGTCAACGGGGTTAGCTGTAAAAACTTGACTGGGCACATTGGAGGACTCTTCATAATGATGCATGTTATAAAGGCTAACCCCGCTTTCATCCTCAACGAATTCGTTTTAAACTGTTATAATTACGTATTATTAAAGTACTCTGTACTGTGCTATTAAAGTACAGTGTACTAGCACTGTACTTAACCCACGACTGCCCAACTTTTTTAAAATGAATTTTGGATTTTGGTTCCCTGAAATTGTTTTACATTGATGAAAAACAAACATAACAATTGTTTTTAGTTATATAACCTTATCAGTTTATTAGTGATAAGCCGTGTCCATATGGACACGCTGGGCAGTTATGTATGCAAAATAAATTAATTTATATATACAAGTCAAAAAATAAAATAGTTTATTTAAATATAAGCTCTGGTTAGAAAATTACATATAAAAGTTAATTAAAACATAAAACAAAGTGTTTATCATAAATTATACATTTTTGTTACTTTGTGAAAGTCCTCAAAACACTAGACGCACAGCCCCACATTACACTTTTCACACTGGGTTCGTACTGCAGATATTTTCTTTTTGTAGCCATCTACAGCACATCTTCTTTTTCTATCAATTTGTTTGTATCAAATGGTTACATGTATTGAAATGTATGAAATCTGACACTCTTGAAGAAGTTTGTGAAGAAAAAGATATTGCTGGCCTTCCTCCTACTTTAGGTGGGTGGCCGTGTCTAGCGAGATACACTTGAACTACTTCATGCCGAACTCCAGTTGAGTCACTTTTTTCCCAGAACGACGAGCAATTAACCAGGCATTATGGGTAGGTACATCAAGTGCTCCCAGGGATGATAGTAGATCCCAGTATTACTTCTTATTTCTTATGTAGATCCGATACATAGCAATGTTTTTGTCTAATCTGTGCACTCCCTCCCCATGAAACAATAATACTCTCCAACGCCATGTGGGTCCGGTAGATGGATACATTTTTTGTCTTTCTGGGAGTATCTTTTCACATTACAAATTGGCTCACCATTTCACACAATGGATACAACTGAGACATGCTTTCACTTTAGTACTAAGACTCCATCCTCTTTGCTTATTGAGGATTCATGGTATCCCCTTTCTTTATTTTCCAAACCTTTGTTTCGTACTAGGTGGCAAGACTGAGTAAGTCGGTTCTGTTGGATTGTCCCTGTTCCACAACACTCCTTTTCTCAAAGGAATGCTAATAGAATGCCAATTTTTTTTTGGCATTATTTATTATACAACAATTTTATTGTTGTTATTTATTATTATTATTAAAAGTGAAATTTCTGTTAAAATAAAAAATGCACAGAGGTGTACAAATTATTATTTTATTATTCTTGAAATACTACATTGTTTATCATATGGTCGTATTTATTCAGAGTAAAAGAATATACAGAAAAGTATATCATAACTGCCTAGCGTGTCCATATGGACACACTAACATAGACACATCTATAAAACTAGTAAATGTTTTCAGATAAACCTCTAATCTCTTTGCATGCTAGACTATATTGTTTTTAATAGTTATGAAGACCTATAGGAGTTTATATGTTTTATGAAGAAAATATGTCCATAGTTCTCACAGAATTCGAACTTCTTAAAACAAATGCGTCTAGAAACAGAAAAATACCAACAGCAGCACCCTTATTATTTTCTGTAACCAAAAACCTATTGTTGTAGAAGTATTCTCTGGCGTGGAACCCTAAAAATAATTCCTACAAAAATTGTCCCGCCGTCTCAAAATGTACCCTGCATGCGTGTCCATATGGACACGCGGGGCAGTTAAGGGTTAATATTTTTCTTTTTTAACCTAAACCACTAATAAACAATTAATGATGTAATATTTCGATGAGAAAGGGTATCGTCATCAAATACATAGTGATCTACGAAAACCTTTATTAACTAAATATATAAATAACATAAAATGCATTAAAACTATAGAAACATTTTTGTATAATTAGCACAGCTGTAATGGTTATCATTGCCTTTGCCATGGTGACTTGTGTTATATATTTGTTTACTTTTACAGTGATGGTTATGCTACCAATAATGGTAAAACAGTGATGGTTAGTTACCAAGCACGTATTAGTCTCTTCAACTGCATATTTTTTTTATATAAAGCTATTGGATACGAATTCGTTGGTTGCTAACTGAAAGCTCCTTTTGGACTGAGTTTGGTTTCCTAGCTATTCCAAGTAAGTTAACAGTTTTATCGATCATACGGAAACTAGATAAACTCGATCCGTTTGTAGCAAAAGTAAAAAAAAAGAAAAATGTTTTCGTCTGTTATGATCTTCTCAGAAGTCGCTGCCGATTAAGTGAAGAGACGGCGGACACTTCAAATTATCTGAAATGGCAAGAAAGGAAAGTTAGGGAAATACACAGACCTTGCCCTGCAAGAACTGAAAGAGCCAGATAATCAGAAAAGGGTCTGCTACTGCCATCCGGCCAGTTTGCTCTAATCGTTATATCCCTCGTGGGCGCAAAATTCGTGTGGACATCACGATAAATGACCCGTTTTGTTATGGTTTCGAATTTGATTTCCTTCATTAGAAGCAAGTGCGTTGATCACTGAGCCGCCCAGACGGTCTGGAAAATCAAAATCGCCTGCCAAGAATAAATTACTGTTACAAATTATAACTCGAAAACATTGGAATCACATCATGGGCTCTAAAACGATTAAAGAAAGTATTCTGCGAGTAAACTGTAACTACATAGAGTACTGTTTAAGATGTTAAGGTCACGGTTATTTCGGTGTAATGTTTTTGGAAACCCCAGGAAATAATCGTTTGTTTGTTTGTGTACAAAGTCTTAAATAAATAAAACTAACTCTGCCAGATACGCTTAAACGGTATGAGTGCGGAAAAAACAAACAAACGAAACACCACAACCATTTTCTGCAAAATTGTTTCGCTAATATCGTTGGTGAATATCAAATAATTTTTATTCTTCTCCTTCATTATTACAGCATACAAGCGTAGCTATTTTTTTACAACATTTATAAACTTTTGAAATTGTACGATTGTAATCAGACTAGTCATTCGTATAACGGCGAGATCTTGGTTATTGACAGGCGGCATCAGATGTAATAGATAATGGAAAGTATCAAACCGGCCTATAAAGCGAATGTGAGCTAATGGAACGTGGAGCTGAAGGAAACCAGAGAAATGTAAGCACTTTATGAGGTTCTTCGCCTTATTTCTTACAGTGGAGTACGGAAATAGAAATGATGCGGTAATAGTGATAGCAGGATCGTGAAGTGGAGGGCGACCTACAGGAGGATCTCCTCACTCGCAACACACCAATTGTGCACTCTAGATTAGGCTAAAGAATGTTAAAAAGCGTTAGCTACGTCTGTCTGCTGTAATTATGAAGAAGACTAAGAATAAAAATTATATTCCACAGCGAGGATAGCGGAATAAATCATAGTGAAGGCAGGACTAATCAGAAGTAGTGTAGACCAGGAGTCTCCAAACTTTTTCACTTGAGGCCCGAATTGGAAAATCTTGGAAGTCAGGGGGGCCAACAACACACACACACACACACACAGTAAACTTTTTTTTAAGTTTACGAAATAATCAAGTCAATAAAATAGCTATTTAAATAAAAATTAAGCATAATTATTCAAAGAAAACAAATTCATTTATTCAAATTAATGTAAATAAAAGTAAGGACAAAATAACATTCAAAGATATTTCTTATGTATTACTTTTTGGCTTTCTTATGTATGTATGGGATATGTGGAGTTGCTTCTGACATATAATGCCTGTCCATTTTGGGTTAAATATTGATGCTCCTATCACTGGAATGGGTTCAAATATTTGTCTGACAAGTTAGCCCTATACTTTGATTTTACAAAGTTCATTTTTGAAAACGGCGACAATGAGTCATGCGTACCATGGGGGGAGTTAGAGCCGAGCTCACGGGGGTATAGGAATCTTCGCTTTAGTTTGAAAAGCGTGATTTATTCAAGGCAGCCAGACGAACAAGCACATTAACCACGTAAATGTTTTAAACTTGTATAAAATATTATAACATTTTACTGAATATATTTCTTGGTTAGTTACTTAGTAAAATGTTATAATGTTTGAAGTATTTTGACGATCGATTTAAAAACTGCACGCACCATTGGCCGGGTTGCCGCGGCCGGACAATGAAGCTTCACGGGCCGGATCCGGCCCGCGGTCCGTAGTTTGGAGACCCCTGGTGTAGACCATTGAGTTGATGGTAATATGATGTAATTTTTTAAGGATTGTTTTTGTAATCAATATTACAGTTAGTAAGTGAAAGAGCGGGAGGGTTTAAAATGAATCGCTTACATGTAAACGAAATAATTCGCCATTGGTGTGTATTATGGGCACAGCCAAAGGTAGGTTTTGTGGGTTGAGGCCCCGTCTAAATTTCCCACTCACCCAAAAATTGTAAGATATACGTCCTTTTATAAATCTAAATGGGAACAGAACTGCGTTTGAGAACAGACGTTTACCTTTTAAGGTAGGTTCTAAGTATTACTTATCTTAAACAATAATAATTATAATGTGTGTCTACAGAAATGTTATTAGAAGAATGGCGACAATAATATTTATCCCCTACATTTTTTTTACCCCCCCCCCCACGAAATGAAATTTCACATGCCGAGGGTCAGTGTCAACTGGTAACGAGTCAAACTTTCGTGGGCCACTCTGTACAGTTGTGTGGGTGTCACTGAACCAGGCGAATTAGCCGTCACTAAATTTAGTACACAAACACAAACAAACATGTCTCGACGTTAATTAAATGTGAGTAATAATGCACAATGATGGAAACGTCTGCATTGTTTCCTGTGCGCCTGTGGACAAAATACACTACAGTAGGATATATGAATATAGGCCTACTGACATTGTTAGATCACCGGTTTTTCTCAATGACTTTATCGATCGATAAACTTTATTTACCTCAGACTTTTATTGTTTATTAAAAATGTTTAAAGAACTATTTTATTATTATTAGTTAATGGGATGTATCTTTTTTCTATCTTTTTTTGAAGGGGTTGGTTGTGTCGTCGTGCCCCTTATCAACGTAAGTCACGGTCGCCCTACAGTCTATTTTTACTTCTTTTTTTTCATTTATTTTGGGGCAGTGGCGTATCTAAATTTTTCTCTGGGAGGGGGGTACCGGTCGAGTCGGCTTCATACAAAAGAAAACTCGAGTTAAGACTAATCAAAATCACTACGTTAAAAGTGGTTGCAAAACGTGTAATATCCTGAAGTAAACGCCAATAACACAATAAAATACGCGTAATTAAAACAAGATACACTTTGACTGAATTGATTTTCTTATATTTCATATTTCAAACGTATACGCAAATGCTGAGTAATAAACCTGTGTGTATATTAAAAAAAAAAAATAGTTTCTGCTTTTTTTATAAGGTCAGATGAAAAAATTTAATTTAAGTTCACAGATGAAAAATAAAATAGCCAAAAAATTAAGAGATTAATAAAATTCGTCAACTTTTTTGGCGTCCTCTCTGAAAAATATTCATAATATGATTCCTGCCGTCTGTTTGCCTGTCCAACGTTTCTCACGTCTCAGTTGGGTCCAGGGGGGAGAGGTGATACCCCGCCACGGGCAACACGTCTAGGGAACGGCCAATCATGCAGATAAAGACATTATGTTGATTAACGTTTAATAGTGTCAGTGTGTTGATTCAGTTAATTCAACGAATTATACAGGTGACAACGACAGTTTTGGCGAGATAAAAGTAAGAAAGGTTATTTATTTTCTAATTGCGGCTACAACAGGAGGGTTCATGTTGTAGTGTGCAATGAACGTTTTCATGTAATATTCATTTTCTAGCAATATGCATGGAGATAAAATCTTTTAAGTAAAATTAAATTAAAGGTTGTACCTTAATTAATTAACCCAAAATTTAGTACTATATTAAAATACCTGTTTATTACTTGACTGAAATGAAAAGAATAATATCAAATCGGTATTCGTTATATTTAAAATTACGTTAAGACCGTACTTCAGCCTTGAGTTTTATAAAAATAAAGACGTCCCCCACACTGATTTGAGGGTATAATATATCCTTAAACTTCCTGGGAATTGGGAGCCAGATACCAGCTTTGTGCCTTCTACACAGATGTCTTTATTTTGTTGACGGGAAGACTCGTAAGTCCACATATTTTGGAACACACCATTTCGAACTGTAGATCACTGGTCAGTATAGCCGTTGCTAAAGCCTGATTCTCCTCCTCCTATCATAACTTTCTGAAATTGTCCCGCTGATTCTATAAAATTGATTATAATGTCTTTACGTTCTTCATCCTCATTTTCACTCAGTATGTGTGATTTTTCGGAATAAACAGGATGCCATTAGTTACCAGAGGTTGGCGAGCTAGCAACTGCTTCCCTTCCGGAGACAGTCTCCACATACCTCATGCACATACTCTTCTCTAGGCTTTCCCCTCGATCAGGTTTGAATGGTGACCAGCCACACTGCTTCTCCTTACCGCAGCCGGAAGCCTTCTTCATCCACTCCCTTAAAACCTTATCGTTAGGCATTGTTTCTGTCCACGGTATTCTTAAAGCCCTTATCCAGCTTCACATCTCGAAAAACTTCAAGGTAGCTCCCCTTCAGTTTCCTTAAGGGTTTATTCCTCATGTGTGCATATGCTCCAAATAAAACCTTTTATGAATTTCTTCCTGGTTTCCAGGGACACGTTTCTGGACGCTAGAAGACATCTTTTCTTGAAAAATGCTCCTCTTGCTTGTGCAATTCTACTTTTCACATCACTAGTGTATCTCCCGTGTGATGTAATGCAGTTCCCGAGATATTTAAAAGTACAGTACATATTGTCTTACCGTCCAGAAATATCTCAGCCTTTTGTTTATCATTTCTGGAACATTTCATGATTCTTGTTTTTCCCTTATTTATCGTCATGTCGCATTTACCTCTTAGGATCTTATTCATTTGGTAAAGTGCATTCTGTAGTTCTTCCTCGTTGTTTCCTAAAAGCGCAGTGCCATCTGAAAACGAAAGGTTTTATAGTCTAAGCCATTAATTATTAATCCGTTGTTGCTTACATGAATTCCTTCATCGCGCACTTTGCATACAAGTTGAACACTAGCGGGGATAATCCAGACGCTTGTTTAATGTCTTTCGATATCTTTGGTTTGAAACCCCGCCTTATGAGAGTTCTCTGGTTCTTGTAGACTTGCAGGATGATTATCCTGTCTGTATAGTCTGGTTTTACATCTCTGAGGACTTTGAACATTATATTCCACTTGCCAAATGCCTTTTAGATTTTAATGCCAAAAGACTTTCATGATTTTTTTTAAGTTTCTGGGTTTTCTTTATAATTTTTCACAGCGGCAATATGGCTTCTCGTGTTCACCGATTTCTCCGAAAACCAAATTGATGTTCTTGTAAGGTCATTAATTGATTAATTAGAAGTTAGTACCTTTGATGGACGCGACAGCGTTCTATATTCTTCCCATTGCTGTGCGGTGCTGGCCTTAGGAATGCATATCGTGGGTGTTAGATCAAACTCCTGGGGGTATTTGTCCTTTTGTGTACATCTCATTTACCACACCAAACAATGTATCTTTGGTTTTTAATCCAATTGATTACAAAATTTCCTCAGGGAGTTATTAGAATATAAATACAATCGTGACTGGTGGAGACCTAATACACCCTTATCTTAACATGTATACAACTTGGTTACTTCAAATATGGAAAGTACGGAAGATGGATTACCGTTTCCAGATCGCAAAAAGAAGACATAGTAGAACAGGTTGGGAAAACCTGGCGTTTTGGTACAACAGAACCCTTTGGTGTGCAGAGAGACACGGCAATAGCTGTAGAAGACTCCCAGTGGGTGTGCAGGTGGTTACTTCAAACAAAGTATGTTGTTTCCTCCGGTGACTACAACAGTGATTATGTTCTGGCGTTCTCCGTAACATTAAGCAGATAACAGTACTACACAACACCAAGCGGCCAGACATGTCTGCGTTCCGTTAATACAACGATGTACGGAGTTGTTGACAAAAACGCAAAATTTTCGTCCGTAATAAGCACAATTATAACCGACCTTTGCCACTGTATTGCGTATTGAGTTACGACGCACATCCGTTTTGTAGTTAGTGGTGACACATCGCAGTGGGCATCACTTGATTTCCAAGGAAATTATAATACACGCTTTGTCAGCGGCTTGCGTATGCGGATGTCAGTGTTAGTGCACTGATAACGGAGCACTTATTGCGAAATTGCCAAACAAATGTCATTCAAAGGACGTCTTAGTAGACCCGATTGGCTTCTAATCTGCAGGAGATCTCTGGCATCACTATGAAAACAAGATGTGTTAGTCTTTGGCGTTCTAGCATCTTGACCTTTTTGTCTACTCCTTGCGACTCTATATACCACACTCACACATTTCTCCTTTTCTGTCTGTCTGTCTATCTATCTGTCTCTCTCCCTCTTTCTCTTGTTCGTTTGCGCTCATTCTCTTTACCTTCTGGCTGAAGGAGGCTTTTCCCCATATGAGCCCGAGACTCGTCTTCGGAGGAATCTAAAAAGTCACGAAAAAATTCAGCTAGTGTACCTAGTGTGGTGGCGGAAGAGCGTCAGTTACACCAGCAGCAGTATGCACAGCCTGACTTAGTGAGGCTACTGCGAGCGGGGAGAGAGACCTCATTAGCCGTAATGACGACAGCTCTCTAGGGGGACGTGAACTTCGAAGTCAAACACCTGATCTCCCAGGTTGGGGGCTGTGCGATGGGTTGACTCTCCATCCATGTAAGAATAATCGGTTACGAATGTTCAGTCACCTAGCCTCGGAAATGGACCCGGTGTGTAAATAGGAAATAGGATACATCACGAGAATGGGCACATGGGGCTGAAAACGAATGGCGGAATATCAGAAGAATGGATGCACACTGTCGAGGGAGACATGGTCTTGCATGGGTTGTAGCACCGAAGATGGACGGTGATACAAGTTCAGCGCGAAACAAACAGGTACAATGTTTTTTAAAATCTTTGAATTATAAAATTAACAATTTTAAGAAAACAGGTATAAGAATATAAACGTCGTCACCATCGTCCACAAGGATGGTTTGTTACGGTCTCAAACAGACAAAGTCTAGAGCTGGTCACTCCAGCGCTTCCACACCTTTCCGTCCCTTCGGCTTATAGTTCCTTAATTTATTTGGGGATGCGGCAGTCATCCATTCGGCAAAGATGCTCCCACCAATTCAGCCGTTACTGGGCAATCCTGTCGAGTATACTCATAATATTCAGTTCTTGCCGTATATCTGTGTTTCTTCATATGATCATGGAGTGTATACCCTGCCACGTGCCTGGGAAATCTCGTTTCAGCCGCTTGGATGCGATTGGCCTGGCCTTTCGTTAAAGTCCAATTCTCAAACCCATAAAGAAGTGTGGGAAGAGCCATCACCTTGTAGAATTTTAGGCGTGTTTTTTTACTTGCTGACTTAAAAGAGTTCGCCTGATGGTCCCGCACACAAGGTTGAACTTATGCAGCTTATTCACAACGTCGTTGCTCATATAATAAGACACACTGTAGCCCAGGTATTCAAAATTGCTGACTAGTTCCAGGACAGTAACATCTATAACAATTTTTGCCCGTACGGGATCAGTTCCACGAAAAGCCATCATCTTGGTCTTAAGTGTGGATATATATAATTCAGAGTCTTTGCAGTTTCGATTTAACAAATGCATACCCAAATAAAAACGTATGACAGCATAATAAGTTGAAATAAATAATAAGAATAAAACCACTATCTTTCCCTTGCCTACGAGTGAAAGCGATACAAGCCGGTAAAAATAATGAAACCTTGCTAGAATCCGTTCTGTGACCCCGTGGATTTCTGATGTAATTGATTTATTTTCGCCAGGATTGTTATTCGATCAGACGCTTAAAGGAATGTTTTCACTAACGCCTTGTTTCTGTAATTATCAAGCGCAAAGAGGTGAAGAACAACAGACATTTACCAGCTCCGATTTAGCGTAAACAAAAAACACGTCAAATTCTCAGACGCATGAACAGACCTTATTTTTAACGAATTTTACTTTTTCCAGACTTAGAAAAATGCACTGAGTCAGATCATCCTGTTCTGGATAATTTTACGCGTGGTTCGATCAACATGTTTATTTGACACGCAATTGTTGTTACAATCCGCGACGCGCAATTCTTTACATTTTTCAGCAGTTGTTCATTTCTTACGTGTTTGTGGAGTTCATCCACCTGTTAAGCTTTTAGAGTACTATTTTACTCTTACTTCCAACATGAACAATAATAATGAGAACTGTGATTTCAATTAATTAAGCCACAGCCAAACAGTTCGGAAAATCAATTAAAATCAGTCAGATTCCGGCCGTGAAAGCCTACGTTCTTTAAAATAATTTGTACGTTTGGCATTTGTCTGTCTATCCGTCTATTTAGGTGAGACGGGATATTTAGGTGAGACAGTTATGTCTCACGATAACTGTTGATTGCATCAACCGACTTTCATGAAACTTGACACGCGAGTCTGTACTTTTATCCTACGGAAACCTATTGATTTTGAAATTAATCCCTCCTAAAATAGGGTGTGGGTGGCTTAAATGGGTGGGGGGTCAAAAGAGCGAAAAAATCGCAAAAACCAATGTGGGGTATCAAATTGAAGACAATTTAAACCAAAATCTGAGTATAATGTTTATTTTGGAAATGTCAAAGTTTGTGCACGTCAGGGGTCAAGAAATGCATGAAAATTTTGATAAAATCGCAAAAATTCATGCGGGGTATAAAATAAAGAGAATTTTTACTAACACGTGAATGTAGTGTTACGTTTCGGAAATTAAAAAATTTGTGGACCCTAGACCCAAAAAAGAGACCAAGAATTTGAATAAACATTGTGAAAATCAGCAGGGTGTTAACTAAATTTAATTGTTAACGCAAATCCGAATGTTTGGAATTTTTATGTTTATTGTATGATTTTTTTCTCTACAGTTGTTATATTACTAAATACGTAGTAGAGAAATCGAGACTCTCGTATTTTTTTCCATATCTGGAAAATTATCTAGAACTGAAATTTATTAGTAATAAGGTATAATATATTTCAGAAGGTTCAGAATAGTAATTCGAAAAACTTCAGAAGGTTGGAAATTAAAAAGTAATGATGAAATATATCAACGTATAGAAAATTAACAGAAACAATGAGAAAAAGAAGACTATTATTTTTTGAACATTTATATAGAATGGACGACAATAGGTTGACAAAGCAAATCTTCAGATATCTGTGGAGGGAAGAAGTCAACATCAAGTTGGATTAAAGAAGTCCAAAAGGGTTTAGAAAAAAATAATATACACGCAGAAGAAGCAATTGACAGAGAAGTTTTTCGTGCAAAAGTGTTGAAAATGGAGGGAGTCCAGGGTGGGAGAGATAAAAACGCAGGTTCAAAGTGGACTGAAGACAGGAAGAAGAGACACAGTGAGAAGATGAAAGAATATTGGAAAAAAAGAAAAGAACAAAGAGTAAAGAATTGAAATTGGCATGTGGTCCTTAGATGGCCGATACTAAAAAAAATATATTTCGTTGAAAATAGTGAGTGAGTTTCGTAATCGTCAGTTTCTAAACACGTAGCCGGAATTAAATGAACGAAGCGAGTTGTCATAGTGACGGTAACTATATGCCTATAACTATAGACTGTTTGATGTGTGGCTATCTATCTGTTTGGGGCGTGTTTCACTTTATGTTTTGGTTGTATTAACTGCAGTGGCGGCTCGTCCATAAAGTTCAATGGTCCAGTGAACCACCCTAAATAATTTAAATATGCTTAAGGATTTGTGAAGATAATATTTCATATTTAAATAACAAGATTTGCGGGATTAATCTTGTTGACTGAACAGTAATCGATTCGCGTAGCAGGCGAATTGCTCGCTACTATTGCTTGGAGGTGCAAAACAGCTCTCAACACCTGGACTGTGTAGACAGCTTTGGAGGGGGAAATCAGTATACGCAAAATTACATTCAACAGTCGCTAAATCCGAATGTTAGCGATAGAGATGAATAGTTCCGACGAGGGCCGAACCGCACCGACCGGGAATTTTAACATTTTCATAATACCGCCATTCACCATTATTATGATTTTTACCACATGATTTGTCAGTTTTGTGTCAGATTTGTCAAGGTTCATTCTACATTTAGAATGCAATGAAAATGTATGTAGTACAGTCTTAATATCAAATAAAATAGTGAAGTAGTTGTATTCCGAAAATAAAGTGTGTTTAATGTAGTTATTAAATAATTGTATTAACGTTAAACTGATCGAAGCGTGTAGCCTATAACCTTCAAAGTTTTTGCTGGTATTTTTGTGTGTTAAGTTCTAAGGTATTTCTTATTTTTGTGTTCAGTTCATTGATTTGGTAAAATGAATAGTGTTTAATCTATTTTAAAAACAAATTTTTCTTCTCTCTCTCTCTCTCTCTCTCTCTCTCTTAAAGATAAATGTAAAATTAAGGAACTCGGTAGGCCGCTTCCCGTTTTAAATATTAAACAGAAATATTTAACTGTACTTTTATTTTAATTATATATTTTTAGGATAATTAAGAAACAGCAAAAACACAACTTAATATTAGGCCTACTAAAAGTTGTCAATAGTTATGTCTTGATGTTGAGACCCACCCCGTGTGTTATTTGGAATGGGATAATTGCTCTTATCTTAGTAGAAACATTCAGACATTGAACCCCCAACTGTCAGGCCCCCACGAGCCGCCACTGATTAACTGGCTTCGTAAAATGTGGTATGCATGTCCACACTTTCACCCCCACAGACGTCTGATAATGATCTCATCCCCCAAAATAGGGTGAAGGACACTATTTTGAAAATTCTGCAAAAATCAACGTGGGGTATCAAATTAATGAGAATTTTAACCAAAAACAGGATATACCTAGTAGTATTCATTTTTGGAAATGAAAAATTTAGGATATCAGTGGCCCATTAAGGGATACAAGATTAAAGGAAATTGTAAAAATCCATCCAGGGTATCAAACTAAAGGGAATTTTGACAAAAATCCGAATGTGGTTTCTGAAATTTTTTTAGAGATATTACGGGAGAAAAACAGAAGTCAAAACTTTGAGAAAATTGTGAATTTCTGTGCATTACATCAAGTTATAATACGGACTCCGGACTCTTTAATAATTTGAAAAAATTAATATCTGTAAGAGCCCTTGTAAATTATGGACGCCTTCGAAACGTTGTAAACTGTTTTTTCAGAAAAAAATTACATATCATTATACCCTACCAGTCGTATATATTTGTGAAAATAATTACAAATAGATATGTATAATAAAAACAAAAACTGAAGTGATAGTTTAATTGTCTGCTTTATAATATTGTTATTTTACAAAAAACAAAATATTAGAGTAACCGAGGTTTTCGTAATTTTTCTGATACAGTAATTGAAAAATGTAAAGTACCGTTTACCAAATGGTAAAAGCTTAAGAGCATGATAATGTCTTTCAGCCGCCAGCTAAACGCAACATTATTATGGTTACTGACTGACTGATTGGTTACATACCTATCTACAGCTATGCAGTGTTGTTTGCTTGTTAGGTCTTTAATCTGCGACGGACGTTAGCACGTTAGCGGTCGCGGTTTTAGTTAACGATTCCCGGCTGGTAAATGATGACGTCATGCAGCGTGATGCGTTACAGAAATTTTCAAATGACCCCCAGCCATAAGACATTATCATGTCAAAATTATCTAATGTTAAAATTTATCTAATAATAAACGTATTTCGGCCAAAGTAGTGAGCGAGTTGTGCAGGTCAGGTAGCTCGCTAGTGTGTATACAAGTTAACGTCACTGTAACAGGCACTCTTTGTGAGCGGATGTATAAAGTACCACTAATTTCCGAAAAATTCCAATAATTACTAGTTTTACAGTACATTCCCGATCTACACCCCAGGATGCAATTACAGCGTCTTTTACGACAACCGAATAATTGATAATAAGGTCGTCAGCTGTTCGCGTGAATAATGTCACAGGACGAATTAAGTCGCCGAGTATATTATGATCTGTAGTTAAACGTTGTTTTATTTTCGTACAGCAATAATAGAGGACATCGCACCCAGTGCGCGCGCGCGCGCGCACGTGTGTAAAGTTCACACCCGTTGTTTAACCCTGGGTGACAACAATTGGATTGGCAAAGAACACACGTACATCACACACATGCTGTACAGATGAGCCGAGCCGTGGGTTCGTTACCCACATGGTTTCCTTCATCGAATTATCACCGCCACTTCCGATCAGGCTGTGCACCGCTAATTGGCACAACTGAGTAAATGGTTTTGTTACAGCGTCCACTGCCATCACCATCGCACCACCACAGGCGGATAATTACAATATTCATAAATCACATAGCTGAAGACGGCATGCGTCATATACATAATTAGCGGCATCGTTTCGTTTGATGTTTAATAAACGGTCAATCACGACCATGTTACATATCATGTTAAGAAAATTAAAATGTTTATATCTTATCGCTCCGAACATGTCTCGTCAGATGCAGTGGAAAGCCAAAATGCCAGCGTATTTCGCTGGTATGTGATCCAAAACAGGAATGGTTCAAAAGTCGCACATTAAATTCAGTTTAAAGACAGTTAGTCATATTAAGGCAGTGGCATATGTATCGAGACCACGACGGAAGGGAGACTGTAAGGACAAATTTCTGAAAAATGTTAGGAACAAAAGAGAAGAAATTAATGACCATAGCGGGTTTATCACATTGTTGGAAGTGCATTGTTGGAGAGAAAGTTTATATTCATAATTCTAAAGAAAAAACTGTGATTTAGTACCTCAGATAGAGTTACGGGAGCAACAAGAAAAGCAATTGTAAAACGTGGAAATCACAGACTTAACACAAAAAATCGTATAAGAAAGTCCGTATATAGACAAATTAAACTAGAAAATCCTCGTTTTTTACTTCCATGTTCCATAAGGAAATGGAAGTATGGTGATGGCGAAAAAAATCGTGTTCGAGATAAGGGCTGATATTGATTATACTACCCTCAAAACATGAAGAAAAATCATTTTCCGAAAAGTGTCTGTGTGTCTAGTGTGTAGAATGTGTTCTATGGCGAACGATAACTGGCGCAAAGTTAAACAGAATCAAATAATTTTTGCATATGTGCCCGAGTTGTACAGGACTCAAGACCTATTGATTTTGATGAAGGTCGGTTAAGGGGAAGGGGTAGTTTACCTGCAACGTTTTACGTTTTAACAGGAGTAAAGTACTTAACTTTGATAAATAAAGTATCCTGAAAAGAAGGTCATAATGATTCACTGTAGATAGGTAGATGAAATAACTATAAATGAAAAGGGTAGTCGAAGGGTGAGGGGGTAATTTTCTATAAATGAAAATTATAGTTGAAGGGGGAAGGGATAATTTTTTATATGTGTACTACGTTATCGGCAACAAAGAAGTAGTTTGTTGAAATTCCTTCCCGGGTTGTTTGGCCGTGGTCCAATGTTTTCTGCAAAACCAGACGTTTCGGCAATGCCATTGACTGCCATCATCAGTGAAAATCGAGTGCGCTAACTTGAGATGGTATAAGTTAGTGACCACATTAAGGCTAAAGAAAGAAGTAGTTTCTATGGAAATACTAAATTTCGAAAATGATTTTAAATATAAATTTTAGAACATGGAAGTCATGTATGGTTCTCCATACCGATATTTTTTAACTGATAAGGGTGTGAAACAAAAAAGTCTATATATTCCTCACTGTGTTTAAACTGTATCAGAATTAAATCCTAGAAAAGTGGATGACAAAATATGAACTTGTGATAAACTTAAAGTACTGAAAGCACATATATAGGATACATCATACTGAATTTATGAAAGCACTTACAGTATTTTGTTCACCACTAACTAAAGAGTATTATAGCTACGGTTACCATACTTTCTCAGTTGCAATCCGAGACATATGACACCAGTGTAGGTTGGGGGGGGGTTAGGTTAGGAGGGAGGTATGAGACACTTGTCACGCGTCCGCAACGAGACTTTTCCAGATCATACCGGGTCCGCGCGCGCCGTGTTCAAGGCCCCAATCAATTACGTTCTAGTGTTTCCTAGTACACGCATATTATGGAATATGCTGGAATCTCAGCGGGGTATAATTATAAAACTTCAGCGGGGCTTAGTTCAGTTTGAGTTGCGATTTATGCCAATGCGGTTCGAAGTGTTGTGTGTTTTATAATTGTGTAAGACTCTATTAGTAGACATTACTATTGCGAGTGAACAATTTTTATTTGATTTGTTGTAAGAGACTATCTTGTTGATTACAAACTGTTTAATTGTGATAATTAAAGCTGGTGATTAGTGACTTAATTGGTGTCTTGTATTTTGCTTTCTACTGTACCGTCGTAACAGTACAGTGGAAGTTACGTTTGGCGTTACAAAGTGATTTGAAATTTGGTATGAAAGTTCAGGTACATTAGTGCGATGAATGTATAAAATTTCATTCAGTTACATCCATTATTTTCGAAATAACATTAATTTGTTTAAAATCGCCTATTACAAGCGATTCGCATAAAAACTATTTATCGCATATACTTTTTCGTACGAAAAATAAACGTATCCTAACATACGAAGAGTAAACTTCGGCAGACCGTGGATCATGGCGGCTGTGTTTGCAGCAGTTTGCTTTAAAACGATAAAATATTTAAAGTCTAAATCCTGGACTTTTAAACGATTTTTCAGGAACTAGGTCCTAAATCCGGGACTGTCCCGGAAAAACTGGGACGTATGGTCACGGTAGTTATAGCAAAAGATGAAACGACGACAGTTGTGTGTTAGACAACTTTAATAGAGTCCAAACTGTACAAGTTTTGGAAATAAATAGAAAACAAAATCGAGTGTGTCGTGGGACACATGTCAGAAGTGAGAACTTCAGTGTCGAGTGGGGGAGTGAACTGATTCAATCTGTAAATGGCTACTCGTATGTATTTGAAGTAAGAGAGCCTCTGGTTTAAAGAATTAAAATTTACATAAGAATGAATGAAAATTGAATGAGACGATAATTGAATGAATTGAGTGTTTATATGTATTTTAGTATACGAAATCGATATTTACAATGTAGGTACATACCGGTAAAAAGAATCATATATCACTCGTCGTTTTATTTTTAGTATACATGCATATACAACGTTAACAAATAATTTTTTCAGTGTAACGATATGATTTACGAAACATTCAGTAGGAAAGCGAAGTGTGACAATTATTATACACTTATGTTGTAATTGTCTATTACAAATTGGTAAGTAGGCGCTGAAGATTGAGACTGTTGGAGGTCAGGGCCCAGTATGCACTGTAGCATCACGAGCCGGAAGGCACTATATCTTTATTGAAAAAAAATTAACGACGATGATTAAAAAAAAGTTATTTTAATTTAATTTAATTTAAAAATAAAATTAACAATATTTAAATTAAATACTTAAATACTGCTAAGTTGAGGTGAAAAATAATTAATGTGCCTACATGGCGACTCTTGGCACGTTGCTGTTCCAGTCGTTTTGAGATCATTTTGCGCGGTACAGTTCCGTAACACTCTAGGTCGACAGTACTCTACTACTCTACCCGGCTATGTCACTACAACGTAAGACGGCCGTGATATACATACTGGATTTCAATTATACCTTACAATATTACAAGAGCGGAACGAAGCGATTGTTGCGGTTTAGTGGAAAGTGATTATTGTGTTAATTACAGCGAAACTGTAATAAGGTTACATTTATTGTTGCGAACTTGACAAATTTAACTTGAATTATTGTGTAAGAGTAGGCCTACTGTACGCACGCCAGTTTTGCTGCCGAGACGCCTGAGAAACGGGGGGGGGGTCTACTGAATGATAGTGCGGGTTTGTGTTGGTGGGGTATTACTGGTTCTGAAAACATTGGTCATATGTATTTAGTTGTAATTTAGTGTGCGTATTAGATTGAACGTTCGTACATTATATGTAAGTGTAATTTATTGAATATTTTGTTAAAGTGCGTTTTTTTTATTCGCTACAAGAAATACCTTGTGAGAGACAGTCAAGTCACACCGAAACTGTGTTAAACGTATTTTAAATGTGTAGTATTACGGTGATGCGTGCAGTGGAATGGCATACGTCACCACATTCCTTGTTCGGTAGCAAAGGTGAACTGCTGATAGTACCTTTGTTGATTTTTAACTGTTGTGTAATTCTAATTAAAGTTTGTAATTAGTGATTTTATTGTTCTCAGTTGTTCTGTTTCCATTTTACAACACTATCCGTCAGACCACTGCAACAATATTAACGTTAACACCTTAACGTAACAATGTACAAAGAAAGAGAGAATGGCGAAAAAATTGTTCTGAACACATACAGTGCTAACGCAACTAGTTAGAAATATGCTCCGTTAAAGAGCAAACGCAAATATGAAATCCAGTGTTTATCTTTTAAAGCAACAAAACTACATTACTCTTATTTTTTTAACATAATTTTTCCTATGGAACGCATGGATTATTCCTAAAAGTGCGTATTGTATATTCCGAACTTTGGTGATCTCGTGATCTAAAAATGGGACTGTTAAAAGAATTTGTAATGAACACCACTGGAAAGATAACATCTTTATTGAAATGGTTAATGCTAAGTTCAAGTCGTCTTGCGTCAACCGATTCGAAGTATACGAGACAAAAGAAACATTGCGGGTTTAGACTGACGTAATTGACTGGCGCACTGCTCTAATTACAGAGGAAACACTTTATTGAACTTTATTAAAACGCGTCCGACTGGCCTGGTGGCATCTGGCAACCCCAGGTATTTATCACTAAAACATTAATATATACGTTACCAGTATTTATGAACTAAAGACTACAACATGCCCACAATACGTCAAAACCAGACTGTTTAACCGACGTGCAGGAGTGCCTTTCTGGGTATTTCATTCTCCCCCATTCTCATCACATGTCCAGCCCACCTGAGTCTACCAAGTTTTATAATTTTCACAATATCTGGTTCATTCAGAAGAGTGTTCAGTTCTTAGTTGGTCCTTTTCCTCCATTCACCTCCCACATACTGCGGAGGATTTTGCGTTCATGAATCAGCAGGCTGTCAGACTTTCAAGAAATGGTTCAGGTCTCAGAACCATAGGTGAGAACTGGGGGGATCAGTGTTTTATACAGAAGCAGCTTGATGCTCGTGGCAATTGTTCTGCTCCGGAACAGGGGTCTGAGACCAAAGAAGCGCCTATTAGCTGAAGTGATTCTTCGCTTTATTTATTCTGTTGTTTCCCCATCGGAGTTAATTTGGCATCCTAAATAAACAAAGTTGTTGACTTCTTCGAAGGAATAGATGCAAATTGCAAATTTGGACGCGCTCTCCTTCTCTAGCTTCCTGTCCTGTAACGATGTATTTTGTCTTGCTTTCGTTTATTATGAGACCCAGCCTCCTTGCGGGACCTTCAGGAGCAAGAAAGGCTTCAGTGACTGCTCGAAGGGACCTCCCGACTCTAGGTCATCGGCGTATACTAGAACCTGTACCAACCTGTTGAATACAGTCCCGGCGGAATCCAGCATCTCTCACAGCTTTTTCTAAGGCAAGAATGAAGAGGAGGCAAGCTAGAGCATCGCCTTGGAGGACTCCCTTTCCATAGTCAAACTCCCCTGATAAGTCATTCTGGATCCTCACCATGCCCTTCACTGTCAGCATTGTCATCCTACACAATCTTATTAATTTCTTTGGTATGCCTAGTTCTTCAAGAGCAGTGTAAAGTTCTTGTCTATCAATGCTATCGTATGTATTTCTGAAATCTATGAAGAGGTGATGGGTTTGTAGTTTATGTTCTCTACCTTTCTCCAGAATTTGTTGGAGTGAAAACTTGGTCTATTATCGATTTCCCTCTTCTAAATCCGCACTGATATCGACCAATCACCTGATCAGCATGTGGAAGCAGTTTTTGGTACAATATATGGGACATTATTTTATACGCCACAGGGAAAAGAGAAATGCCTCTGTAATTGTTACAGTCTAGTTGATCCCCCTGTTTATAAACCGGACATATAACTGTCTTCTGCCAGGCTGTTGGCAGTTTCTCCTCTGTCCATATATCAATGACAAGGTATTGAAGGGTTTTCATCCAGCTCTGGGCCACCGTTTTTGAAAAGCTCCACAGGAAGATCATCAGAACCGGGAGCTTTGTTGTTCTTTCTATTGCGGCTGTCACACTATCTTCATACAAGCTCAGGTACATAATTGTCCGCCTCGTCATTCTCGGAAAGAAGGGCTTCAAAGTGCTTGCGCCACCTTTCGAGGATCTTCCCCTTTTCTGTAAGTAGGGTGCCGTCAGTGTCACGACAAGCTGTTGTTCTGGGCTTGAAGGGTTTCCTACCTTGGTTTACCTTATTGCAGAATTTTCTGATTCCATTGGCATCCTTAAGATCTTGGATCTCTACCAGCTATTGATTCTTCCATTGGCGCTTCTTCTGCCGATGGACCCGCTTCTCCGCTCTCCTCCACTTCCTGTACTCCTCTGTACTTCTTCTTGTGTGCCTCTGTACATTGTTGTATAGGTTTTGTTTTTAAGGTCTGTAGCTGTTCTGTATTCTTCATCAAACCACGAGTTTGAAGGTTCCCTTTCTTTGAGGCCCAGAGTTTCCTCTGCTGCACCGCTGGCAAGTGCTGAAGAGATTTCTTCCCAAACGATGTCTATACTTTGATTTCCTGTAGTCGTTTCGTTGATTTTATTTCCGACTAGTGCAGTGAATCTCAAGCGGTTGTCCTCCTCCTTTAGTTTGGATATGTTGTACGTTTTCTTCTTGGAGCACGTTGTGTCTTAATCATTGACATGCGGTCTCTCAGTCGTGCAACCACTAGGTGATGATCTGAGTCAATATTGGCTCTACTTCGTGTCCTCACATCCAGTAGATTAGATCTATTTCGTGAACATTGCGTCTTTAAGATTTCAGAAATTTCGCACCTTCATCAAATCCGTCAGCACAGCACGATCTTCCTTCTTTGTCTTCTTCACCTTCGTATCGTCTACAATCTTAATTTATATAAACGGTCCTTTCTCATGATGCGACCAATCCAATTTTATTTCCCTGTTCTAACAGCTGCGACCAATTTCCTCTTGCCATGTAGCCTATTTGTTATCTTTTCTCTCTAGTTTTCTAATCTTCGCCATAACTACATTCTGAGGATACCAAATATTTCCACTCAGTGTTCTCGACGGCCCGAGTTCTGATTCATATATTACACTGTTCTGTATAAAATTCTGAGAGATATCTTTGACAGTTCAACGTCAATTCCTCTGCTAATCAGACTGCTTATTCTACCGAACGCTACTTTTCTGAGTGTAATAGAATTTTTAGTGTCCTGTATACACGTTCCGTTGCACTTGATTATAATACAAGGCGTGAAAATATTCTAGTTGTTCCAGTTTAGCCCCCCCCCCCGTTATCGGCACGTTTGCTGAGTTTTTCTTTATCATCATATGTATTAGTTTTACACATTGGCAAACTCTTCTTCTTCTTAGTCACCCTCCTCTACTTGTCTGGTGTCGAGTTTTTCGAGAGAGCTCTCTATCTCGTCCTGTTCAGTGCCAAAACCCTGACACGGGCCCAAACTGTTCTTCTGCCTTCTACACTCTTCTTGATGTTATCCTCACATTTCGTTTTGGTTTTGCCTTCCATGCTTGTCTCGGATACCTTTCCTCATTCATCCTACAGACATAGCCAAACCAACGCAGTTGCGAGCTTTCAATTTTATCATTTAAAGAGAATATCTTCAAATTCTTCCGGATGTTAACGTTTCTCACCCTATCTCTACGAGTTTTCTTCTCAATCTTCCTTAGGAATCTCATCTCAATTGCTTTTTATTCTATTTTTATGTCTGTCACTTAGAGTCCATGACTCGCAACTGTACGTCAGTGTTGGAGCATATACAGAGTTGTATACTGCCAGGTTGGTTTTCACTGTGACAATTAGTTTTTTCCCAGAAACGTCTTGTTGATAGCACCGTAAAGCTTGCTTGCAGCTGAGATCCTCGTGTCCAACTCTGACTCAATTTTGCCACCACCTCACTGAAAACGGCACCTAAGTATTTGAATATTGTGACGATTTTAAAATAGAAAACGTAATGTGGAGTAAAATTTATTTTTAAATCGCACATTAAAATTAATATTACTTCCCTTGATTAACTCAAAACAATATTTAATAAAAAATTTAAATGACGAAAGGTATGCGAGTGTAAAGATAGGGAAACTAGTTAATAATTTACCATGCACTGACATGCTTTAACTGGAATTAACCTGCATACAGATTCTTTTACTAAACAAATAATACTGGTAAAACTTGAAATTATTCAAATAAATAAACAATGATACAGTAGTATACTATTTTATTCTGAAGTAAAGCATAGCTTTGGATAATAAAAAGGTCAAACTTGAAATACCGTAAATAGCGAATAAAGGTGGAACTATTTTGTTGTGATGCGTAAACTCCGCGCAGTTAACTTACCTGTCCTGACATAATAATAATGCAGTGGAGATGGAGCGCTCTTGTAGTAAACACTACACCCTTGAACCATGCCCCGAAGTACTAAGATATTTTAATTTAAAAGTGCAGATATAACTATGTGTAGAGGAAAGTATCAGTAAAGTAGCGTTTTATAAAGAAAAATGTAATCTATTAAATTAAATGGAATTAATAAGTGAGAGGGATGACATCTCTATCGACTAAGTGTAAGATCTCCAATGTTTGTTTAAATTAAAAAGGTACAATGTACCAAAAGTGAGAACATTTTATAAATAACGATGTGACGTGCACTTCTGTGGGAAACAAGAACTTTCACTCGAGTTGTACTACTAAAGATGCTTAGCTACCAGACTTCATAGAACAGCATAAAGGCTTCATAATTACCAGCATCTCTTCAGGAACTTCACCCGGAAAGTAAACTACCATAACCTTCAACCATTTGTGGACACCCCGAGGACCAAGGACCAGGACACGGAGTAAACTTCACAATATCACAGGTGACACGGAGACTTGTCTTCCGTAGTTAAATGTCATTAAAACAAATGTTTGCAAAAGACAGTTTAATAAACTATATAAAAGACTTTAATTATTGTCACTTTGTAAATTGTATTATGTCTTACGACTAAAATTATTTGTAACAGTAATCAGTGCTTGTAGTATAAAGCTTTTCAGATACTAGAGGTAAAATTAAGTCCATTCTTCAAATGCCCCCCCCCTTCAAATAGTATAATAACTTAACTTGCAAACCAATTTAATATCCCGGATCCGTGGAAAAAGCTAGCACATAACAATTCTTTTGTTGTGGCCACCTTTTCAGAAAATATTTTGTAAACTTTTATTTAGAAAACCTTATGGTAAAAAATCCATGTAGAACTATAAAGGATAGCACCTAATAAAGAGATGTCATTACTTAACACAAAATACTGAGTGAATAAATCATCCAACACCCCAACAAACATTCCTTTCATTCTAACTACTACTGCTTGTTAAGAAGTTGATTAAGACTATGGCAGCCCGTGCAATTGATCTGAGGCAATTACGCACTGGTTCCCGACGTTATAACGTAGGTAAGACGTTATAATATCGCCACTTGTTCAATTTCCTTATTCTTCGTATTGTTTAAATTAGCAGCCATCCTTACTTTTCTTTTATAAAATTGCTAAACTGCTACAATTGTAGCAGTTTAGCAATTTTATAAAAGAAAAGTAATTTCCTTATTGTTGATCACTATTCTGTGTTGTCTTGGTTGCCTACTAATTATCCTTGTCTTTGCCTTTGTGGGGGCTAATAATCAAATTCTTCCCCCTCATCGTTTCTTCCCACGCATTTACGTTGTGCTGCAGATTCTGTTCTGTGCCGGCAATCGGAACGATGTCGACGGCAAAAGCAAGGTCTGTCAAATACACTGGTTGCAGCCTCCAGTTGCCTATCTGAAACTTCCTACTTCTTTGTTGGCTCTTCTAGATAATAGCATCCATCAATACAACAAAAAGGTAAGGTGAAAGAATATCCCCTTGTCTCACTCCAGCTGAGGTGCTAAACTCGCTTGACGTTTCGTTTGAAGTTCTGATATAGTTGCGGCAGTTCTTGTAAAAACTTTGAATAGCTTTGATAAGCCCAGCTCCAACATATAAGTTTCTAGTGTTTGCCACATTTTCTTCCAGGGCACTCGAGCCAATCGGCACTATGGAAATACAAAGTAGGGAGAAAAGAGCTCAGACAAGGACGAACATGACAGCGAGCCGTGGAAATGCTAAGGGTAGGAGCGAACCGTGTGGGCGACAGATTCCGAGATGTTAAGTTTGGTGGAAATGCTAAGGGTAGGAGCGAACCGTGTGGGAATGCTAAGGGTAGGAGCGAACCGTGTGGGCGCCAGATTCAGAGATGTTAAGTTTGGTGGACATGCTAAGGGTAGTAGCGAACCGTGTGGGCGCCAGATTCCGATATGTTAAGTTTGGTGGACATGCTAAGGGTAGGAGCGAACCGTGTGGGCGCCAGATTCCGAGATGTTAAGTTTGGTGGACATGCTAAGGGTAGGAGCGAACCGTGTGGGCGCCAGATTCCGAGATGTTAAGTTTGGTGGACATGCTAAGGGTAGGAGCGAACCGTGTGGGCGCCAGATTCCGAGATGTTAAGTTTGGTGGACATGCTAAGGGTAGGAGCGAACCGTGCGGGCGCCAGATTCCGATATGTTAAGTTTGGTGGACATGCTAAGGGTAGGAGCGAACCGTGTGGGCGCCAGATTCCGAGATGTTAAGTTTGGTGGAAAAAAATTATAACTTCTTCTCTGCGTCAACTCGCCGTTGGGCTGTACTAAAAATTACATTTCTAAACTTACGCTGAAACATTTATTTGAAACAAGGTGGGAAGGTAAAATAGACGCTGTCACTCCACTTAAGATATCAAATAGAAGAGATCTACGATGCGCTTGTTGAGATCAATGAAAAAAAAAGCAGATAAAATGGTGACTCACGAGGCTGCCAGTCTGGCGAGTCATGTACTTTACTTCTCATTTCTGTGTTCCATAGTAATATGGTACGACATATTACTCCATATTAATATCGTCAGCAAACACTGCAATGTATTGACGTGGCTGTAACAAAAGCTATCAGTTTACTTGAAAATACAAACTTTTATTTCATGTCTGTTAGAAGTGACTTAAAATTTCAAAGCTATGTAATTGACACTAAGGAACTAGCCACTAAATTGGACACTGAAAACCCAATAATCAGAGGCCCACCACAAGTACGAAGGTGAAAGATTAAAAGACAATTTGATTACGACGGAAAAGACGAATTCATTGAAGATCCAGAGTTGCAGTACAAAGTCGATTTTTATTTTAAAGTTATAGACATTACCATTTCTGCTTTAAGTGAAAGATTCCAACAGATTAAGAGTCATTGTAAACTTTTTGACTTCCTGTATGCCGTGTAATGAATAGGGAGGGGGGCGGCAGAAGCGCTGGGACCGGCCCTGGATGTTACCTAACGGTAAACGGAATGGGTAGGACGTTGTCTAGCGATGGACAGAATACAGCCGACGGCACAAATTACGTACCGTACTGGACCGCTGCAAACATCTACAGTATACACGTTTGTGGCGTACTTTCCGAGCATTACAGACATTAATCTATAACGATGTTTATTACGTAATATGAACGTCATAAATTAATTTCTGCCGCTCGTAAGAGCTATAAGATAGAACTAATGAGGAGTAACAGTAGAAGGCAGATGAATGATGAAATCCAGTCGTATAGAACGTACTGGAAAACCCATACTGAGAAACAGATTATGCTCGCATTGAACAATGTTGGGCAACAACTGCATTCAATTGCAATCAGCTAAAACTGCCTTCACCTCTTGGAAGCGCCAACTTCTTAAATCATACATCTCAGAACGTCAGTTCAGAGTTAAGTTTGGTAATGATTATTCTAATTTAAAGGATATTTCAGCTGGTGTGCTACAAGGGAGTGTCCTTGGACCTATTCTGTATTTGTTGTATACAGTACATATTCCTAAACTACATAGGGGTAACAACAGCTACATTCTCTGGCGACACTGCTTAACTAGCTACAGGTGTTATAGTATAGAAGCAGCAACAGACGCTCTACAATCAGCAGTTGAGTACGTCCCTAGATGGACAAAAACGTGGCACATCAAGCTGAACGAAACCAAGTCTACTCACATCAATTTCACCACCCGGAAAACAGATTATTTACCAATCGTAGTCGATCGGCAAGAATTCCACACTCAAACTCAGTGAAGTATTTGCGCATGATTCTGGATGCCAAACTTAGGTGTAAAGAGCGTGTTAAGAAGAAACAGTAAGAATTTGGATTAAAATTGAAGAAACTGTGGTGGGTGCTTGGAAGACACTCTCAGCTGTCGTTGCGTAACAAGCTGTTGTTATGCAAACAAGTGTTGAAACCAGTTTGGTGTACGGTGTACAGCTTTGGGGCTGTACTATGAAATCTAATGTTAAAATAATTCAAATTTTTCAAAATAAGGTTCTTCGCAGTATTATTGATGCACCATGGCACCTAAGAAATTGTGACCTACACCGGGACCTGAAAATGCCTACGGTTGTTGACGAGATTAAACGGTTTGCGGATAAATGAGAAACTTCATGAACACGTAAACAATGAAGTGCTACAACTGCTTGATAATGCTGGACTCGTTCGGCGATTGCAGAGACAGAAACCATTTGAACTAGTGAACAAAATGTGTATAGTAATTCTCAAAGTGTAACTGTACTGAGGAATGCTCCAGCGGGAGCTTATCCTACCACTGTTAACTTATGTTTTAGAACAAAATTACTGGATAGTTTGTAACCAGTTGCAATGAAGTTAAATATATACAAAAAACCGCTTGGAAGCTAATGATAATGTGATGTATTTATAATATACACACACTTGTTGTTTACTAATGGTACCTATAATCTCAATTTCCTATTGTAGTGTATTTATTATTCATAGCCTCTTGGAAGCGTATTTGCAACCCTATCGGGGTTTTAAATTCGGCAGCAAATCCGCGGGGAACGCGTTTGTACAATTGATGGCACTAATGGTTCGATATGAAAACTGAATTAGGTTAACTGGGGCCAGTACTTTTCCTCATGCGGAATGTGATTTTTGATACGGCTTGGCCACGTGTATGGAATTAATACGACTTGAAAACCAGTAGGAATACGACAAAATAAGTGAGCCGAAAGAGGAATGGTCAGTGGCGTATCTAGAATTTGGCCGTAGAGGGGGGCGGCCCGGGTCGGGTCGGCTTCACACAAAAGAAAAAAAACAAGTCAAGACTAATCAACATTACTATCTTTAAAGTGGCTGAAAACGCATGAAGCATCCTGAAATCAGTCCCGTTAAAGTAAACGGTAATAACACAATAAAAATATTGAAACACTGTTAAAAGATACTTATTGACTGAACTGATTTTCCTATATTTTTATATTTGAAAGGTATACCATAATGCTGTGTAATAAACCTGTTTGTATATTTAAAAATTAGCTATACTATATTAGCGTACACAGTTAATAAAATAAAACAGCCTAAAAATTAAGAGATTAATAAAATTCGTCAACTTTTTTTACTCTCTGACGGGGGGGGTGCGTTCTTGTTCGTCGTCCCCGAAAATACGCCCCCGGGAATGATAGTCATATCTGCGAGGTCGCCAAGAGCTGGTCTAGCGGCGCCCCGATTCTCGATGACAAATCACTTTAGACAGCAAAGAGTAATAATAGTCCCAGCCGCGAAATGACGACGACGGAATGTGCATCCAAAGAATTGGCATCCCGATTCTCGACAAACAGTCCAGTTATCCTTAACGTAATGGAACATTTGTGCATCCCGATTCTCGACAAACAGTCCAGTTATCCTTTACGTAATGGAACATTTGTGCATCCAAAGAATTGGCATCCCGATTCTCGACAAACAGTCCAGTTATCCTTTACGTAATGGAACATTTGTGCATCCCGATTCTCGATAAACAGTCCAGTTATCCTTTACGTAATGGAACATTTGTGCATCCAAAGAATTGGCATCCCGATTCTCGACAAACAGTCCAGTTATCCTTTACGTAATGGAACATTTGTGCATCCAAAGAATTGGCATCCCGATTCTCGACAAACAGTCCAGTTATCCTTTACGTAATGGAACATTTGTGCATCCAAAGAATTGGCATCCCGATTCTCGACAAACAGTCCAGTTATCCTTTACGTAATGGAACATTTGTGCATCCAAAGAATTGGCATCCCGATTCTCGACAAACAGTCCAGTTATCCTTTACGTAATGGAACATTTTTTACTGTTATTTATTTTTAATAAAACGATTAACTGTTCTACTTAAATTATAAACAAGAAAATCAAAGTTTTGATATTTGTACGATAATATTCACTGTATGTATAAACAATGGTAAACTTACAACAGTCTCAAATCGAGAAAATCGAGTTCCCGTTAAAGAATATATCGGTATGGAGAACCATACAAGACTTCCATGTTCTAAGATTTATATTTAAAATAATTTTCGAAATGAAATAATTGCAGAGAAACTACTTCTTTCTTCAGCCTTAACCACAGTACTGTGGTCACTAACGTATACCACCTCACGTTAGCGCACTCGATTTTCGCTGGTGATTGCAGTCGATAGCACTGCCGAAACGTCTGGTTTTGTAGAAAACATTGGACCACGCCAAACAGCCCGGGAAGGAATTTTAACAACAAACTACTTCTTTGTTGCCGATAACGTAGTACAGATGACATAAATAAAAATTATCCCCTCCCCCTTCAACTATCATTTTCATTTATAGAAAATTACCCCCACCCCCTTCAACTAACCTCTTCATTTATCGATATTTCATCTACGTTTCTACAGTGGATTATTATGATCTTCTTTTCAGGATACTTTATTTATCAAAATTAAGTACTTTACTCTTCTTAAAACATAAAACGTTGCAGGTAAACTACCCCTTCTCCTTAACTGACCTTTTCAAAAATCAACAAGCCTTGAGTGCTCTACAACTCAGGCACATATACAAAAAATTATTTGATTCTGTTTGAATTTACGGCAGTTATCGTTCGTCATAGCAAAAATTACTCTTGTTAAAACATAGAATGTTGCAGGTAAACTACCCCTTTCCCTTAACCGATCTTCATCAAAATCAACAGACCTTGAGTCCTCTACAATTCAGGGACGTATAGAAAAAATTATTTGATACTGTTTCAATGAGAGGGAGTTATCGTTCGTCATAGAAAAAATTACTTTTGTTAAAACATAAAATGTTGCAGATAAACTACCTTTTCCCCTTAACCGATCGTCACCAAAATCAATAAGCCTTGAGTCCTCTACAATGTATGGATGTATGCAAATAATTATTTGATTCTGTTTGAATGAGAGGCAGTTATCGTTCGTCATAGAAAAACTTCTACACACAGACAGACACACACAGACACTTTTCGAAAAATGACTTTTCTTCATGTTTTGAGGGTAGTACAATCAGAATCAGCCCTTATCTCGAACACGATTTTTTTCGCCATGACCATACTTCCATTTCCTTATGCAACATGGATATAAAAATCTTCTTCAGGCCGGCAAAGCGACAGAGTGTTGGAAAAACAAGTACGGCGGATGTTGGCCAAACGGGACCCCTGAGGGTGGGATTGCCGACGATGTCGCTAACAATACTGACACCGACCGTGTGCGCTTACGGCAGATTGTTGTCTCTCGGCTACATTCTGTTTCTACGTTACATTTGCTTGCTCTTTCTCTTCCAGGTGTAGGCATTAGGCTGTAAACTGTATCCAAAAGCCATTTTTCCTTCGGACAGCCTTCCTACTTTCACCTTTGTATCAGAATCTAGTTTCGACGTTTAGTGGTTCAGCTGTTCAGCTTACGTTTCCTGTAACTTTTTATTTTATCTTGTAATTACTAACCTTGAAGTTTTTTATATCAGTATTTCATTTGTGTTCTTATCCTTTGCTTTCCTTAATTAATCTGTGGGATTTTATTATCCGTGTTCTGTACCTTCCATTCAACGTTATGTTGATCTGCTGTCCACTTTATAGTATTGGGTGTTCAACAGAGGCGTATCTACAATTTAGCCTTGTGGGGGGGGGGGGTCAAGTCGGCTTCAAACAAAAGAAAATAACAAGTTAAGCCTAATCAATATTATTATCTTTAAAGTGGCTGAAATCGGTCCCATAAAAGTAAACGGTAATAGTACAATAAAAATACGCGTTATTGAAACATTGTTTACAAGATACACTTATTGACAGGATTGATTTTCCTATGTCAAACGTATACGGCAATGCTGTGTAAAAACCTGTTTGCATGTTTAAAAAAAGAGTTACTAGTGTATTACCGTACACAGCTGAAAAAGTATTAAAACAGCCTAAAAATTAAGAGTATCTTTTTCGGGGGAAGAGTCCGGTCCCGTTCATCCCCCTTCGTAAATACGTCCATAGTGTTCAATTATTTTGTAAAATTCTTCGTATTGTTTAAATTAGCAGCCATCCTTAATATTTCTTTATAAAGTTGCTAAACTGCTACTTTTTTATTGTTTAGACAAAGCTTTTCGTCATCACTGACATCATCAGGTCTTAAGACACCATTAAGTCTTAAGACCTGATAATGTCAGTGATGACGAAAAGCTTTGTCTAAACAATAAAAAAGTAGCAGTTTAGCAACTTTATAAAGAAATATTTTGTAAAACGTTACTCTCTCATTTTAGCGTGTCAAGACAATCCACACTGTAACGGCAGATTCTTGTCCTACACTGCTTGTAACTCAATACTATTTTTTTAAACGGTATTTTTGTCATAAAAGGTACTCACAGAACAGATCTATGGCACCAGGAGAGTTGGTAGACCCAAACTTTGTTGGGAAGACGGTGTGAATTATGATGCGCGCCATATCCTTGGGACTCGGAACTGGAGAGCAGCTGCACTTGACCGGGACAACTGGCGGAGGCTGTTAAAGGAGGCCTTGATTCAGCAATGGGTTGTCGCGCCGCTGAATAAGAAGAAGAAGAAGAAGAAGAAGAAGAGGAAGAAGAAGAAGAAGAAGAAGAAGAAGAAGAGGAGGAAGAAGAAGAAGAAGAAGAAGAAGAAGAAGAAGAAGAAGAAGAGGAGGAAGAAGAAGATTTTTCTCATAAAGCTGAAGTGTTGATTTTGTTTGTTTGCTGTTGTTTTAATAATTTAAAGCTGTTATTATTCACATATATACGGAATAGCGGTTACACTCATCTTTGTAATTTTCTTTTTTTTTTTTGCAAGTCATTTAAGAGGTGATCCAAAAGATATCCAGCTTCAGATTGGTAAATTTAAAGAACGTTATAACGACGTGTAGTTTAGAGACTTCACTGGTCACTACTTTCAGCACATAATACACTATCATCAGCAAGACGATATCTACATCTATTTATAAAATTATCATCACAGATCAAACTCCACTTGAATTAACATATGTAGGCCTACTATGTAAGATACTGTACATAGTCCTAATTCATTTTCAGGAAATGATTAGACGCTCACTGTCGTTTGTCTTTCTCAGAGTTTTAAAATATACTGTGGGTACATACGGGGGAGGAATCAGTCGAGATTATACGATCGCGTTTCGCTGATACTTGAGACTGCGTTAAGCGTAGCTTTGGGCCCAACTGATGCGAATCTCGTCTCAAAATCTGATTCTAAGCGATAATTTAAATTAGGTCTACTTTAAATCGGTGAGTAGAAAAAGTCTCAACTGGTTAAACAGTAAAACTGAAACCACACAACACGCTCTGGGCGTGTGCTTGGGAGGCGCGCGAGCGTACATTGTGTCCACTCAAATGTCAAATGTAGCTGATCGATTGCGAGTTTGGGAACATACAGGCGCGCGCGTGTGTTTACTAGTTGTAGACACGCCCGCCTCTAGTCGGAAACATGGTAGACATTAACCAGATACTGTCTGCGATATTTGTTGTATTCTGCAGCGATGACGTTTCGATATACAACAGATGCCGGATATTAAGGAAACGTCTAAAGGAAATACCTTCGCTTGTGAAACTACTTTTACGACAGACAAATGAGCGAGAGTGAAGGAAAGGGGGGTATGCAGACGGAGAAAGATATGGAGAAAGTTAACATTTGGGGATTGTGAAAAGACCAGGAGCGTATTGCTGATTTTCATTAAAGCGCATGCTGTTTAATACCAAAATAAAAAACATATGTTTATTAACGAAAGCCAATGTTAACGTGTAACAAACAATGGGTTAGACGAAATGTAACTTGAACAGTAGTAGACGTTTTAAGACCGAACGTCCAGTGTTAGCAGTTCTTTTCTTTCGAAAGGACAATCTGGCAATTGGGTATTAATCAGAAGACGCCTTATTTGGTTTCATAAAGCAAGACCAAAATAAAAACATATGTTTATTAACGAAAGTCAATGTTCTTGTGTAACAAACAATGGGTTAGATGGTAACTTGAACAGTAGTAGAAGTTTTAGGATCGAAAGTCCAGTGTCAGCAGTTATTTTCTTTTGAAAGTACAATCTGGCAAGTGGGCACTAATTAGAAGATGCTTCTTTGGTTTCATAAAGCAATATGACACGTGGTAAACTGTCTTCAATAATCAAAATCAATTTCAATCTTTGTGTTCTCTGTGCTTAGACCAATTTGTCATGGTACAAGTGGACTACGTGCACGTACGGGTAGTCTGAGGTTTGGGAACAATTTAAAACCGGCCCGTTGCACTCGAGCGGCAATATTTGTGAAAGAGATAAATAAAACGACGGAAAAATTAAAATAAAAAAAAGCTGGAAACATTCCATTCTTTATACTTGAGACCGTACGGTGTAGGCCAGTACATGTAACCATTGTAAAATACTACTGACTTGGCGCAACCACATTTGGATGAAGAGAAAACAACTGGACACCAAGTTTCACAAGCATTATTGGCTCCTGGGCAGAAAATCATTACTGTCAATGCGAAACAAACTGTTAGTGTACAACACTGTTTTCAAGCCTGTGTGGACATACGGCTTACAGCTTAAGCTTTGGGGAACTGCATCTAAATCCAATATGGCCATAACGGAAAGGTTTCAGACCAAGGTGTTGCGTGCCATAACCAACGCACCGTGGTTCATCAGCAACAAAGACATCTATAGAGACCTGGACCTGCCCTCAGTCAGTGAAACCATTGCTATGTTCAGCGAAAGATATATGAAACGGCTTGAAGAGCACACGAATCCTTCAGCCATAAATCTACTAGACAACAGCCTACAGACAAGACGTCTAAAGTTTCCTCTAGACTTACCTTGATTCTAACACTATAAATTATACAAAATCTGTTACTTTTAAATACTCATAGAGAACTAGTCAATGGACTAGTTCTCTTCAAGTATTCTGTAAACAGTTATGCTTATTGTTATGTATTAACAGATTGCATAAATAAACGTAAAAAAAAGTAACCACTGTTGCCGGTGGCAACAGTACTGGAAATAAGAGAAAATAATATTAATTATATTACAGAATAAATACTTTAGTTATTGAGTAATTTGAAATCCGAACAATATTACTAGGGAAACTTGAAGAAAAGCGTAGCATTCGTTTCAAACTGCTGGAGACTTGCACCGTTTTGCGTTGCCGGCTCAGACATCGGCAGTGTTTTACTCCGTACGGTCATTGACCTCGTAGTAGTTGTCACTGTACAAACTAAGGAGAGGGGGACACATTCGTCCACCCAATGTGTTGCCGCTGTATAAACCGGCAAAATGCTCAATTAGCAGCTATGTTCGTTTTGGAACAAACGTGCAGCAGTTACTACCTACCTATTTGTGTTTTGTTCGTTTAGTTGTGTTCCTCTGTTTGTCTTTATTATTTTTAATTCCATTATTTGTGTTCTGACTTATTCTGTGTAAATATAATGGAAGTCAGATCCCGTTGAACCGAGTCCCTCTTCTTCTGCCAGCGAATGATAGAAAATACTGTAAAAAAATATTTTGGCTCTAAAAACAATATTTTGGCCCTAAAAAAACACTTAGTACTAGAAAAAATTCGAATTAATTTTTAGGTTAAGTTTTAGGCCTGTCACAACCGGAAACAGGTGTTATAGGTGGCCACGCCACGCCATTGGTGTAGGCCTAATATCTAAACAATAATTGAAGGAGGAAGACAAGTCATCACATTTGAGTTATGTAAGTGGACCGATTTTAAGTTACTTATATTGTTTAATTTTGAATGTTTGTATACTATCTTATGTTATCGACAACCGAAATTCTCTTCTGACAGTCATAGACTTCGGTCTTTAATTTTTTCCCCTTCTAAAGGAAAGAAGAAAAATTATATCCGCCGAAATGAAATTTCACAGGGCTGTGAAAGCGTGCACTCATAAGAGACAGACTGAGAAACGGAAATTTCCAATGTGAAAAATAAAATTACTGAATACCCAACCAGTAACTAATTATTGAATTAGTCAATTGGTGCAACCATTTAGGAAGAATGGAGAAATACCGTCTTCCCCGAATCGCCCTGTATTAGAAACCCAGGAACCCAGAGGTCAGTGAAGTGTGGGAGACGTCCGAGGACAAGATGGTCTCCGGAACAGTCGGTGCCGCCTACGCCATGAAGTGGAGAAGAAAAAAGAAGTCATAAGGTGTCAATCATATGTTAAAAATAGTGGTTAATACTATTCCATAGCTTATTACACTAATCTATCTTCTTCTTCTTCCTCCTCCTCCTATTTTTCTTCTGCTTCTGCTTCTTCTTCTTCTTCCTCCTCCTCCTCCTCCTCCTCCTCCTACTATTCTTCTTCTGCTTCTGCTTCTTCCTGTGACATGACAGTGCTGTACTAGGCTCTAGCCTCCTTCAACATTCGTCTCCAAACATCTCTGTTCTGTGACACTGGCCGCCAGTCAATAGCACCAAAAACTATCTTGCAATTTTTCTGGCGTTTCTCGAAGAAGTGTCCGCGATCTTCCCTTATTCCTGCTTCCCAGAAATTGTCCTGCTGTGTCACCCTGTTTGGTATCCTCTCTTGCTCCATCGTTTTACGTACCACGCCAATCTAAGTATCCGCAACTCGACAAGTTCATTAGTCTGAGATTCTTGTACAACTGTTTCAAAGCGTGATTGAAGCGTATTCTCCAGGCACTGTCCTTTTTTTAACTGGGCGATGTGTCTTTCGTAGGACATTTCTTTGGAAAACTTCAAGCTTTGTTACTAGTTTTGAGACAGTTGAATTTCCGTTTGTATTTTGAATAAATGTACATTCTGGTAAGATTAACTTCTTATTGAAACCTGATATTGGTGTTTAGCAAAATTTTGAAGTCGCCAGATAATTATATTCTTGTACTTTCTTGTACCATTTCACACTCGTTTAGTTTGGTCTAAGTCTTGGTTTTCTTTATCTTTCTTCAATCAGTGTTTTCCTCTAATATCACAAACAAGACTTAATAAGATTTTTCTGTGTCTTAGTGCAGTGCTTTTTTGAGGACAGCGATCTCTTTATTTTTCATAAAGGCAAGTTTTGCCTTTGAAAGTCTTTATCCGTTTCAACTTTACATCAATTGAATATTTATTTTTAAGGAAGGTAACTTTATGGTGCATTATTTCAGCCAACCTGTATAATGTTTCTGTTAATTGTTTTTAACAACGAAGAAAATCTCGTTTTACTTTTAGAAATGGTCCCGCAAATTCGGTATGCTACAGTTGTACAGAGAACGTAACAAGGTGGGGTCAGTACATCTAATTAAACAATTTTATTTTTTCACAAAATTGTTCTGTTCCTAAACAGTCACAATACTTAGAGAAAACTAAGTAAAAAGGATTTTAACAGAAGTTTAATGAAGAAAGTTGTTGTTCTGTTAGTGGTTATAATCACAAACAGAATTATTACTGTTGGACACCACTATAGAAAAATTATTCCGATTATCGCTTTCAAGCTTCTCAGCTCATCGTGAGATCGGCATTAAAAAAAATCGGAATAATTTTTCTGTAGTGGTGTGCAACAGTAATAAAAAAGGATTTTAGTTGTAGATAGAGTATTGTTAGAAGCATAAATCAGGTTAGCAACAAATGGAACGCTTTTGACTACTTGAACGCTACGCTGTGTGGTTTCTAAGAAATTAAAGAGAGAATCGATTCCATGGTCAACCAACAACGTTCTGCTGCACAAAGGTCGCTTTGTTGAACCCATTACAGCCTGTCCGTGTGTCAGAGGTCCAGAGTTATGGTCACATGTTTGTTCGTGAACTCTACGGTTGCAGATTTTTACGGTTGATATTTAAAGTTTATGTGGGTTACAAAAGTGTATTTGTGTAATTTTTTCATAAAGAAACTTAAAGCAAAATTGTTGGAAACGGATCTGTGAACGTTTTAAAGGTAATTGCTTTCTGATCTTTATAGATATCGGGCTTAGGCCAGATTTTAAATAGATACAGCTTTAAGAAAATTTTAAGTTTTAAATTGAGTCCTTCACAAGTCGTAAACAAATTACGTTACACCCAGAACAGATTGAAAATTATTTCTTAGTACGAATAAATCATCGTCGTCTTTAATTAGTTACTGTGTCGTTGTTTCTCAAATACATTTACCCGATATTTAAGAGTTTGAGAAAGATGTCTTATACTCGGATACTTGATTTTAAAACCATGCTACACAATTTCGAGTTAATGAATTCACTGTGCAATTTTTATATTTTAGTTAACGCATTCATTGAGTCCGATGTCCTTCACGTCACTAATAATTCAAGAATTTACCCTTATATAGTATAAAATTTGTTGGTTAGGACACGAACCTAATTTGGGAATTACGTTTAGCGGTCCTGTCCATACGAGTCTTTGGTTTTCTCTCGTTACCATTACAGGTGAATGCCCATAACCGAAATTATGTTTTGCCCATTACTTCGTAATTTTTGTATTCCGGCTGCTATTTCCTATCTCCAGTTTCCTTCACTCTAGAATTTCAGTTAATAGCGTGGCATTTTAAATCATATCCCGTCTGAATACAAGAAATGGCGATTTTTAGGTCTAAACATTATCCTATTTATGTAGACCTACCCGTACGGGGAGTGTATGACATTACTATATTTTGTAATGCTTTACCATGGTAAGTCTGTAGAAACTGGTAACTTCAACATACTACTACTACTACTACTACTATTACTACTGCTGCTGCTGCTGTTGTTGCTGAACGTTCCCAAAAAATTCTACTATTGTACTGTGTAGGGCAGTGCCGGATTTAAGCATAGGCTATATAGGCTACAACCTAGAGACCCGCACCACAAACAAAAAGAAAAAAAGAACATCAACTAGCAAAAAAATTATTTAGTTCGTGTTTCAGAAAACAATAGAAGTTATAAGACGAAAAGTTGGTATTATAAGGCATGTATAGGGTACAGTGGGGCAATAAAGCGCACTTAAATTTTAAATTCATCTCATAACATGTCATAAGTAAATTTATTAATATTAAGTGTAGGCGATTGCCAATAAATCAAACCAAATCCTAATGAAATTAGTAAATTACGACCTTTTTATGATGCAGAAAAATTATGATTTACTTACACATTTTTAGAATGTAAATATACGCGTACCCTAATACTTTAGGGTTGTCTTTTTAAAAACATGGGTAATTTGTGACAATTACAATGACATTGTTTTACTTTCCTTTGGAAATCAGTTGTTTCTACTTTTCTTGCGTTTTATTCTGTTTAGGGTCTTTTGAGTATGATGCAGAAACGAGTGCAATATTTTATTGTTACTTTCATAGATTCCAGAATGCCGTTATACGTTGAGACACTTTGAAACCGTTAAATTACTTAACATAGTATTGAAAGTTTACAAAAAACAGTGTATCCCAATTTAATTTGTACACTTAACAATGATTTTATTTGAATTTCTGGAAGGTAAACTTTTCAAAATTTTCCGGAGGAGGGACCCGGACCCCTGTTCCATAACCTCCAGACCCCCCGGTAGTTGGGGGTGTCCGCACACCACATGTTCAGCCTAGGGGCCCACTAACTCTAAATCCGGCCCTGGTGTAGGGTACACACGTTTAAACTAACCCTGTTAAACTTTCGTACAAACTCTTTGAATGTAGTTCAAAACTTTCGTGACTCTTTGTCATGTAGCATATTCCTTATATTTGAATGTAATCAAGTCACATATCGTTTACATTCTTAAGACAATATACAATTATCAGATTAAGAATTAATAATCATCATCATCATCATCCTTAAGATTTAAACCAAGAATGGCTTGTTCCGGTCTCAAATAGGCAAATATAACAGCTGGTCACTCCAGCGCTTCCTCGGACGTCCCACACCTCTTCGTCCCTTCGGCTTATAGTTCCATAGTTGTTTGGGGATGCGGCAGTCATCCATTCGACAAAGATGTTCCCACCAATTCAGCCGATACTGGGCGATCCTGTCAAGTATACTCATAATATTCAGTTCCTGCCGTATATCTGTGTTTCTTCTATGATTATGGAGAGGATCATGGAGATCTTCTATGACCCTGCCACGTGCCTGAGAAATCTCATTTCAGCCGCTTGGATGCGACTGGCCTGGTTTTTCGTTAAGTCCAATTCTCAGACCCATAAAGAAGTGTGAGTAGAGCCATCATCTTGTAGAATTTTAGGCGTTTTCCTTTACTTGCTGACTTAAGGGTTCGCCTGATGGTCCCGCACATAAGGTTGAATTTTATTAAGTTACGTTTTATTAAGAATTAATAAAACTGTTAAAACTTTTGCATAATTTTTATTGGTTAAATTTAATGTTTAACCACGTTAATTACGTTAATGGTTTAATATTTATACATTTCTACTAAAAAATCTACAACGAATTTATAGATTGAAAGAAAAACTATTTGACCTACGAAATAACGCTAAGAAACAGAAATCTTATGTAAGCAACGAAAAATTCTAAAACAACGTTAATTATCGGCAACTAACTCTGTATGAACAGAGTTCACGTGTGTACAAAAAATGATTTGTTATTGTGGTCTCTTAGTTGAAGTTTTCACGTCTGAAAAAATCGACAAACGTTCGACGGTACAAACACAAAATGGTTATAAATCAAGGATGACAATCGAAGACGTGGAACCGATCAACTCCTAACTAAAACCAAAAAATCAAGTAAAAGAAGAAGTAAGAATAACACATAATCCCCGTTGTTGTGCTTACAGAAGGAAAGACGTATGTTTTTGTTGGCTTTTTTTGGTAAAGAAAAGAATTATTGTTGAATACGGACGATGTAGACATGTCGCAGTAAGGCTCGCTATAGTTTATATATATTTTACGAACGGCTATTTCGATGGTGTTTGCTTACGCTGACGTTATGAAACACTGTAAACACGGTTGCCTGTAGAGATTTATTTATTTAAAGGCGTTACCAAATAGTTTGCGCTTTTCCACCAAATTTACGTTTGTAGTTCTAGTGTTGAGGACATTATTTATTTATTTCTATTTCCTAGATCGCGTCGTAAAACCGTGTTTAACGGCCCGTCACAGTTGGCAATCAATCTTTGCGTAAATAACAAACATCCCAAAATCAAAACTACGAGTATTTTTAGCGAAAGCATGAGAAATACTTTTATAACTTGAGTTTACAGAATTTGTACTGTGTGTGATTCATGCGTAATAGAATTGATGATTTCTAGGTTATACAGCCGTAGAATGCTAAAACAGGACTCCTGAGTTCGATTCTCGCGAAAGTTCTTTTTCTTATTTCTAAATAAAAGCTTGTTTTTTTACCAGTATTATTTTTGTATACTGCCTCTCCCCTCCACCCCTTCATCGATCGACCTATTGACCTCTTTTCTGTTGGTTTCTTATCTCTGGTTGTTCGCAGGATCATCCTTTCATTAATTCCTGAAACCTGACCGTCCCAATCATATTGTTACGACGGTCTAACTGATCGTACATTGTATGGTACAGTGGAAAACAAAATACAAGACAACAATTACGTCACTAATCATCAGCTTTAATTACCACAATTAAACAGTTTGTAATCAACAAGATAGTCTGTTACAACAAATCAAATAAAAGTTTCACACGCGATAAAAATGTCTACTAATATAAAACACAATTGTATTACAACTGTCCCGCACAATTATAAAACACGTAACACTTCGCCACAGTGTTACGAACCTCACTCCAATAAATCGCGACTCAAACTGAACTCGTCGCTGAGTACTTGTATTTATACCCCGCCGAAATTCCATACTGCGCATCAAGAATGCTACCAGAAAACACCAGAACGTAATTGGTTGGGGCATTGCACACAGCAGGCGCGGACCAGTGAGTCCGGAACAATCTCGCTACGCATGTTGAGAATCACGAACGCACGCAGCATTACAGCCGGTTCCACTGGAACATTCGAGAAACATGTAGATTGTTCTATAATGTCATAACAATATGTTCTACCACGGGACCAATTTCAAATCGCTGTTATCTTGCATTTATGTATTTTTTTGTTCGTAAAACTATGTTTTCGATTTTTGTTCGTAATCCTCCCGAAATTTTATGTCCAAATATTCTTAGGAGAAACTATTTTGTTTTCGCCGTTCTAATATTATTTCGACAGTGTTAATATATTCTTACTTCAAGACATTCAATACGACTTTAATTTACAATCTTATTTGTACATTACGAATACTCCTTACGATTTCATGGATGCAACTCTCTGCTATCTTGGCATTCACTATTTATTTCTCTGACATGTTTTTGGGCATAGTTTAATTCTGTTTTTACGTACTTCGCTTCATTAATTCCTCGACTACGATATTTTCTGTTTCAAATTTCTTTTACTTCTTTGCTTCCTTTTTTCTGTTGGGGTGCAATTACACAAATTCCTTCATCTTCTCCTCTAATCGCTGTCCTTTTAGTTCTTCTTGGTTTCTCTTCGGAACCATTCTATCCATCACCTTCGCAATTTTTGTTCTGAACACTTTCTCCTTTCCTACATCTTCTCATTGCTTCTACATTTTTCTAGATGTAATTCTTTCACCGATGGTACTTGTGTTTTTTTACTTTCCTGGAAAGTTAGGTTCTTGTTTTCTGTGATTTCTAGTTTCGTTTTTAAGGCGTCCATATTAGGCATTCGTCTTTTATTTATCGTGGTTGAAACTTTCTCATACTCTTCGTAACTCTTGGTTTGGTCTCAAATAAAATGTAAATTCATTTGCTGGGACGTTTCTGGGTCCAAGAATTTTTATTATTGCGGTTTGCTACACCTACTATTGTCGTAGCTCTTTTTTGTAGAAATCTTCACGTTAAATTTCGTTGACATCGTGTCGAACGGACATGAATAACGAAAAAAAATATAAGATAAATAAAATGAGATTTTTATATAAATATCTTAATTCTGGGTGGCGGACATTTCCGGTTCCAGTGGGATATGGTACGGGTTTCCGAGACTCATTGAAGGCCTTTACGTTATGGACTTAAAATTAAACGCGGGTCGGGACGGCCAGACAAAAAAGTACTGTCTAACGTTTTCTAAAATCGCGTACTGCGATTTCGGTTTTCTAACCGTTATGGTTCATAGAATTCTTTTCAGTAAGAAATACAGGTAGACTCCCCCTTAAACTTTAGATCAACAACTCCCATTTCATTCTTATTTTTAAGTCGCTTTGTTTTTAATAGGGCGTCTAAATTTTTTCAAATAATAAGATGATGGTCGCCAGTCACATTACCGTATTTAGCAGATGACATCACTAGCCTTTAAGTAAAGTTTACTTCGACCCGTTTTATTAAATATATAAACACAATAAAACCGCGTAATGCAATAATGTATTCACGAGATGACGTCACGAGACGAGTTTACTGACCACTGAATGAGGCAATGGAAGGAAGTCAGCGCGGCTACCGAGAAATACGTTAACTTGCAGAGCATGATAAGAATGCCCCCGGGCACTGTGTTTATCGGGAAAGTCATTTTCTAAAAAAATAAAACGACTTTACCCGGCCTTGTTTGGTAACGAATTTAAAAAAGTTGCGGAAATGGGATTGTTTTCTTTTTGAACGATAAGTTGTGATTATTGGTAGATCTCAATCGAGCACCGCTTGAGCTTAAGAAAAGCTAAATAAAGAGGCAGTCAGAATTTCACTACAGTAAACGAAGAAGATGTACAGATTTCCGTTCAAAGAAGTACTTAGCAGTATAATATGGTGGTTATTGTTTCAGGCAGGCGTTATAGTTGAACACTTTGATGTATATAATTATTAATTAAGATTCGCAGAACTCCAAGGCTATTCTGGTTCCCTCGGAGAATTGTATTTTCCCGATACTTTGAATTTTTATTTGGACGATATCATTAAAAGATGGAAGAAACTATCAGTTTAATTGTTTGGAACAAAAATTTTAAATGTGGAATTAAAATTTCTTTGCAATATACTCTTGGTATTATTTTATATGTAGACGATGTTGTTATTATACAACAGACAGAAAATGACTTGCAGAGGGGAGTGTTCATCTTGAGGAATTTAGCAGAGGAATATGGCTTGGTGCTATCTTCACATAAAACAAACGTAATGTTTAGTGCAATTATGCTAATGTATGTAAATTATTAAATTATTCAATTAAGTTGAATATTTATCAAACCAATATAATTACGCAAATATATTATTCTGACAATTTACTGGGTGATTGAGTGTATTCACTGTTAATTAGCATAATTATTGAGACTCTTAATTATCATTGTAAGCAATAAGACAGAATTTATTGAAACATGACAAATTAATTATTTGAGGTTGATTGCAATAATGAACGCAAGATATACATAACGCAGTAAATACTTATTTATTACACATTATTGAATAAATAAATTCTTGATATACAAATGAAATTATGTCCTGTAAATACATTCAAACAAAACGCGTAATAACATAAATCATAATAATATTCATTTCGTTGTTCCCTGAAAAACAAGACATACAATGCTATAAAATAGAACATACAATAATATAAATATGCACAAGCAATAAACAATCAAATATACTTCATTATAAGCTAAATGCGTTCATTAATGCCCTCAGATGAGTGACTTTACTATTTAGCATTATTATATTTTTACGATTTATATAGATTTTCTCGGGGTGTAGCTCTTTGAAAAGAGACAGTGCAGTAGTAAGCATTAACTAGTATTAAGAACATAAGGACTTAACTTGGAAAAGCATATCCACAATTCCGTCGGTGTGGTATCCTATCCGTTGATGGTTCCATGTACGTGGTTACTGCTGTTAATGGATGCGCACTGACACTTTAACTCGTGATAATCCCCACTCGCGTTCTGTGTAGTGTGATGTCGGAGTTATCCGCTTGGAATAAGTGTCTTTACAGTTTTATGTAGTAAAAATGCTGTCATTATTGTTGGTGTAGTTTGATTACGTGTTTACTGTAAGCGTGATTCAGGTAGCTAGATACTTTTGTCTACCTTGGGCGTGATGCGCGCTATGTATGCACTAGTGTTCATGAGTGTTAATCCACTTAGTTCATGTGCTCAAAATTAGAATGATTATGATTGGATAATGTTTCATAATGTCTGAAATTGTCGCACAATGTTCTACTGTCGAAATGTTAATTCACTCGTAATGCTTAATATGCATGCCGAACGTATTCTAAAGTTTCTCGTATACACTTGACATTTTTAACGATATTTATGTACATTCGCACTGCGTGTTACTGCGGTAAGTTCGATAACTTGGATGATCTATCGAACACAACGTTTTGTAAGACTGTGATTGAATTGAAAATGTCTAAGTTCGACTAAGACCGAGACTTGGTTATAACTGCGTCACAGGCTGACTAACTGATTTAAAATTTGAGTAAGTCGGAGTAAGAACTGAGTAAAACTACTACAACTATTACTCTTACTACTTAGCTCCGCGTCTTTGTAAACAGTTTTTATCAAGCACCCTCTACCAGAATGCAATTTTCTCACGTCCACGCCTATGGTCGTTGTTGATAGGTTCAGGATTTCCTTCCACCTTGCAGATCTACGGTCATCGGTTTCTTGATTCGTCGTCCAAGTCGTCACTACTCTCTCCATCAGTTCCTTTGGAAGATGCCAAATTCTGGTTGGTCGTTGGACATCCCCCGAAGTACCTCAGCGACGAACGTTGCGTTGTTTCTCGGAAAGTGGAGCAATTGCCTGCCTGTCCATCAATCCTTTGTTTCCTTGTTGTCGAGGCTCTCTGTATTGCCTTTGTTAACAATCTGCAGTGTTTGGTCTATTGTTCGGTCACCCTTCGTTTTTTCGTCAATTACCAACTCTTCGCTGGACGTCATCCCTGGACTGGTCCCACGATTTCTAGTTGTAAATCTGACTTGTCATCCTGGTTTGTTTTCATGCTGGGCCGAGTACGTATCTCGTATTCATTGAATACCCGTCCCATTGTCTACATATTTGTCAAAACCTCTCTGCACCCTTTGTTATTGAGTATCTCATTCATACGTACGCGCGTTACAACTTAACCCCACAACATGTGTTCCTCCTAACTTCTGCGTAGCCGGGCTACCGGGCTCTGTCTTTTGTCTGGTTTGTTTTGGTGTTGTAAATCGGAGCTGAGTTCGTTTTGTCAACGATGTTCCCAGTTTCTATTGTTACGTGTAGTCGGACGTTTCCTCATTGTTTCTTCACTGGCGTCGGGTCTGACGTGTGTCTAATTGTTCTTATTTACGACTCTGGCCTGGGTTGTTAACTTGAGTGTGTGTGAGCGTACCTCTTGATCACAAAATTATAAATTTTTAAATTTTTTGACCACTACAAATGGCTTTCAGTGGGAAGTATCAAGTAAGGACAAATATAGAGGTAAATGGAAACATCTTTGAGGTTTTACCTGAAACATCAGGTATCCAGTTTTAATTATCTTGAATGCGTAATATCTCTCACAGATGATTGTGATGTCAAAAATAAACTTAATAAATTTAAACATATATGTGGGACAATCGATAGAACCTTAAAATACAAAACTAGGAAAGACAGTAAGCTTAAGTTCTAGTATAAGACTATGGCTGTACCGGTGGCGCTATATGGGAGTAAGACATGTGTACTTTCACAGAGAGACAGAGGGAAGATTACATCAGAAGAAATGAAATTCTCAGGTTGGTCAAAGGGCGCACGTTACGAGACAGAATAAGTAATGCACAGATAAGGCGCGAATTACAAATTTTTAAATTACAGAATAGAATTACGGAATACAAGGCCAACTGATGTAAGCATTTGGGAAGAATGCAGCAACATAACCTTCCCAAACTTGCAGCCTAAGCCATGAAGTGAAGATGATAATGATGATTCGGAGAAAAGGAAGGATGATTAGACGAAGAGAACAGGCAGACTTTGTTTCGAATTTGTAAGATTCTAATCAGATCAGTTATAAAAGTGGCAGACTTGATCACAGCAAGCTGGTGCCAGATATAGCCTACTACTATCTATCTACTACTACTATCTATTAGAATTGCAGATGTAGAAAAAGGTGACCTGTACGCGAATCTGGGAATAATAGTCTTACCTTTTGGATGAGTATCAAGATTAAAATTATAGGATCATGTCCTTAGAATGGATGGTAGCAGGACTGTAAAAATGTGTATAAAGTTACAACACGCGGTATGTGATTTAAAGAGATCTAAAGCGTGGCGTCTCGAGCGTTCTATGTAATCTCAAGGGCTTAAATCAGGAGTTAAATCTGAGTATCAACATGAAGATCTCGACGAACAGACGTCTGTCTTTGGATCAGGCCAAAGGCACAGTTACATAATGTAGAAGATTATGTGTATTATGTATAATTATAA